>JAUYWG010000053.1:6030523-6065990 GCA_034779775.1 Enteromius afrohamiltoni
AGCTTTTTTCCTTTAAAGACAAAAAAAAAGCATTTTGGTATATAAAGAAAAGATCTATATATTTAAGAGTGGCTTAAGTGTCTTTTGGGGGCTGCTGTATAAACATAGACATTTTCAAATATATTTCAAATACATTTCTGCTTTGTTTCTTTGAACACCAAGTAAAGCTTTTCACGCAAAACCTTAACTGTGGGTGCGGTTTAGGCACCAAAAATACGCGCTTCACAGTCTTCAGGTCCCGCTGCTTAGATGCCCTTCCAGAGAGCAGACTCATTTCCTCTCACTGCCTTCAGCTCTGTTTCCCACCGGCTCTGCTAACCCCCCATAGCTCTGCAATTTCAGAATAAAGTGTCTTTTTAAGCAAGCGGGCTGCACTGCCTTTTCAACTTGTTCCAATGGAGAGCGTCTCTTTAGCAAAGCCCCATTGAGCGGCCACGTGGCACGCTTGCTAATACCACGATCACTTTCATTCCCTGGATCCTCTAAAACCCTCTTAAAAGCTCTCAGACGCAGACGCGCACACGCACGCACGACGTCACATTAAAATATGCGAGGGGAAATATAAGCGGAAGCATTCGCTAAATTGCTCCACTCCAAATGAGTCTGATGAACCGAGCCCTTTGATTGCATTTTCAAGCTCTGCATAAAATTTGTACGCCGTTTTCTTTTAAAACGCATTCTCATTTGCCACACTGTACCGGGAACATCAGTGAATCAGTGCCGCCCATAACCCAGTCCGCCATCTCAAAAGAAAAACAGCTTGGCAGAGAAAAAGAAAACAATCCAAGCAGTGGTTGTGTGTGACGCCGCGTAAAGGAAAATAAATGTTATGTGCACTCGTGTGTACGTGCAAGTGCGAGTGAGAGGGGGGTGTGATAAACGCTTGATGTGCCATCCATCCGCCGACCCTTCCCTCCCCCGTCTTTCAAAGGTGTGTGGTGCCCTTTAAGCACGGCTCGGTGGCTTATGAGACCGGTTTCAGGCCGTGTTTACCCGTCTGTCAGGCTCACTGATGCCTGGGTGTACAACGATAAGGAAAGGTTGCCGTTTAAAGCCTCAGCGAGCTTTGCAAAACAAACTGGCAGCAAATGTGCATATTAATTCAGACAGACAAAACAGGTCGGAGGAAATATAATGACAGAGTGACACAAACAAAGCAGGTGCTAAAATGATCCCATTTAGTCATTTAACAAAAGCCGGCACGTTCGCAATGGCTTTCAGCGGCCGCAGTCTTTTCTCGCTCTGCGTTTCTAACCATCTCATCATCTATCTCGCTGCCCGCTTTCCATATTCCTCTCTCTTCCATGGATGAGCGATGCATGAAATCTGGGAATACGATGAAGGAAGCTGCTTGTGAAATAACTGAAATACTGAACAACAAGATGAGATATTTCAGTGAACAGGATTGAGCATCCATGTTTACAGAAAGTGTTTTGAGGAGACTAGAGCTGGGTGGCAAGATGGTATCCTATATGGAAAATTACAATATACCGCAGTGTATATATAAGAATAGTTTGGATGCAAATTTGAAATATTCTTTTTGACATGTTCATATGTGTAGATTTAATCATTTAAATTTAACAGCAATAAATATGTTATTTTAATTGCCATTGAAGTACGGCTGCACAGTTAATCAAATTTCTAATTGAAATTACAATTACGGGTTGCAATTACATAATCGTTCAAAGAGGCAATTAATTGTTTAAAATGCACTTATGCTATTCTGTGTGCTTAACGTGTGTTCTTTATTTTCTACATGTTATCTTAAGGGTTTTGCATTGTTTTAATTTTAAGTTTTAATTTAGCGTTATATTATTATGCATATTTTATTTTTTTTATATATAGACATATACACATGCACACACAGTTATCATAATAATTGTGAACCCTCGATTACAAAACCCATCATAACACATAAGGGTTAATTTTTTTTTAATTGAAGCTGAATTAATAAGCTTTCCATTCATGTATGGTTTGTTAGGATAGGATAATATAGTTTTGTTAGGATAGGATAATATAATGGCCAAGATACGACTATTTGAAAACTGAAGGTGAAAAAAAAAAAAACAATACTGAGAAAATTGCCTTTAAAGTTTCCAAATTAAGTTCTTATTAATGCATATTAAAAATGTGTTTTGATATATTTACGGTAGGGAATTTACAAACTATCCTTATGGAACATGATCTTTACTTAATAATCTTAAATAAAATAAACTTAACTTTGCTTGAAGTAAAAAAAGATTTTTGGTATAAAAGAAAAATGTATTGGCTATTGCTACAAATATATGCATGCTACTTAAGACTGGTTTTGTGGTCCAGGGTCACAAATGTATATAGCTGTAAAAATATATATTTATAAAAGCCCTCAGCAACATATTTAAAACAAATTATGAAGCTAATAAAAAGAAACAATGGATGAAATAGATTTAATGGGCCGGTTTCACAAACGGGGCTTATCTTAAACCAGGACTAGGCATTAGTTAAATTAAGATATTTAAACAACTTTTACAAAAATGCCTTATAAGAAAATATTACAGGTGTGCATCTTAACACAGAACAATGACACTGACATGTTTTAAGATATTTCAGAGCAAGATGTTTTCAAACATGCAATTTAGTTTAGGACTAGCTTAAGCCTTGTCTGTGAAACTGGGGGAATATGTCCTAGATTATCCATAAATGGGCATTATTTGGAATATAAACATTTTTGACTGAATTTTTAGTCAAACATTTAAACAACAAGACAAGAGATTGTGATAGAAACTTTTAAAACGTTATATAAGATTTTGGTCATACCGCCACCTGTGAGCATTGCAATGATAAGAGCATTGCAAAATTTGTGATTTGCATGTTAGGAGGAGTGAAGTTCACTTACTTTTTCTGCATTTACTATTTTTTGAAAGCTATTCCCAGTCAGCTGACAAAGTGATAACTCTACCCTACTCCACCATCATCAAATAACAAGAAAATAATAATGCATCGGCAATCGTGAAGCAAAATAGAAGCTGGCACGTCGATTACATCAATCGAGTTCATTAGCATTCGTCCCTCCGTTATCCCTCAGTCCTCACAAAAGTCGCCTCCCTGTTTATTCGTCTCTCTGTCGTCCCCTGGCCTCGCATAACTACAGATTAGCTCACTCACACAGGGCCTCCGTTCTAACCAAAGCCATTGTCTGCAACCGCATTCACCCTGAGACCAGAATCACTTTAACAAAAGCGCAAAATTAAAAAGGCGCTCGATCTCGCGGCGAGTCCTTGTGCTGACAAAAGTGGCGGAGTAGAAGAAATTGCAGCCACGACGGAAAAACAGTCTATGATATAAATATGAAAAAGAGCCTGATTTAATTTAGTGCTCATCTGCTAAGGGCTAGAAAAATGAAATGAAATTTAAGAGGCATAATTCATCAAACCAAGCAGCCTCCATTTCAGCGGTGTCAGAGCCTCTCGGAACAGGGCAAAGAGAAACATCTTCAAAGCTTCCAGAACCCATGGCATCAAACGTCGCAGGGAACGTGACTGCTTCATTAGCATTCCCAAGCATTTTTCCATGCTCAAATTAACATCGGCATAGTGAAATTACTGATTAAGCGATCTCGAGTGGTGGAGTTGTGACAAGCGCCGTTTGTTGGGCTGCTGTTCTGAGTGTTTCTGAGGAACTGATGCTCTGTGTTAGAATTACAGCAGAGATAAGGGCATCTCTCTTACCTTGTTGACATTGATGCCATGTTTCCTCATGTACTCCCGGTCATTGACCTGACCGCCTTCCACAAAGTCCATGGTTAGAATACGCTTGGTGGAAAGATCCCAGTGAATCTTCGGGATCTGGGAGAAAACGAAACATATTCTCAACATAATCTTTACAGATGTGCCACGGCTTATTTCAGTCGTTTCAGCCAAATTTTAAAGGGCCTCTATTTCAAATTTTGTCATAAATACAACAGTCAGATGCTGAATTTTTTCCCTGCTCAAAGAAAACATCACACAAAAGAGTCTGGGCACAGAAGACAACCAGAGCATTTAGAAGAAATACACAAAAGTAAATACTTGGCACTGACAGGCAGCTCAAAATGAAAACGCTTTCTCAAGTTAGTGGCATTACCCCCTTAAACTCTGAAATTTGCCTAGATTTAGTAGATGGAGGTAGCTTTTCTAATTACTCACAGTTGTGTCTTGCCTCCAAGACAAAGCACGTATGCAACAAATGACATCAGAAAAGCGTCAGTACACTATAATTGGTTAAGGTCGGTGTTACTGCACCGGTAGCAAATCATCCTCATCTAAAACGCGATCGTAGGAATGATTTATTTCAACACCCCTAGAGATAAAGTTATTGTCTTCCAAAAGAAAGAATCGACTCTAAACAGCCTAAATGAGGCACCGATAATTTGAATTCCACTTCCGTGACAAGTTACAGAGTAACACATTTGCATAATGTATGTTCTACGATAGCTGGCAAAAAACAACTTGACCCCGTCACCAAATACTGAAGCCTCTTCCTGTCAAGCAGACACCATGTCCTACGCTGTGGAATTCAATTTGTTATATTTATACCTTGGAATGATTAGGCTACAAAGATTTTATTTCACTTTTACACTGTACCGCAGCAATACAACCCCATTCCTTTTTGAGTTGCCATCATTTATTGACGTCTGCTTTCTTTAATTTCACAGGAATCACAAAATGCTTGCTCTTGAAAAGATGGCTCAGTACACAGTTTATTTGAACCAGATGGCTCCACTTTATCACAACCTGCAAGTATGATAAATAATAGATTTTTGTATTTTCTACCGAGCATTAAAAATAGGGAACTCTGGCAATGGGTGTATCTGTTTCTGACACATGCTCTATGTATTAGGCCAATCACAACAGACTGGGCCATCTGATTAATCAAAGCAAAGTAGGCTCATGGAAAGGAAGGGTTTAGGGAGACTGAACCTTTAACCTGCTTCAAAACTACATTAGGAACTTTAAAAAAAGGTCACAATAGGGGAAATAATAAATTATAAATATAAAATATAAAATCACAATCCTATTCCCAATATCTGACATTTACTGTTTTTGTACTTTTATGAACCAAGCAAGAAAAAAATGTAACCTTCAGAACATTTCAAAGTAGTTAAATTGTTTTCATAGAATTGTATTAGCATCTGATTAGTTCAGAGTGGTTTTTAGAGTGTTGTTATGTGGTTGCTAAGGAGTTGAGTGGTTTTATGCTATGTGTTTTCTAGGATGTTGTGAACGGTTAGAGGGTTGCTACACAGTTTATAGAGAATTCTTTAGAGTTTTGCAGTGTGTTTGCAAGGAAGCAGAGTACGCTCAGAGTATTTTCGAACTCTGGGTCGCAAGACACAACAAACACAGTGGACTGCCACATAACAAAACCAACAAGTACAGTACAAGAACTGTTCCTCGTTGGCTTTTCACTGGTTGCCAGGTCTGTGAAACAAATCCGGAGTCAACTGCTAATCAAAACTAACGAACATTTTTTTTTTTTCCTCCATGTGGGCTCCCTTGCAAACGCTACATTCTGTGAAGATCCCATAGTCTAAAAACTATAAGTTCCTTATATGTGTTAAGTGGTATTTAGAGATGTGGATTCTAAGGAGCTGACTGTTTTAAGTAACACTATGGTGTTCTGCTGGACACGTTATTCACCAAAGATTAATATGTCTGTTCAAATTTCTAAATCAGAGTACGAGCGAGAGAAGTAGTGATAATTGACTTAGCAGCAGTAATGAACTAAAGACTGGAAAGCAGTTATAGACCATACTGTGAGTGAACAAGCATTATTAGCCATACCAAAATTGCCAATTTGTGCCCTGAAATCGCTATCTGTACTTTCAGACAAAGACATAGAGAAAATAAGATTCTCTGTGACGGATAATGCCAGATGCTAAGAATTAGCTATAATCTGCACATAAAGCTCAAAGCAGCAGCCTTTCTTGATGCTTTAGATGACCTTCCTTTTCTATACGACAGTTTCCTGTTTCTGAACATCACTGCTTATCTGGTGCATCGCTCTACCGACTTGCTACTAATTAAAAACTTTCCCTACATAATGAGGAAGATTTACTTTTTTTTCTACTTGATAATTTTCCTCCACCTGATACCAAGGCCTGGCTTTTGCCACCACCTCCGGCAACAGACTTTCAGTGTAGTTCCTCTCCGCCCTCTTTATCAAGCGAACGTCAATGATAAAAAATCCCTCCGTTACCACCATATAAACAGAGCCATTTTTCAGCTCAGTGTCTGCCTTGTGGAACAGCAAAACACTCTGAACTGCCTGCGACTCCGCTGCACCGCCGCCGCTGTATAATCACGCTTGTTTTACAGGGCGAGGGGCTGATGCAGAGAGCCGGGGATTTATTCCTGACATGGCGGCTTGTGCTCCGCTGTCAAACGTTTTGACAGAGCTAATAGTGTGCATTAGAGGCACAAATCTGCGGGTGTAAACCCAGGCAATTCTCATTACCCTGCAGGGCCAGCCAGGTCTCTTTGTTATTCATTAAAAATGAAAAGGGGACTTGCCTGGAAGCATTTGGCAGTTGTTATGACAGATTATTTACCTTGCAAAGTCTTCTTGCAGGGGAGAAATACAAGGGAACTGATATTCGCGGCGTCTAGTCGAAACAGTGTGAAAAAATGCAAGCGGAAGCCGGGACGGTGTTTTAGTGGGACTTGTAATATGACTTGTTTCACTTGAAAGTTACAGAATAAGACGCTGAAATGTCAAAAAAGCTTTTTGTTTTGTAGTGCTGAAATCTGTTGAAATATGAGCTTTCACTTGCATTCGTGTAGCGTTGAAGGGCAGAGTCATTTCAAACTAAAGCAAGCAACTGAATTGTTTCCTGAAGGCCACTGACAAAGTAAAAATCATTGGTCACTTCAAGTAATTTTGCCATTTATGAACCCGGCTGGCAAGTCTTCACGATTTATTTTAAAACCTAAGGTCATTTAAAACACTAACATTTTGAAAAGGCCAACTGCTGCCATACACCCATAGACCGTCAATGGGAAAAAATATTAACGTTTGTCTGATGGTTTTTACAAACCTTCAAAAACGTGAACTGCTTGAGCATTTCTGCTATTTTCTCAGCATTCCGTCCTTCATTGAGGAAGTCCAGCTCTAGAGGCATGTTCTTTTTGGCTTCTTCCACCAGCCACATAAAGGCAAAGTCTGGAAACAACCAGCTGACAACCTGAAGGAGAAACTGAAAACAGACACATATTCATTTATGCTCATTGACATAACCCTTTCAGGATATGATCAAGATTATTTTTTAAAATAACAATGCTAATATATATATATTTTTTTATTTATATAATTTATTTAGATTTTATTTTATTTTATATTTACATTTTCCTATTTTATTAAAATTTGTGATTTTATTTTATGGATGAAGATTAAACTACTTCATTTAAAATACATGCACCGGAGACAATCAATCAATCAGTTGCAAAATAAACACCAAAAGAGTAATGCAGACTCTGACGGTAGGAATAAAAAAGTTCTAAACATCTCACAGTTTCTCGAAGGGATATGCATTAAACTACATTAAACTGAACCCAAGACTCTGAATAAGACCTGCCTGTATTAGAGTAATTATATGATACAAATGAAGTTGTAGGTGCATGGACAAATGGCTATTTGCAATAAAATGAATGAATAAAACTGTTGGTTGAATGATGAATTCTATTTTTTAAACACTAATGGGAGGTGAACAGGCCCCTAGACGAATTGAACTACACATGGGCGTGTGACAATGACAGAGCGTGTGAATTAGGCATCAGAAGCCAGGCATCGGCAGCTCTGCTCCCTCGGTAATTACCTCCATCACAACAATGTCCTTGGAGCTTTGGCGCTGGACCTTGGGATGTTGTACCTTCACTGCCACTGTCCTCCCATCCGGAAGGACCGCTTTGTGGACCTGAGCGAGGGAAGCGGCCCCTTGAGGCTTTTCCTCAAACTGGATGAAAAGATCGCTGAGCTGAGGAGAGAATTTTATTTAAAGGTTAGAAAACTGGAAAGAGACTAGAACTCTATCGTACCAGAATGCCGTAGGAGTTTTGACACAGAAAAACAAACAGGCAGTCATTTAAATTTCCACTTTTATCCAAAGAAATTTGCAGTACACATGGGCCAATTCAGGAAACTAGTAAGATATAGGTAACTGTATTGTGACTTTAGCCGTTTTTTGGCCGTTTGTGCATTATTCCAGTTTTAAAACAGTTAATTAAGGAAAACTGAAAGAACCTAAATTATTTATTTTTATTGTATTATATATATTATTATTATATATTATTATATATATTATATATATATAGATTAGTGCTGTCAATCGATTTAAAACAAAACAAAACAAATTAATCACATGTTTTTCTGAAATTAATCACGATTAACTAACACTAACGTTTTTTTCACAATCAAACATTAAATTAATTTACAAACAACACAAAGACAGTACATTTTCTAATATTTGTATAATAGCATCTTTTTTTGTGACTGAAGGCCAGCATTACTCTGATGTCTCTGGAATTGTTTTTTCCCCCAGTAGCTATTGAATATTGAATCATTGAATAGCCATTCAACAATCCAAAACCATTAAACCAAACAATCTTCACATAAAGCCATTAAAATACCAATACTGATTTCTTTATAAAATTGTCCCCACTTCTCCCCCCCAAAAAAATTTAACCTTTGACTATATTCTTCGACATTACAATATACTGTAATCAAGAGCTATTTTAACATTTAGACTACACTTCTAATTCAAGTGAACTTAAAACAATCTTCACATAACCCATTATAATAAATGTCATACTTCTGCAAAAATATACAGAAACTCAAACTGAAGTTATCAGACGCATTCCAGATCAAATAAAGATGACTCCCTAAAGCTATCCCCTTTTTTCTTTGTCCTCTGATTAATAGACATCACAGCAGCTGGTTATTTTGGCTGCTGAATGCAGTTCTTACATAAATCGTATTTACTCTCAACTCTTTTGACCAGATGATGTATTTGAATATATATATATTATTTTATTTTTGGAAAAGCAGTCTTTGGCCAAAAATTATTCTAAATATATAGAGAATGTTAAATAATTTATACATATCAAATTGTATTACTTAGAGTACATATTGTTTATAATTTCTTTAAATATTATTCACATACAATAAAAATAAAAATCACAATGTGTATAAGAAAAAAAAAAGATTCTAAATAATACAGACACACTTTTAAGGATTGTATAAAAAAACCTATCAATGTTGTTTTTAAAATATATATATATATATATATATATATATATAAAATGCTAAATAATATAATAACTAAGGGAAGCCTGTAGTCGAGAACAAGACAAAATCCTTCACAGTCCAAATCCATAAATCTAGCTGATACTTAATGTCTAATAAAATAATTTTAATGACCAGTTTCTTCATTTCAATCTAAACTTGGACAAATCAAATGCATAAGATAATTCCTTCAACTGCTTCCCAAAAATGTGTTATACTAAATGTAAATACTGTCTACAAAGAAATATCATATTCAAAAAGGAACAAATCATTTAATTGCCAGTTTAGTTATAACAGCGGGGGAAATTATGTTGAGCAGGGTGTAAGCAGGGCATCTTGTAAATGCAGTTGGTGAAAAATAGCATGACTGATCAGTATGCCACTTTTTTCCTGCGATGCCAACTGCAATGAATATTCAACGCAGACACAACAGGGGCAGTGGAAGGGGATGCCAAGAGGAAGTGACAAATTTCTCGTTTGTATGTGCACAAGAGGAGTTAACCATAAATAAATACTCCAAAAGGAATATCAAGCTGTTCTGCTCCAAAACTATTTCCAAATGCGTTTCCGTACTCCCAGAGAGACAAAAAGCATGTATGTGCTGTTGAAAACAAGAGTCGGTGGACCTTTCAACATTGAGTGCCAAGAAGTCCTAGCTTTCACACAATTAACGTCACATGGCAACCTCTACACAAACGAATGAGTGCAGCAGATGAAGGTCAACTCAAATTCGGTTGTTCTTTTTATAGAGTGGCGTACTGAAACCAATGGCTATGGTTTTTCATACATTTCTGGTGCATTTTGGAAAACATAGGCTCTTGAGACTCAATAAGTGAAATCATACTGCAGAAATACCTGTATTTTGTTAAATATATGCATGATGAGTCACTCTTGTATGAAGTGATTATATAGTCCTATATGATGAGCTTAGTGAAAATCCAGAGAAAAGTCAAAGGAAATCAATGATAAATAAAGAAAGCATACTATAGCACTAAATTATACATATAGCTCTGTACTTAGAATTTTACCCAGTATTTTGTGTGCCTTTGATTTGCCACTCAGCAATATGCACATTAAATCAACTATGAGCACTAGCCAGGTTTCGTGTACTGCTTATAAATCCCATCTAAAATCTGAAAATGTTTGAGCAGTATAAATGGCAAGTTAATCTGCATTAAAGGTTTGGTTCATAACAAGTCCAAAAATTGCCAGCTCAGATTTGGAAGCAGCCAAATTCCAAAAACAGAATTAAGAAAATAGAGTGTGCGGCTCCAACACATTTGATGACTAAGTTAGTGGATTTTATCATCATCCAGGTTGGACTTCTGCCATCTGTGTCAGCTGAGCGGCATGGGGCGGACTATAGGAACCTCCAGAGAGAAAGAGAGAGGCATGATGCCAGACTCAGGTGAGGGACCGTTGAGGAACAGACATTTCTCACTTTAAGCATTCACCCAGAAACTTCCCCTGTAAATGGCTGCGATCCAGCCTGTTGACGTCTGGACGGCACCCAGGATAAGTATGAGTAACATGCAAAAAACAGAGCATGAGGTAGCTGTGAATATCACACACAGAGTTTCGCTTCTCTGAACGTGAAACTTCTTTAGTGACACAACTGGATAAAAATAGACTTTCTTTGTGTCATGACTAAGATTTGCCAGTTCGTAGAAGAGACAACAACTCTAGAAATAAGTGGTTTACAGAATGTCCCATTTCTTACCTGTGAAAACCTCTCATTGGCTTTGCTAGTTAATCATAAAGTAAATTACATTTACTTGAAAAGGCAGTATCAAAAATTTAAGCTTCTAAATTTTGGGCTAGTTTCTAGATCCTTTCTTAAAGGGTTAGTTCACCCAGAAAAGAAAATTATGTTATTCATTTCTCACTCTCATGTTGTTTTAAACCTGTAAGACCTTTGTTTATCTTCGAGAACACAAATTAAGATTTTTTTTTTATATCAGAGGGCTGTCCGACCCTCCATAGACAGAAATACAACTCAAGTGATCCCAGGTCCAGAAATGTAGTAAAAATATCGGTAAAACAGCTCATGTGACATCAGTGCCTAACTTTTTTTGCAAAAAAATAAAAATAAAAAATAACATTGTTTACTCAACCATTCTTCTCCCGTGACTTACACAAGGTGGCCTAATATGTCCAATTTGTAGGGGTGTAGCGATACACTTATTCATATTGAACCATTCAGAGGCTTTTGGTTTGGTACGCATTACAAACCGAACGATTCAGACTAATGCTTTTATATTTTAAAAGGAAAAAAAAAAGAGAAGTGTGTGTAATATAATGTTTTCAGTGCTACGCTCAACAAGGCAGCACAAAAGACGGGACAGGCTACGTGCCCCTCCCACCCCCAAACAGATGAAAACTAGAAACTCGCACATTACAAACTATCCCTGCGGCATTCAAGCAGGCATTTCCAACAGATTGGAACAGGGCAAAGCAGTCGTTCGGTAACAGTGATCAGTACTTTTATAGCCGTGGATTTTAAGAAAATGCTCAATTTTATTGAGCCCTTCTAGCACTCCTAGCAAAGAACAGAAAGATTGTGACCTTCTTTAGCCGTGCGTTGAAGACACAATCTGTGCTGTCTGAAGAACATGTGGACACACTCATCTTTCTGAATGAAAAAAAAAAACAACAACCTTAAAATTGATTGAAATGGAGTTCCATTTAAAAACTAAATTGTTCTTTTCTGTATATTAATTTATAACTACTACAATATTGCATTTCATTTTTATAAGGAGCATTTAGTTTTGGTTATAAAGGAGGTTTTGTTTTATTTGCTGCCAAGAAGAAACCCCAGAAGATATGTGAAGTATAGCGCCATTGTTGTTCAAAGTAAAAAATGTATCGTATCGAACCGAACCGTGATTTTTGCGAACCATTACACCCCTACTAAATTGGTCTGTCTGACTTTTCCTGATAAAACTTTCTGACTAGGCGTTGATATGCTAACATCAAAGTTTGTCATCACACTTCCTAACCCAAACACTTTAGTTATCATATCTATGCACTAACTCCATATGACCAGGTCTGGACTATTAGGATGAAGTCTAGCACACATTTCAGCTTTTCCTTTCCAAGTAAGCCACCTTAGAAAATAATAGACTGTCTGACCATCATGTAAAATATGAAAAGACGGTTTGTTTTGATTTTACTGTCTGGAGGCAGGTTTATCTAAAATAGCTTCAACAATAATAGAACCTCATTCAAATAACACAGCACAGCAGGTCAGTTGAAAATTGTACAGACAACACAGAAGAAATGTGTAGAAATGTCCAAGAGTAAAAAGTACCAATTATTTCACAGTCAAATTTCAGTAAACAAAAACAAAATAAACAGCTCTGTTCCAGGATGTCTGGTTTATTTGCTAAAACAAGTGCTAACCTGACAAACATTGGACTATATGGACATAATGGATTTCAGACCTTTGACTGTCCATCCAGACCAGATCTCTGTAATAGATTTCACTTGCCACCTTTGAGTGCAAAATGCATTATATAGTCTGTGAAGCACTCTTATAGATACATTATTCCAATATTCAAATACATACTTCATTGTTAGCCCATTTACAGTCTAAAACTTTCCAACTAGCACAAGCCGTATATTTGGCCTTCACATGTATAGCAAAACAAATCAGCCTCCTTCAAAATGGTTTTACAGCAACACCAACAGACTCAGCAGGTGGAGATAGTTGGCATCACCTGTCCAAACTCTGTTTTTGTACTCAGACAACCTGTTTGATTAAGCTAATGTTAACCTGACCATGGATAGTTTCTCAGAGGGACCTTCCAGCACTCCCGAGGCGCTTCTCCCATGTACAACTAGCACTTGCCAGTGCATAAGTTATGCAACCATCTCTGGGAAAGCTCTTATTACCCCATAACCACACAGATTTGTATTTTTTTATTCGCCATATAAAACTTTGAACACAAAAATGGCTGATTTTTACATTTATATTGCGATTATACACTATAGATAGTGTGTTTCTTTATTAAATGACAGTTTAACAGTGATGTAAGAGTCAAGCAAGACTTTGCATCACACACTGGGCCCCTGCTGAGTCATTTCTTTCGCATCTGTCATTTAAAGCCTGTAGGGGGAGGGGCTACAATAGGCCCCTCCTACCCCCTGTTCCATTCTTCTCACTGTGAGACAAGAAAAGTGGAAGCAATTAACTACAACAGAGGTCAAGATGGAATCCCTAGAGAGCTGTAGTCATTAGACTAGCCTGTCTCTTGTCATATACAATGTGCTCAGCCCGCAGTTATACAATAGTGTTCGCTACAGGAGCCACTGTATCAAACCTCAATTGTGTGGTAATTCCCTCTGGAGTTGCGTTTCAATATGTCCAGCACTGCACGCAAAGCACAGGACTGGCATTTGTATTTTCGTACCATTTCGTCTCACTGTCCTTTCCCATTTTTGTCATTTTGTTTTCGCCCGAGCGTTCACGCAGTTGACCCAGTTTGCCCTCTCTGAAATGATCAGATAATCAGAGTTTTGTCTCTTTTTTCGTGCGAGCTTATCTAAAGCCACAGATGACTGGGAGCACAGATCAGCCAGTGCCTGTGATGGCCTGATAGCACAGTGTGACCTCTGACCTCCCGCTGAGCAGCCGAAGCCATTATTGTGCCTCACTGTAATCACAGTCAGCTGAGACTGCCGCAGAGGGGATACACAAACAGAGAAACCGGCACGAGCGGCCCTCGAAACAACTAAAGCCTGCCTACTGACTGAACAATGAGGCTGTGAACACATTTATTTGCAGAACTGAATAAAATACAATAAAATACAGCTTTTTAGAATACAGTGTGTTCAGAGCAGCTTTGCAAGGATTGACAGAAAAAAAAATGATTCAATGAAGAAAATAGAGTTAAATTCTTCTGTAAAGTAGGTCTAAATGCTCTAAAAAAAAAAAATCTTAATTAAATTAAAATTTAAAGATAATGAAATAAAATAAAATGTAATTTAATTTAATTTTCTACCAGTATATAATATACAATAATATAATGTAACATAATAATTAAAGTATTAATCATTATTGGTAGGGTGGTAGGGTGTTCTGGTGATTGATGTCATGGGGGGTTGCTATGCGGTTTAGAAAAAGGAATAGCCTTGACACTAGCAAACACCAGTAATAAAATATCTATATATGCTGTATGCATTAGCTTTAAATTTAGTTTTAGCTTTCCGATTTTGATTAACTACCCACCAACCACACTGAAACTAATAGCATAAGCAAAAAGATCAATCGTATGGAAATGTGAGTTTGTGAAACATTTGGAATTAAGCAGATTTCTGCATGAATACTTTCTAATAAATATAAGGGGTTTGCAAATGTACGTGTGTGTCTAAAAGCTATAAATACCTTAGATAGCTTAAAGATAACTCACCATATCCGCATTTAGACACATTCTGACAACATGCACTGAATCAAATGAAGAGAAGCAAGTCACAGTGCAGTGTTTACTCCAGATAAATCCAAGTTTTCTTTTTCAGAAAAGCTCATAAACATTTTAATAACATAGTTTTCCACTATCCTTTAAACCCATTCCTTGTGGACCGTTATTTGTCATCCTCCAAAGAATGGTGATGTTATCATAATTACAAAAATATAAAAACTTGTTCACCAAAATAAAATGCCAACAGCTAAGGATTTCTTTTTGAATGCAAACTAAATTCATTTTACAACCTTTACATTTACCTTGAAACACAATATTGATGAAGGGGTGTTTTGAACAACAACAAAAATAACAAGGATTTAAAAAAAACATCAATTACTTTGGGTTACTTTAACACTCTTTCCATGGAATGCTTTTAACGTATGTGGGTTCAAATTATGATATTTTGCCACTGGAATATGACTTTTATAAGGGGAAAAAAAAAAAACTGTATTTTACCCCACCGTAATGCTATGTTTTTTGGGATTGCCCCCTGAAAAGCAATTGGGCTAGTTTTGATTAGCAATTGGGTGAGTTTTGCTGAAAAACCTGGCAACCCTATCAGTAAGGTTTTTTTTAGACTGATTAACTGATAGAAAAGACATTTCTAATGCTGCAAAAGATTCCTGAATCAAATAAAAGTTGCTCTTTTATCTGAGAATTCTGAAAACTGGAGGGATGGATTTATTCCTTTGCCTTTAAACTTACTGGATCACAGATTCAAGAGAGTGACATTTTAGTGTTGGAGAAATGAACCTATATTTACTCTATGACTTTATCATTGAACTAACAGAGGTGATCAAGATGACAGGCAATTCGACTCATAACTGAATTCGTCCTCTCTGAGGGGGAATACTCACAAGGCAACATCTTGCATTTATCACATTGTCTTCTCCCCCTTCCTCTTCCCCACGACCAGAATTTACAAATAAAGAGCAACAAACCACTTAAATTCTTCCCTTGCCATTGCCTGTACTTTTGTGAAATTATAGAGGAAGCAACAAAGGCAAACAAGCTGTCTCCCATGCTGAGCTCGGTTAGAGACAGGGCAGCAGGAACAGTGCGCGCCATTTTCTGTCCTGAAATCATAGAATGTTCCCAGAAAGGCAGAGCTGCAGATTCAGCCCTTTTCCTAAAATCTTCAGGGTGAGCATTCCAGCTCTTCAAGACGGAGAAACTGTGGGGGTCACGGACAATACCAGAGCATTTTACACGACTGACACCTCACAGCGTGTCCCAACAGGACACACACTCGACAGTGTGTCAGACACACACTTTATAAATCACTTCCATCAGCTCAAAATTTCTCTAGCTACTTGAGCTCTGATAAAACTCCAGATATGACAGAGTAAGAGCCCAGAAGCACGAACAAATGGGATTGGGCAGCATATAAATGTGCATCTGAATGGCAATGAGTAAAAAGTGCCTGTTAGTAATCATACTTTTTTTTTTAAAGTTTGGTAACACTTTAGTATAGAGATTTCTCTATTCACTAGTTGCTTATTAGCATAATAACACATTTATTTATTTATTATTTATTAGAAGGCACATATTCTTCTGCATGACCATATTCCACATCTCAATAACTAAATTTAACAACTACCTCACTATTAACAAACAGCAAATTAGTAGCTTGTTAAGGCAAATGTCATAGTTAATGGCTTGTTAATAGCGAGAATTTGATCTTAAAATAAAACAGTTACCAAAAGTTTCTCTCTCAATTTCTTAAAATAAGCCTAAATCTAACCTAATACTAACAAAAAAAAATATTTGATCACCTAGATTAATATATCTTTGTAACAATTACATTTTAATGTAATTAAATGACAACGAGAGACAGTCTATGTCTAGATTAATAAATACAGCTAAAATGTATTATATTTATTATATGCTATGTTACCAGAGGTAAATCAATATATATTAGTTAGATTATTGTATTTAGTTGTTAATTCACTGTATAACATCTTCCATTTTTATATGAATATACAAAATAATGAGGGCATAATCACTAATGGTAATTAGATACATCAAGGAAATTGATTAATACTAAATAAATCAATATAGTACCTAGAGGTAAACCAGGTATACCTGATTTAATTAGTATTATTAAAAGTATTAATGTTTATAAGTAAAGTAATGTTTAATACCACCAAAAAGTATACGATTTTGTGATTAATCGTCAAAATAATCGATCAATTACTCAATATTCAGTTCCATACAAACAGTGTTTTAGAACTACACTTCAAAAACAATTAATGTTACCTCCAATTACTATTAAGATCGATATATTGATTAATTGAGACCATGAAGTACTCGCCTGCTTTGAAGCCTACAACATAGAATCTCCCAGGAAATGAGATACTAGGATTTTGTTTGCATTGTCACTATCACAGTCCCATTCCCTTACTTCCTCTATCTTTATCTCTCTTCTCAGCTTTCAGGGACGGATGAAGAGCATCTTCAAGTGCTTCTTCTAAGAGGCTTCCTTAAGAGGGGCCACTGAACTGCAAGCAGCTGAAGCCCCAAGAGCAAAGAGTGAAAAGAGAAAAGCATAGACACAGGAGAGAATTGATTACTCCTGGTCTGGCGTTAACCACCACTGTGCCCGGCTCTCATGAATCCCATTCAACTAATTGCACAATAATTGCTCACAATAAAAGACCATCTCGAAATCAAGGTCTTGCCAGAGTGACTCCATAAAATACTTTTTTCCCCCCCCGCACATTCTTCTCTGAGGTGCTCGTTTCAGTTTCTAAGTGAGGCGCCGTGAATAAAAGATAACATATTGCGAGTGATCGCAACAGCTAATTTGCCAAACTCTCTATAGACTGCGGAAACTCCCCAAGGAAGGTGTTACTCATTTCTCTGGCAGTCTGCGAGCCTGTGAATCTCTCTGCTGCAGGCTGAAACTCCGCTCGTAACGTCTGACAGGCCTCTCATTCACATAGCAGCACCGATACGACACCGCAGGCCCTCGGGGAGCTCGCTCACGCACCCGCATTGGGAAAAGTGACGCTCCCAAAGGCTTCCAATCACTAACTGCATACGCCATGACATACATTACCCTACTGCTGCAGCACTGACAGTCCAGACTCCTTGAGGCCATTACAGCTTCCTGCAAAGAACAACTCTGAGTAGGCATGATGACTTGGAAAGGTTGCAGACGGGTGTGATTGCATGATGCAAGCAATTATAACACTCAAGCACATCCTGAAGAACAAAGATGCAGAGATTTTGAAAGGTCCGTACGGCCAGCAATAGAATCAGATGCCGGTTTCAAAAAAACAATCGTGAGGGCTGAGCGGTTCTGCAGCCTGAGGGGCCGCTGTGATGAACGTTGACGTTTTTACAAGGAGCGTTTAAGAGCCAAATGTTTCATCTGGGAGGTTTAAAAAGCAAATTAACTCAGATCTCTCGCCCTGGGGCAGCTGGCTAATTTGATTTGGTGTGGAGGTGGGACGCCGCTTGGGTCGTTGTTCATTTTTTGCTACTGTGTAGGAACAGTACCAGGGACCAATTTGCAGGTACCAATATTTTAACACTTTTCACTAATATTTATTTTTAGAGAATGTAGTGAGTAAATTATTAAATTGCAATGTATTTACCTGTATTAAGGTATTAAATCAGAATAAGACACAGTTTAGAATCTGCTACTACAACATCAGAGCTACAAATAAAGAGCTCAAACAAATACAGGTAATTTACAAAATTAAAGTTCATCTTTTTTTGTTTCTTTGTTTTATAGCAGAACTTTTATCCAACAGACCTTTTTCATGTTTTTTATGTATTAGAGTAAAAAAAACAAAAAAAACAATAGTTTAAAGTATGTAATCACCTTAGATGACACTGTAGATGCCTGACAAAAGTTTTCATCCTTGATCACTTTTAGTTGCCTTGGATGAAACTTCTTTCAGCTAGAATGTCTTTTCTGATATCCTTGTCACCTGACTGAATCCAGCCAGCTGATTTGCTAAAATGGACTTGTCGGCTTCTGCAGTAAAACGTGAATTTGTGATGCCTTGAAAGTGGACAATAATGGCTTTTTTGACAAAACGGGTTTCAAATCGCACTATGCATGGGAAATAATGCATTACAATCAGCACTTTTTTTTTTTAAGTGGCGTTTATCTGTTTTTGCAAATGAACTTTTCTTATATGCATATATGTATGTATGTATACACATATATACGCACATATATTAAAAATGCAACTAAAAAATGTATTTTGGATGTGATTTATCGCTTGACAGCCCTAGAAATGTTCTGTTAAGTTGTCTTTGAGAGCTGTCAAATGCATTAAAATATACAACATTATCAGTTTATTCTAATGAAAACATGTAACTCTTATGACGCTGTTCTTTTTATTGAATCAAAAACCATGTGATCAGTGCAATTCAATTCTCAAACAAGAGACTCTTACAAACCAGTTCTTGAGGAATCAGAACACACAATGTTACCAGTTCAATGCGAATTATAAATACACGACTCTTCCGAACCAGTTCTTGTTATAAACAGCTCATAAAGCAGAGTTACAGGTCAGTAAAAATGATTGAGTGCATTATATCATCTCAATCACTTACTGAACTCCAAGCTACCATTAGTTTCAGTAGTGCCTGTATAAAAACGATGTAGGTCACAACTTATTACAGAACAGCTATTAGAGTAAGAGATCGCAGACACAATCATTACAAAAAAGATATAGCCAATATGAATAAGAGTACAGCTATTAAACGCTTGTTCTCAAAACAAACATGAACACAATACACTCAACCTCTATGGACATAATTCCTCTGTCTTATCCAACTGGGCCTTTGTCAAAAAGGTTAAATTCAGGCAAGACAGACAAGCATTAGCTTTGGCACCTTACATTTCGATGTGAAAGTAGCCATCGCTGCGTTAAAAGTCTAGGCGTGAAATGCTAATAACTACGTCAGTGGTCCTTCCAATCTATAACAGCGGTCGGCCACCGCCAGTAACCTTTGTATAGCACAGTATGGAGCTACATGGTACAGCGACCTCATTTACAATTTAAAGAGCTTCATGTTCAGCTGCGAGTACTGGAGGATGTTTCTCATCTGCCTGCTTTTATGTTGTGCGCAGTCATTTTGAAGACGTTTGGCAGGAATAATAAGAAGGTTTCTTACACAATTGCATATGTATAATCACAAGCACCATACTCTTAGTGATGATGAGTGCCATACTGCTGCTTCTCCTGACACTATAATGGTTGTGGTGAGCTCACATTTACCCAGCGTCTCTGAGGTATAATTAAAACTTGTTGTAATCATTTTTCCCCTTTAAGAGACAAACACTGACATGCCTACCATAGAAACTAGCCTCATTTGAAATGCGCAAGAAAATTCAATGATTAACAAAAAGAAAGAGGTTTTAAATATTATTTCATATCACCGGGAATCACAATAGCTGACTAGTCCCACAACAAATACATTCTTCTTTTTATTTATTTAATATTTCAATATTGCCTACTGGGAATATTCACTCATCTTTTCTTTTTCTGAACTGAAAAAAATAAATTAATTAAATAAATTCCAGAAACTGTCATTTTAAGCTCGTTTTAGGCTCACTAGCGGAACCAGTAAGAGAGCAGCCCAGCTTGTCCACCTGCAATTATGACAAAGAGTTGTTCAATTCTTAAAAGTGCTTTTCGCATATCACCTGGGGAGTTCTAAATCATTTCATGGACACACTGAAACACTCTGGATGTCTTAGAGCACGATGTGTCAGGTTTAAAATATGAAAAAAACAAGAAATTGCATGTCAGCATGCAGCTATTGAACGGTGCCATACGAGCATGCATGAAAAGTGGCGTAATTAGTCATTACTTGTGCAGTTAAGTGCATAACCTCTTTTCAGAAAATTCAGCCTTCCCTGAGAAATGTAATAAGCTCAGAGCAAAAAAATTTAGGGTATTTGAGTAGGCAGAACCCTTTTGCAGGGAAAACGAGAAGATGCCTTTGACCTAAACACAGAAAGCTTGGAAATGACAAGCGAGCCATAGAGCGCTGTGATTGTTTAGGATGTTAATTACACCGAAAGAAGCTGTAAAACAAGCCACAAGACTCTGCTCCATGAATAGGGAAGTAGGCACAGCTGGGACGCTTATAATCAGAGGCAATGCGGCAAAAAAGGAGAGATTAGTGCTTCAGAGATTAAATATTAGCTTTTCACAGCACTAAATACATCAACTTCTCTTGGAGCCCCATACACTCACACTGACGGATACCTCACATCACTGACCTTTTTTTTTTTTTTTTAACCTGTCACCTGCCTTCCATTGGGTGTTTTTTATATGTATTTTTTGTTGTTGTTGATTTGAAGCAAACTGCCTTTGGAAATGTTAGTTTATGTATGTGCAATCTCAATCATCAATCACACTGTTCAGTAACTCAAGAAATACTGACCTCGTGTTAAACAGGAAGATGTATTGTAATCCATAAAGTATCCATAGCAATATGTATACTAGATTCCACATGATCTGATGGCTTTGTATGAGAAACAGACCATACAGAACTTATCAAATCCTTATTTACTGATAGTCTTAGATTTCTGAATACCTAAAAAAGTTCCACAGAAGACAGAATGTAGGTATTGAAATGAGGACAAGTACATAATTTTCATTTTTGAATGAACTATTCCTTTATTATTCCTATATTCATGTATAGTACCTGTATAGCAGTGAAAAAAAAGCAGAAGACATTCTATAATTTAAGACTGAGATCCAAATGTTGGATACAAATATACAATTTAGGGCTCATTTATGATACTATATCTTAGGTGTTTCCTATTTACAAGCATAATTAAATGCTGGATATTACTGAGAAGCATATCCCAAAAAAAATATGTGGATAACTGAAATAATGTATACAAGCGCAAACAAATCAAAAAGCCATATTAGAATCAATCATTCATCACTACATATGCCAAAAACAGAAATAAAAAATGATATAAACGGATACAATAATGAAACTAACAAATAAATTAATAAATTATAAAATAAAATATTAATAAAATATATTTTTCAAATTTCAAATTAAAACATTCTTTCCCTTTTTTCTACAGCGACACCTAGTCTTAGGTCTTGCAGGTATATATTTCAACATTTCGTAAGGATCTGTTTGTAGGTTTGGTGAAGTTTAGCTAGTTTAGGCTACAAATCAAGTGTTCAAAAATATGAATTTGCCTCCACAAAATTACACATCACATAAAAATTTAAATGCTTCTTTTCTGCATTCGTTTTTTTTCCTGTTAAATGCATTGTGGCTTACTCATAAAATGGATTTGCAGTAAAAAAAAAAAATGACATGATCCCACTTGACATGACAAAGGTTTGTAGATAGACAAGCCTTCAAAACGCTTTCACACGAGCACCATTATAGGTCCACTGAAGCTAATGCAAAAGAAACAGTAATGGAGAGCAACTTTCAACAGCCCACTGGTTTGGCATCGAACCAGTCTCACAAGAAAAAGATATGCAATCACTTTTAGCAGTGTTATGGTCCTATTCAGAGCAGAGCCAGTGTGTTGGGTGGATGAATGGCTTGCTAATGGAGCAGATATTCATGCTGAGGAGATGGAGAGATAACATTCTGCTGTGGGGCGTATGGGAGAGAAACTCTGGTGAGTGAGATAATGCAGTGTTTATGGTAATATTTTAATCTCTTATCGTGCTAGAGGAGAAACCCAGAGGGTATTTATCAGCTTTTGAACTAACGCACCACTGCTTTATTCATTTTTATCATCTTTAAACTGGGAAAAAACTATTTTCCCATCTTTGTAGTGCCCCATCAAAAGCAACAAGAGATGATTTTTGCTTCCTTTTTTGCTCTTTCCTCTTTCATGATTGATGTGTTATTTTAATATTACATTTTCATAAATGTCAAGAAAAGACAATTTTACAATATGAAACGCTAGTATTTAACGTTAACAGGAAGGTTATATTATTAAATGAAAAGTTCACCCCAAAATGAAAATTTGCTGAAAATGTACTCCTCCAAAGACCGGACCATCCAAAATGTAGATGAGTTCTTTTCTTCATCTAAACAGATGCAGAGAAATTTTAGCATTGCATCACTCGCTCACCAGAGTTCAAACAGCTGATAAAACCATCACAATAACTTTCAGACATTCATTAAAGTTCTCATGAAGTGAAAAGCTGAATGTTTGTAAAAAAAAAAAAAAAAAAAAGTCCATCACTAAAGGTCACTTCTGTCAAAAATGTGCCAATAATCCTTAATTAATGTACCCTCCAGTGAAAAAAGTCCACCCCTCACATCAAAAACCACCAATATATAAGTTTAGAACTCTTCTGAGCTGTTTTCGCTTCTAAATGGTGCCGTATACTTCTAAATTGTTCTGTGTATGTGTCTCTTCTGAATCAGAGGAAATTACTTCATCACTGAAAAAAGCAATATTATGGATCAGGACCGTGCACAGACCTTTTGAAGGGCATTTGCTGAAACTGAAAAAGCCAGCAAACACATGCATAATATAATAGCATGGTAAACTTTAACCTACCATGCTGTGTGACCATAAGCTATATAATTTGATGAAATGTTAATAAATTACATCATTTAAGTTACATGCATCAGCACATTCAGTAGATATTTCTTATAATATATTTCACCTAGCTGACAAGGATCACTCGGTTGCTTTGTGTCAAACTCAAATGCAGTTACACCAAGGGTTTTTAACAAGCGAATGTGTGCAAGTTGTCCATCATTAAAACGACAACATCACATTACGTCAACATCACACCGGTGTGGTGATCCATTATATGAACCTTTATAGACATACTAGTGTTTATTTCATAAAGACAACGTTGCACGTATTCAAACTGTGGAATACGTGCCCCCCCTCAGTTAAATGTGTAGCTAAAATGTCTTAATGATAGAGTCGTTTATTACAAACATAAATGTTTTCACTTCACAAGATGTTAACTGATGTGCAGGACTTGTGTGGATTGCTTTCAGATTGTTGTCTTTAATCAGCAGTTCGAAATTTCATTCTGACTAACGGCACCCATTCACTGCAGAGGATGAAGAAACACCCTTAAGGGGTGCACTACTCCTTTAAACCTTTTAGCATAAAGTTCCTTGGTGATAAATACAGGCAAAACAAACATAAGTCAGTGGCTCCTGCTACTATACATTTAAAATACAAAATGAATCCTATTTCGAACAGCATTCTCATTAACAAACTTCAAAAAAGTTTGAGTTGTAAGTTTGGAAAGTTGTTTCGGTGATTGTTTTCACAAAGGGTAAGGAACCGTCTTGAGACGCACCACAGTGTAGTGCACCACAGAGCAGTGCAGTAGGGTCTTCACTTCAGAGCCGAGTGGACAGATTGTCGAGTCATTTCTACAGCACACTCCAGATTCACACTGTAGGACCACATATGCCACCACAAATGCTACAGTTCCGTTTCATTTTTCATTTTTTATGACTTCAAAAAAATACTTGCAGACTGCAAGTAAACTTGGCTGTTCACTTCATGATGAAAAGGCACAACTATGTACTACAATGGCTTGGTGGAGTGTTTTTGCCTTATTAAGCAGCAGAGCTGCACGTCCACTATAGAGTGACACAGCACAAGAGTCCAAACTGAAACAGATGAGAGAAAACTGGCTACCAAAAAGTAACACAAAAAAGTTAAGCAAACATGTTTCTACGGTGTTCTGAATAGTCCAATTTATAAAAATGAGCTCAAATCAGTCAAAAAGTCTAAACGTTATCAGAATCAGTACAATAATTAATTACTCAATCTTAGGCATACATAAAATAAATTAAATATAAACTACATCCAAAAGCGTAAACAGAAACCAATGCTTCTATTCTTATTTTTGGAAAACAAAGCTTGGTCTTGAGCCAGAGAGTTGGTGTTGCTGTAAAGGGTTTGGCATGGAATGGCAGTGATTTTAGAGAACGACCCATATGGATACAGGAAGCACTGGGACAGCCTGCACTCTGCGAGGGTGGTAACCACTGAAGCAAAGAGGGCTGAGTCTGGATATTTACAGGGTCCAACAAATCACCAACGCCAAAGATGTCCCACCACCCACATGCTTCTTTACTACCATACACCACTGCCAAAAAAGACCACATGCTCTTTTCTCAGACCCTCATGCTAAGTATAACTGATTTTTCAACATCCTGTGGCCTCACCAGGTGTTCATGGATCAAATCGTGACCAACTCTCCAAAAAAAATTAAAAAAAAATAAATACATAAATAAATAATGGATTTACAATGAGGAAGTTGCAATGGTAGCCTATGTGCAAAAGAATCTTATTATTATTTATCATTCTAGTTTTTATACAGAATGTTTACATTTATGCCTATAATTTCCAAACGTTTTATGTTTATTGTCATGCAATGTCTTGTCCTATTGAAACAAAGAAAGAACAAAAGAAAGAAGAAAAATGATGAAGAATGAAAGAACTGATTAAAAAGAACAACAAAAAAAAATACTACTTAAAAACAAAATACGAACTACAGAATAAACAACTGAAAGAATGAACTAAAGAAATAGTGAATACATTAGTTGATGAAAGTAAGAACAAAATGAATGAACAAACACAAAAAAATTTAAATAAACAAAAATGAAATAGTTAATGGTTTGTTATTGGATTTTAAAATATAGTGTGACAACAACAAAAAAAAAAACACGCAAAAAAAGAAAGGAAACAATAATGAAGAAAGAAAAGGAAAAAAAGACATAACGACTGAATGAACAAATGAAAGAAAGGAGGAAGAGTATTGGGGCAGGGTGATTAATCACAGCTGCCGCCCCAGCGAGCGTTTCGGTTCGACTTGTTCCTGCAGCCTCTGCGTCTGTGCTGCTGAAACACGCCCCGTATGATGCCACACATCCAGCACATCATTAGATGAAATGATGCACATTTACATGCTCGGCTGGCCGTTGTGTCATTGAGAATGAGGCAGCAGCGGTGGCGCTTTCCGAGGGATCCACCCCCTTTCCACAGCACTGATTCCCTCGCCCGATCGAGCGCACACACTCACAGGCCATTCCTAGACTGGGACTCGCCTGCCATCTGTTGTTTAATGGTCTCCTGTAATGGATCCCTGCCCCAAGAGTCCAGTCTTTTCTCTAAGGGACAAGCGCAGACCTACAGGCCAGAGATCTCACATTGCACCAGTAGATCAGAGACCCATAACCTGGCTGAAGATGAATGAGGTTACATGGTCCAAACAAGGCTATGGTTTCACAGTGGACTATAGCTGGAAACTGACCGGATTCCCATCCTGCACAGTAAAAAAGAACCTTAATATATGCCTTTCCCTTCTGAGGGGCCTTCATCATATTTGAGGGTTTTTGTTTAATGTGTAATATTTATTACATCATTTAGGAAAAGTAATACTTTTATTCAGGGAAAAAAAATATCAATGATTCGATTTCAAATAAATAAATAAATAAACAAACACTGTTTTAACAAAGATATTTAGCATCAGCATTGTTTCTTAAAAACCAAATCAGCATATTAAAATGATTTCTGAAAATTCAGATGACACTAAAGACTTGAGTAGTAGCCACTTAAAATAAAACAACTGTATAATTTGTAATCGTTCAATTTGTATTTATTTAAAAAAAAATGAGTGAACCTTAATACATGTTTTACAGTGTGAGTATTTGTACACACACACACACACAATATGTTAATTGACAAAGTAAAAATAAAATAAAACATTTGAATAATATAAACCTAATATAGATGGTAAGATTAGTGACATTTTAATTCAATAAAAACAATTTATTCTAAAAATAATTCTAATTGTGCTCTAAAATAAAATTGTATAAAAAAATAATTTTGAAAATTATTGAGAGCCTTAATACATCTTTTATGGTGGGTGTATATATATTTATGCATACATAAATACACATAGCCTACATACCATATTTATACCGCTAAAAAGAGGGAACACTAAAATAACACATTCTAGATCTGAATGAATGAAATATTCTTATTAAATACTTCTTACTGTTCTTTAAATAGTTCAATATGCTTACAACAAAATCACACAAAAATGATCAATGGAAATCAAATTTATTAACCCATGGAAGGTCTGGGTTTGGAGTTGCACTCAAAATTAAAGTGGAAAAACACACTTGAGGCTGATCCAATTTTTATGTAATGTCCTTAAAACAAGTCAAAATGAGGCTCAGTAGTGTGTGTGGCCTCCACGTGCCTGTATGACCTCCCTTTAACACCTGGGCGCGCTCCTGATGAGGTGGCGGATGGTCTCCTGAGGGATCTTCTCCCAGACCTGGACTAAAGCATCCGCCAACTCCTGGACAGTCTGTGGAGCAACGTGGCGTTGGTGGATGGAGCGAGACATGATGTCCCAGATGTGCTCAATTGGATCCAGGTCTGGGGAACGGGCGGCCAGTCCATAGCATCAAAACCTTTGTCTTGCAGGAACTGCTGACACACTCCAGCCACATGAAGTCTAGCATTGTCCTCTTGCATTAGGACGACCCCAAGGCCAACCGCACCGGCATATGGTCTCACAAGGAGGATCTCATCTCAGTAACTAATGGCAGTCAGAGTGGGCAGTTTGATTTCACAGAAGTTTGATTGATTTGGAGTTACACTATGTTCCCTTTATTTTTTTGGGCAGTGTATATATATAAAATATACGACAGGAATAAGACGCTTGTATATAGTCTACTGCAGTACAAGCCGTGGTTCAGTTTAGGGATGCTCATTTCAGTTATTTCTCGTAACCGACAATCGCTAACCGACTATTAACCGGTTAACTAACAACATTATTTTAAATGAGAATTGAATTCATTTAGAAAGGATAAGCGCCTGTGACCCGTTAAAATAGCAATATGTGTTTTCTCCGGATTCATTGTACATGCGCAAAAACTAGCAAACAACAGAAGACGAAGAAAACGAAAGAAAAAAAGTTAGCAACAGTGACCCAATTAATATTAACCATGGCAACGTCCACAAAACTAAGTCTTACCACTTTCTAACATGACAGGAGTCCAACTGAGGCGCGAGGCTTTCATCAAGCCTTCATTAACTGACAGCAGATTTGCGCGGAAAGCGGAGAATATGAATCTCGAATCACAGAACACAAAACTGACGAGATCTAATAAAACTTTCAGATGACGCGCAGCTCATTTCTCCATCCGTTTAAACCGTTCAACTGATTGCATTAATCGCTCAAAATTCAAATCGGTCAGTTAATGGTTAACCGGTTAAAATTAGCATCCCTAGTTGGGATGTAATTGCACTGTAGCCCTATTTGGTCGTCCGTGATTTTCATGTACAATTTCGGAGGGGACTAATCCCTCCGAAATAAAAAGGGGTGTTTAGTACAGAGGTGAGAGGGTCTGTTTTGTAGATCTGGGCGTCACAGAGATCATAGTCATTAAGATTGATTAGAATTAGTATAATCACAAATACCATGAAGCTTAATGGCTAGTGCAGCAAAACCACGTTAATGTGTGGTTACTTTAGTTCAAATATTATGTAAACAAAACTCTGTCCCCTTCAAGGGCATAGCTGAGCTAATGGTTCAGGAAGTTTGCAAAAGAATATTAGGTGAGAAGGAAAAGAAATGGGAGAGCCGAGATGGGATCTATTTATACCAGGCTGACAGAGCGGTTAAGAACTTCATCTCGTAGCTCAGATGGCACGATTGCTCAACTGAGGGGAGATTTGACAAGAAGCTACGTGTCGATTAGAGATTATATTGCATGCTCCGGTGCAGAAAAAAGTGATGATGTGACCAAACAGTGACATTAAATACAATATTGTGGAAAGGTCTTACAGAGAGATCCTATCTGTGGACTCGACATGAACCTGTGAGAGTTAGAAGGTATTTTAAAGGTGAGGTGTTTTTAAATCAATGACAGCTTAGAGAGCATTTCTCTAGCAAATGACAGAAAACTAGTGGAAACCGCAGACTGATACGTCTGTCTTTGCTAAAGTAGAGAACTGTAGAGTAAAAACAAATGTGACCAACCTCTCTTGTACAGCCCACTGTCTCATGAAAGGTTAATTAAGTATCCTTTGGTTAATGAGTGGCAGGGACTTTCTTAGGTAAACTAGGATAATGGAAGCATCGTTTAGATCCAACCATCCTCAAGTTAAACTGTGACTGGCCATGCGAGGCCTATCTAAATGTGTGGTGGTGCCACAGCAAAAGCATATCCCCTTAGCACACAGGATCTTCAATTCCGTCCCTGGGGAACCACTGTCCTACGGAATTTAGCTACAACCCTATTCAAATACACATGACGCAGCCAATCAAGTTCGGTCAATCAAAATTGCTAAACCAGGTTGGTCCCCAGTGGGTCCCCAGGTCCAAGTCGTACAACATTCCGAGCTTGCAATTATGAGTTCTGTAGGCACGTGATGATTTGGCGCTAATGGTGTTGCCATAGAAACGCATTATTTGCCTAGAAGGTCACGTGTCTTCATTTCGTAATTAAGATAATTACAATAAAGCTTCAATGCATCTAAAATTACTTATAGTTAGGGTTAAGGATTTCAAAGTTTCTGACTCACAATTAGTGCGTCTTCTTTAACTACTATTTTTTTTTACTACGATTTTTGTGTTGTGGACGATAAACCGGCAAACAGATCCCAAAAAAGATACACTGCCAGCGGAATTTAAGTTCTCTAACCCCCTAAGTTACTTTTACTAAAGATCATACTTAAGATTACTTTTACTGAATACCGTTTCAAATTGTTGCGCAATTACTTTTCTAAGCGATTACACTTGAATTTCGATTACACTTTCTTACATTTACAGACCTGCTATCATTATTAATGTTCACAACCACCTCAGTACATACCTTTGTTTTTTTGTTTTAATAACAAACAACCCCTAAGGCTCATAGTTGAGAGTCCTTGCTCAAATTGTTGTGTGCGTACTCTTTCCTCTCAATGTGAGCTCAAAACTAGGTAGTGTTGAGTAATTAGCTCCATTTTTCACCAGAACGTGATAATTACTTTTGATAAATATTTGCATAATTGAACTACTAAGTGCCTCGTCCTTTTTTCAGTCCCCCCACCCAACCCTCCCTTATACAGTGTGCTGGAGGTTAATGCTGTTCACCAGCACACAACGTTCCTTGAGGCTTCTAGAAAGCTATGAAATGCAAAAGAGTACAGTAATAGCGGTTCTTTTGTTGTGTGCTGAGAGGTGACATACATGAACAAGGTTACAATAAAAGCAGTGTATCGCCATCACATGTCAGGGAATTTATTACTATTTATATATAGTTTATATATAAATATATAAATATGTAAACATGTATATTTATATGTACATACAAGCTGAGTGGTTTTCTACCACGCCAAGAGTGAGGCCTGGCTCTATTAACTGAAATCTCATGGAACATTCAGTTGCTCAGGGGCTTAAAGAAGAGTGAATTAAAGAGATAGAGTGAAGGCAAGCTGAGAGGAAACCAAAACCAGTGTCTCTCTTCCTCCCCACACCTTTGTGATATCAATAATTCCTTATCTAAATGGATCCAGAGCCGCCGTAACAGCTTTTTGATTTTGTGTGAGACCATGCCAGGCCTCATAAATAAATATGAGGGGAGGTGGGGGAATTCTGGGATGCTGTAGTTTACCTCACAGTGCAGGAGACTCTCGCTAAAAGCCCTGGCAGAGACCGTGTTTGAAGGGCACTGCCAAACAGTCACAGCACAGCACAGCGCATCGAAGACTACAGCCCAGTGGCATAGGGTAGACCTGTGAAATGAGCAGGCAGATTCTTTCTCTGTTTGGCTTTTTAAGTCTGCTGCAAACTTACATATGTATATTCAGAATTTCTCTGTTTTAAATTCTGATGTTTATGTAATGTTTAATTAAAATGTATAAAATAAAATGTATATTACTTTGTGGTGTTTTATCCCTAAATTCACATGTAAATACATGGATGGAAACCTAGCTACTAACAGAGTAACTTCAAATTTAGTACCATTTCCAGTTTAAATTTGTATTGTTTTGTATTTCCCTACCCAAATTTTCTTAAGAAACCACTACAGGCTATTCTCCTCCAAGAAACATCCCAGCTAAATCCAGATGAATAATGTTTATTAAAAACAATTGCGCTGACCTAACACAGAACATACAGAGACGCATTATTCTTTCACAACATTAGAAGCGCAAGCCTTACCTAATCTACATATCCACACCCTCCCACAGAAACGATAATGGAGTGAACGAGAGACAAAAGGAGAAATCCAGAGTATTGGGGGGACTTTTATTGTGACACAGAGGCAGATGGATTATTCTCCCGCCGCACTGAGCCCAACGAGCCGTGACGGGTCCATCTCCAGTTCCCGACACAAAAAACAGCGACGTCTCAAATGCTTCTTACCTCACAGCACACACACACACACCCCCCAAAAAAGCCCTAAACCTCCGCAAGGCAGTCGCGACCTGGCTAGAATTACGTAATGTTGCAGCCAGTGCGGCTGTCATACAGCAGGGAGGGATGGGGTTTGTGAGAGAGAGAGAGAGCGAGAGAAAGAGGGAAAAACTGAGGCGTGGAGGCAGTGAAGCAAGAAGTCAGACTGATCTATTAGAGCTAATAATTACAATAATAAAACTGTAAAGATGCAGTCATCACCCTAGAGGCGCCGGGTACAAGCATAGCCCTTCTCAAGGTCAGACGAGGGAGGGCCGGTTTTTAACGGTTACCTGCTCAGACTCCGGCTGAGTGATTACAGGTTTGAATTGTCCTTCTTTTTCAAGGTCATTTCACCAGAGCTGGGAAGTTTTGTGACCTTGACCATACCTGAAATTCTAAAACGCAACGGGATTTGTGATTGCCACAGTGTGTGAATGCATTAAAAAGATTACATTTTGTAATTTTTGGAAGAAGAAAACTTGCTAGGTTGTTGCTTAAAGGAAATTTGAGGGTTCACCAATGGATCTATTGCAGTGAATGGGTGCCGTCAAAATAAAGGTTCAAACAGAGGATAAAAACATCACAGTAATCCATCCATTAGTGAGCAATTCATGCTAAATTTCTCCAAATATGGTCAGTTGAAAAAAAACCTCAAATTAATATTGGATGGCTTGGAGGTTACTAAATGTTTATGTGGGGTGAAGTATTCGCACCATATGATTTGGTTACCTCCTTCAGCGCAAGAGTTTTTTTCTTTAATCTTAAAAATGAAGGACATTTATTGGCATAAATGATTAGATGAAAAGCCTGCATCATCCATAATATTTCCACAAAAATGTTCTTTAAGAAACGTGGTTATTAAGTTAAAAACTGTTCACTGAAGAGTTCAGTGTGATAACTCATTTTTGGAACATTTATTTTTTAACAGTATCATTCCTCGTGTAAAATTATACTGTATGCTTGATTGATTCGAAAAGTAACAAAACACCTCTTCTCAAAGGCAGCATAACTTGAATGACCCTGTTCCATGTGTAATGTGAGAAAACAGCCGGATACCAACACAAAACAATGGGACATGAGCTGATGACTTGAACAGGTCATCTTCAGAACAGAACAATTATCTCCACCAAAATTTAAATGCCTGTCAAAACATTTCTGAGAGGGAGCACTTTCAGGATGACTGCTCTGACGAGAGGCACAAAAGTGCTGACAAAAGCGGACGAGCGAGACCACAGCTACTCTCATGTGACATTAACCCTGCTGACCCACAGTGACCGAGACAATTATTGAATAACAGCTCCTGTCAGTCACTGCAATAACGACAGTATGTGATGTATGTGAATAATCAATGAAAATGTTATTTGCATCATTAAAAGGAAGATAAATTAATGAACCAACATTGATAATTTCCAGATTATTTACATTATTCAAGAATTATGTAATTCATGTAAAATTCTAAGTGGTTGCTGAAATTTCTAACTTCCTTACATCGCCCATTTGATGCCTATACTTGGACTTACAAACCTCTTTGCCCAGATCTTCTCGTATGACCTGCCTGATCTCTTCCATAGTGCTCTGAGGTGCTCTGCTGTGCAGGATCTTCAGCGTGCTGGTGTACTCCTCAGGCAGGAGGTAGTCCAGGGCTCCCAGGTGCTGCCCTACTTTTATGAATGTGCCTCTGTTCGCACAGCACAAGTCCCGAAGCCTCTCTGCCGAACGCCTGTGAACCTGAGTAAAGAGAAACAAATGAAATGCATGAACCAGACCAATGAATTTACCAATGAAGTGCTAATCAAAAAAAGTTATAATAGCTATAATGTTTCAAATATATATATATGTGTGTGTAGTTTTTTGACTAGTGGCCAAAAAAGCCACAGCATGATAATCTAGAAAATACAATAAACACTGTTCATATTAATTAGCGTATTAATTTGCCACTAATTATAAAAGACAATGCTAAAAAAAAAAAAAACTTAAAAGAAGCTTATTTTAATGATTTGCCTGAATCACTGCTACCAGTAAAAAAAAAAAAGAAATACACACACACAGGTTTCCTTCCCCATCATCTCATTTGTCTAAATGCTGTTTAAATGGGGCATCAGTTTTTCGCGGGTCTTTGTGCTGTCCCGTCCCAACACCAGCTGGTTGAGTTGATAGTACTCTTGGAGGGACGTCCCTTTGGGACCAGAGCAAATAAACTGCCGTGAAATGAGCTCTCTTAACCCTCTCACCCTGACAAAAGACAGTCTTTTGTGCTTCAAATGGGGCTGCATATGAGGCCGGTCGTCCGATTCAAATCATCCCTCAAAAGACAAAGTCCACATGCACCTAATTATACTGGGTGGGGAGTCTATATGTGTGTGTCATCGTGTGTGTTGCAGGGATTAAACTGGGCTGCAATGATCTGGAACAGTAATCAGCATCAGACTCAAAATAGAATTACAAATTATTGGTAGACTTGTCGATGAATTCAATTTCATTTAGGATCCGGTTTGATCTATTACACGTGTCTCCTAATTCATTTATCTAATGCATTTATCTGATTAAAATTACAGAAAAAATATGTTTTGTGAAATTGTTTTCTATTTTCTGCAGTTTCTATTTCAAAGTATTTTTAAAAATATAATTTATTCTTGTGAACCAAAGCTTTACATCAGCTATTTCTTCAGTGTCACATGATCAGAAATCATTCTAATATGCTCGTTTATAATCAACATGGGAAACAGTTCATTAATACTTTTTCCGGGATCCTTAAAAAAAAAGGTTTTTCAAAATTATTTAAAATATTGAAATATTATATATAATATATATCCATCCATCCATTTGTTTTTTTTATATTATTAATATATATTGCTATTTTATATATTATTACTGAACAGAAATATTATCAGGAATTTTTTTTTACCATTTATTAAATGATATTAAATTTTATACCATTAAGTGTACTGTAACTTTATGCATTTAATTTAGTTGAATTAAAAGTAGTTTACAGTCACAGTTACAAGCCAGCCATCAAAATCTGTCCACTAGACCAACAAACATCAATATATCCATATAAGTGTACATTTCAGTTTTGACAGATTGTTTTATGTAAATAATATGTGTTTCCTAGTATAGTTATAAAATAGTTCCAACAGTGATAATTGTGTTTTTAATGAATGGAAGAGGGGTAACATCATTCTGTAAGTTGCCTAGGCACCACCAATTTTAGTGTTCCTCCATCTCTAATATTTTATTTTAACCCTAGTGTGTTTTTTCTTGAGTGTTTCCTCAGGCAACAGCCCCTTAGGTCCAAAAACTTCTTTGGATGGCAGTGATATTTCTGACTGGATGTCGAGGGGAGAGTAAACACACTTCTGCCAGGCAGGATTTGCTGTTAATCCTCACATGCAGTGGATGGGAGATTTAAAGGTTGTCCTATGGGCATTTTCCGCAGCACTGTTCAAGCTCAGCTCTGCCACCACTGAAAGCAGCCCAGGCCGGCCGGCTTTGCAGCACGCACAAAACCCCATTTTCCGTGCCCGAAGAAGCCAATAGGATGTGACAGCTCGGAGATAATTACGAGGGTGATGAGAAGACACTTTATTTCGGCGGATACAAAACATGTGGTTCTCGTCTTCCCAGCCCAGAGCCCAAACAGGCTTTTGATGGTAAGGATGTGTCGAGGAGAAAGGCAGGGCTAATAAGAGACGAAGGAGGCACTAATAACAGTCATGATCTCCGCTTGCTCATCTTCAACACCTTCTATACTGGATCTGTGGAACCAATAAAGCAAAGTGGGGGGATGGCAGCATGGGAAAAAGGATAAGAAGAGGAGGTCTACCCTTTTTTATTCTTTGCTGGCTAATCCCCCAGGGAGAGAAATCTGTGCCACCTGCCATCTTACAGTCCTGGCACTTGTAGACACTATTGGCAGGCAGTCAGACTTCCTCCATTTCTCTCACTATTCCAGCTCCTCGTTTCTCCCAGCCACCCATGGCTACTGCAATCGCACGACCAGTCCACTAGGGGCAACCTGGAAAAAGTGTTGGCTTTTTAACAGGATGAGAAATGGAAGATTTTTTTTTTGATTTGCAGCTGCACCCATGTGACGAGCCTCTGTGGCATGCAGCTGGTCGATCCACAGCTTTTAAAGAAAAAATCTATTATAAGGATCCTTTTAAACATCTTGTTTTCAGGCCTCCATCCTGAACTGCTGTGCATTTTTACATGCTAACATTCAAAACTGCACAGAAAAGGAAATGCAGACAGAAAGAGACCTGTTTCTCCAGAAAAAGAAAAAATAATATATATATA
>JAUYWG010000053.1:6070931-6084550 GCA_034779775.1 Enteromius afrohamiltoni
AGTTTTGTCTCACAGCAAAATGCCACAGATGCCACAAGCATTGAGGGAGCGTGCAATTGACATGCTGACAGCAGGAACAACAGGAATGTCAACCAGATCTGTTGCTCGTTCATTGAATGTTCATTTCTCAACCATAAGCCGTCTCCAAAGGCATTTCAGAGAATATGGCAGTACATCCAAACGGCCTCAATTATTGAATTATTGAACAATTATTCATATTGTTTTAATAATACATAGATTTTTAAAACCTTACAATTATTATACACAGGATATTAACACCAATTTAAGACACAGTCATGAGCATTATTACTTTGCCCCCCAATTTGTTTTCTTAATGCAAGTAAAAAAAAAAAACATGAATTATTTACTTAATTTGATTTTGGTGGTAAAATGTGACAAACTCAAAACAATCATTAATACACATCAATATAAATTACATATTTTCTTAAATTTCCCTTCAACTGTTCACATTCCTTAGAATAAAGTATTGCTAATAAAAGCAAGCAACCTAAAACAGACATCATAACCTGACAGCAGCTGAGAAATGTTCACAACTACAACATGCTAACACAGCCCTCAAGAATAGCATGCCATTAGCAGCAGATGCATTGCATTCAATTAATAAAAACAGACATCCCAGATTACATCTGCAACAATAGGGGTTGAATTATGCAGTCCCACACTTCATTACTGAATGCTCTGTGAGCTAAATCAATACTCCTTCATATTAGCTTCCCTTTCCCCTCCTATTCAGGATGTGAAACTTAAATTAATAAATAAACAAATAAACACATCAGCATTATTTACTCAATTAAACTTTCAATAGTTCTACTCTTTCAATTTCTGTCTCCCCAGCACCCCACCATCCACAGATGATGTGGCAAGTCCGAAAGCTAGAAGGTCAGTGAAGTGCACATTTCTAATACAGTGATGCAATAAGCGATGTGAAAATCACAAGATATGCCACAATCAGTGTAAAAGCTTGTCAGAGGCCCTAATGTTTTGATTGCTTTAGTTCATGAGATGCATGAGCCACTATAAAGTGCCAACTATTGCTTTAAAAGAGTGATTAATAAGGTAATCGCAGTAAAGCATGTTAAAACATCACATCACATACATGTGCAAAAGTTCTATTTCATTTCAGTCAACACGCCACAGTATGGGTCAGCCTCGTTAGGGATGAGCTGTCAGGAGATGGTATCAGATTAACCACGCCCCGCTTGCAATCAAGGTCTATAAGTACAGGTGCGAAGCAGCCAGCCCTTTCTCTTTTTTTGCCTCCTACTTAGCGGTGAAAGCTGGTTGATGGTAAGTTTCTTTTGTTGTCGAAACTTTCTAAAAGGAGTGTCTTTACCCACAAGGGTTTAAACTGCCGTGTTATCTCACGTTTAGTTTTTGTAAACAAACATGTGGAGGAATTAAAAGAGCCTCTTTGCCTGTGAGGGTGAATGCTGCTGTGTATGGCTGTGTGCTTCACTGCTGGTTTACCCTCTGAGATGCCTGCAGCCACTTCAGTCTGAGCAAGATCCTCAGGAGGAAGGGGTAAAATGTAAACAAGCTCGTAAACGCAAGCATGTAGAAGGAGATATTGGTCACCTTCAGAGGCATGCAAGAAACTCGGAACACTTTGTTGAAAGCTCAGCAATGGGTTGCAGAGCCTCAAGATTTGGAGCTGCCATTATTAAAACGTTCATGCCGCCACCCTGACAAGTTATCGGTAACAGCTTCTGGAGTGTTTGGAAGGGATGAAAAGGCTGGGCCTTCTGATCCAGAGGACATCAGTCAGAAATGGAGTATAGTGCTTCAGAGACCTCAGAGACTACTTCCCTGGACCCTTCAGACAAAGCAGTGATCTCAAGCGCAGCTGAGCATGCTAAACTGCCTTTTCAGACTACCTCAACTTCAACCTCAGTGTTTGATAGAGGTCCTCAACGTCGAAAATCAGAGGGGTTGCCAATACTTCCTGATTTTATGACAGAGTTGCAGTCCTCTTGGAAGGCCCCTAGTTCCACGGCACTGCCTAGGACACAGCTAAGTAACCTGGCAGGGGCAGCAACTCATGGGCTTGCTACAGCTCCTCAGATTGGACCCACATTTGCTATGTTGGCTGGAGCTTTGACCAGGACTAGAAGGGACGCCACACACCCTAGCAAGCAGGGTAGAATAGTGGACAGTCCACTGCGTAAAGCCTATCCCTCTGCCTTGTCTGCAAGACTGTCATGCACAAACTCACTTCTCTTGGTTTATTTAGAGAGTATGCTTCAAGATTTGTCCTCCACTTTGACAGAAGGAGAAAGCATCCCAGAAGCATTGCGAGTTGTGGATATGCTAATCCAAGGAACAAGTGCGCATGATCAAGCCCTGGGGCAGTCCATGGACAATATGGTTTAAGCACGCCAGTACAAGGAAAATGGGATGCCACCTGGATAGGAGTGCACATAAACCTCTTAGAGCGGGAGGCTGTATTTCGAGCCTTAATCAATTTTCTTCCTCCACTTCAGGCGAAGCAAGTGATTGTTCGTTCAGACAGCACAGCTGTCGTATCGTACATAAATCACCAGGGTGGAGTACGTTCCATATCCCTACACAGGAAGGCCTGGGATCTCCTGTTATAGGCACATGCTCGAGGGCTGTCCCTGAGGGCTGTACACTTGCCAGGACAGGACAACGTAGCAGCAGACCTCTTTTAAGGGGTGGTCCCAGGCCAGGAGAATGGCGGATTAATAGCCTTGCTGAAAGGGTCATCATGGCATCTTCCAGTCAGACGGAATATGCTGTCTCAGGCTCGGGGTCAGATATCCCACCCGAATCCAGGGAAGTACAGGTTACACGTCTGGCCATTAGATGGGAATCAGACAGAAACCTCGGGGAAGCAGTTCTAAGAACTCTTCAGGCAGCCAAAGCCCCATCTACAAGGCGGCTTTATGCTTCTAGATGGAAAAGGTTTTCTAATTGGTGTCAGTCTATGGACATAGACCCATTTTGCTATGAGGTAGATTCAATCTTGTCATTTCTCTAATCCATGCTGGAAACAGGAGTAATAGAATCAACCTTGAGAGGGTATGTATCTGCTATATCTGATCGTCATGCAGGCTACGGAGGTAACACAGCTGGATTTCAACCTCTTGTCAGGCGATATCTAAAGGGGGCTCGCAGGCTGTGTCCATCTCGAGCCCATCAAATTCCATCATGGGATCTTAATGTTGTCTAGAAAGCTCTGACAGAGCCGCCTTTTGAGCCATTACACAAGATTCAGTGGGAATTTCTCACATTGAAGACTGCATTTCTTTTGTCTATCTCATCAGTTAAGAGGGTGAGTGAGGTTCATGCCTTGTCTGTACATTCTTCATGTTTGAGATTGGGAGAAGGCGGATCATCTAATACACTTCGTCCAAACCCTGTATTTCTGCCAAAAGTTCTGCCCCATTCCTATGTTTCCAGGCCCTTGGTGCTAGAACCTTTCCATCCACCTCCTAATCTAATCTGATCTGTAAGGGCACTGAGAGGATATAATTCTTGTACGCAACAGATAAGGTGTACAGATCAGTTGTTTGTCTGTTATGGAGACTCTCTTGGTGCAAGGCCAGGTGGTGTCCAAACAGAGGCTGGCGAAATGGGTGGTCAGGCTGATAGAGCTAGCCTATCACAGTGAAGATGCCTCCTCCACAAGGAATGGTGGCCCACTCAACAAGAGTTGCTGCCTCCTGGGCGCTGTTGAAAGGTGCTTCTCTGGAGGATGTGTGTGCAGCAGCTGGTTGGTCATCATCTGTGACATTTGCCAGATTCTATCGTCTAGATGTTGCTACAACTGTATCTGCCTTATATAGTCAATATCAAGGAGCTGTGATCTGTGATTGAATTGCAAAAAGAAGAGCCTGACCGATTTATCGGCGGGCCGATATTATAGGCCGATATAAAGCATTTTCCAAACAATCGTTATCGGCATTTATAATGGCAGATAACTTAATGATGATGATGAAGATGATGAAGCCTTTATTTGTCACATACAATGTTACATGCAGTGAAATGGGACCCCTCCGACCATACACAAACATCACATTGGGGGGGAAGACAGGTCATTCAAGAGGTAGCAAAGGAAATAAGAGAAGTAAGATACATTTGGATAAGAAGGCGAAAACCCTCCCAGACTACCTTCCGAGGAAGACAGTTTGAGATCAGGGGAAAAACAAATATCTCAGCAACAAGCACATAAAACAATCACAAGACATAACACTGCAACAGGGTAAGGGGGAGGGGATGGGAAATAGTCCAATGTAGGCAAACAGCCATCTGGTCCTGCAGCTGCAGAGAGCGCTGGTCACAGATCCGCCTACCCACACCGGCGGGGTAAAAGCACGAAGGCGTGGGACACGGGGGAAGGTAGAGTCTATCTGTAGCCGTGTCCATTTTGTGCGTGCATGCCAATGATGTGTAAGCCTGGAAAAGTCTGTACAGTCCATGCCAAGTAACCTTGGATCAAGGAAGGGGAATTCAGAGCTTCTCGTTATCTTGATCCCAGGGCCCCACCAAATCCAATCAGTAGAATCCCTGTTATCAAAGTTCTGAATAGGTAGATATCTTCAACATCCTCCAGGGACAGAGCCGCCAGGCGTACGACACGCCACTTCTCCCGACCGTCCATCATATACCCAGATGCAAACGTCCCTGCAGGAAAAGTGAAGGACAGGCTTCTCGTCAAGAAGATGGTGTCAATTGCATTTAGAGACCAGTTCAAATCCATAATTCCTATTTGTTTTGAAGAGCGAGGCAAAGAGAGTCTCAGAGATAGAACTTACAAGACAAGAGGAGCGAGCAGGGAGAGATAAGGGAGGGAGAGCAGACGGCGACCGCCTTCGTCAAGAGCCAAACGAGATCTTCTATTCAAAGATAAAATAAAAACGAACGAAACAACCTTACTGGTAACTTTGATTTGGTTGGTGTTGTTATTGTGTTTTTGTTCAAAGGACTTTAAAGTTTCATATCTAAAGTTTCTATTTTTATACATTTTATTTAACAGAACTTTAATATATTTTGATGTTCCTCTGTTCCATTGTGACAATAATATTTTAGTGAATACTCAACTACAAATAACTATTCTTGTACTTAAACCTGCCTCTTCAGGACTGGAGGTATTGAGAATTGACTGATTCAGTACACTACCTCATATACTGTTATGAGGTTATATAAAGTCCTAATCAAAGTTATTTTTATGAAGCTTACAAAGTCTTTTAAAACTGGTAACTTTAATTTGGTTGTTGTTGTTTTTGTTCAAAGGAATTTACGTTTCATATCTTAAGTTTGTATTTTTATACATTTTATTTATCAGAACTTTAATATACTTTGATGTTCTTCTGTTCTGTTGTGACAATAAAATAAACTAATTTTTTTCTTTTCTTAAATGCATTATCATATTATGTTAGTTAAAACTCATAAATAACTACAAATAACTAATGTTGGGAAAATCTGTAATGTTTAGTTGCGCGTTTCTGAAATTAAATTTTAAATTAAAAAAAATATATCACCCAATATATCAGAATATCGCATTTTAAAACCAACAAATATTTATATTGGTATCGGTCTTCAAAATCCTATATCGGTCTGGCTCTAGCAAAAAGTAATAAACGTTTCCATATACATGTCTGGTCTGCCAAGTTCAAACAAAGTAATAGCATCTCAAACTCATATTGGTTGAGACAAAATTGCACAAAGTTTGTGAGTCACATGCCATTTCACATATACAATTTCTCTTTAAGAGCAAAAAGCTACGATTATGAAACAAAACCCACAGTATCCATGCACAAACAATCATTTACACTAGTTTTCACTGAGTTTCAGTGCTGGATCTGTAAAACTTCATTTGAAGCTGTGTCTATTTATTACTAGCTTTGCTGTGATAAGAATGCAATTAGCATTTTAGAATATGAGAAAGACGATTATCAGAAGTGAGAACTCAACAGAAGAATTGAGATAGAGGCTAAAGCATGCTAATGTGCTGGCCACGAATTCATTACTGCAGCCATTTCATGCACTGGTGGAGCCCAAGCAGCGTCTGATTTACTGTTCTCCTCCGAGAGACGGCACACCATTTCATACCTCCTAACTTCTCCGAGCAGACCTGAGGCGCCATCTTTTTTCCCAATGTTACATATCATATAATACCAGAACTGCAAGTAAACCCATCTTTAAATGAGATGTTTAGGTTCAAAAAAAGTCTATTTGTAATTTAAATTTCAAACAGCTCCAGTGTCCTTCCTCAGCATATAAATCACTGACCAATAAACAAACAAGTTCATAGAGTTCACAAATGTCTGTGGAAGGAGAAATCAGAAGAGCAAACAAAATAAATAAATCAATGAAAAAATTTAACTAAAACAAAAGCAACAGATAACAAAAGGAAAAATACCAAGCAAAACCAAAAACACACAAAACAAACTAAACAAATACAAAATATTTTAAAATTTGGTAGGAGTTATAGTAATATACAAATATTTTAACAGCATATGTACACTTGGCTACTAACTATAAAAAAAACATATAAATATTAAAACTTTTAGAAAAAAGAGAAACAATGAATAAATCAACAGTATGAGGGACTGCATCTAATTCTGAAAAATGTATTTCAATATATCTAAGTAAACAGTAGTCTATTTTAGCTGTCAGCCTTAGGCTATAATCATCCGTACATTCACTGGAGGCGCCAAGGTTGCCAAATATGACATCCAAGCTGGAATACAATTTCTTTACTTTTCTTTTTTCTTGATAATGCTGGTCTGCGCTAATCAGCAGCATGTCCTTCTCATTTAAAACACAGGGCAGTCCAAATATGCAGAAAGCAATCACAAACTTACACAAGCACAAAACAAAAAAAGAATAAAAAATGAGTCATGTATCAAACGCGTTCAAAAGTCTAAAAACAGAAATGATTAAAAACAGTGGTTATTAGATTCCAGGTGGAATTTCCTTAAAAGCAATTCATGAACTATCACCACTGGGTCCTTGAGAAGTCACTTAACCCAAGGTTACTCCTGGTGGACCTTAGGATAAACATAGTAAAAGTCAGACAATGACCTTCTAATAACTACTTATTAAAGAATTCTTGTGTTGAGCAACATTGCACACTACAGAATTGTTTTGTATCATGTGATCTTTCGCCATATGAGTACATAAAAACTGAGCTGCTCATATTTGCATGCAATTATTACACTGATAAAAGTGAAACTCAATACTACAGTACATGGGATGTTTTCAAGCTTCAGGCATCAATCACACCTTAGCAGTGTTTCAGAGAGTGAGAATCTGTTAATAAGCATCAACAGAGTTCTCAAGTAAAACTTTTCACTAATTTTTACACCCCATAACTATAACAACCCAAAACAAGAAAGGAAGACAAACAACTCTGAAATAAATTCCCTTCAATCCATGTCTCATTTCCGGATGAACCACTTAGGAAACCTATTTTTAAAAGAACCAAGTGTGTCATACTGTACACCAATTAAATCACAAAAGTCGTTTTATTAAATAAACATTTTCTTTCCTAAAATGTGTCTCTCATAAAATTGCACACAATGCTGGGAGCCAAAAAAATAAAATGACTCAATAAAATGGTGTAGAATACTTTCAAAACCTCCTTGTCATCCAAGGTGAAAAAAAAAAGACATAAACATCTTAGATGACAAGGGGGTGAGTAAATTAATGTTCTGAAAGTGAACTACTCCTTTAAGTTACACTATTGTGGATACAATCTAAACAGTTTTCTGTTGATATGCATTTTAAGATAGAAATTAATTTACATTGTGATAAGGTTTGAAATGAAATTTTTATCACACAAAAGTTTGAGATTTTACATTTCAAGAACGATGAACATTTGCATGCATACTCCACAACCTTGCAAAACATTTCCATGTGCAGTGCTCAAAAGCTACAAATTCTACTTAAAAATGCAAACAGTGCCAAAAAATGTAGCTGTCCATGCTTCTGCTGGTCAGCTCAGATCGTCTACCACAAAGAAACAGTAATGGACCTTTAAAAGACTCCTGCTTTTTCACATCACGAGAGACCACCATTAATTAATGTAGAGTGAAGCTAAAAGCCAGTAACTACAATGAGTGCTTTCTCCCTCCATTGCAGCTAATTATCTGGCTTTTTTCTAAAAGCTTTGAGATAATAAATTCCAAGAGTGTAGATGGATGTGCAGACCAGGCTTTTCTATCGTCCACAGTGACTGGCAGCGTACATACATATACTACTGTCACATGCAGCTTCCAAATCTCCTATAGAACACACAATGTACAGTGGACCCCTTATAGTAACAAACTGTCCAAATGTAAAGAGCAGATAAGGATAAGGAGAGCAAGCAGGAACATAAGGCAATTTAGCTTTCAGCCATGTATAATTTTCATGTATGGCCCCACCATGCTTCAGTAGTCTAGAGGCCATTTGCGCAGTGAAACATCCCCTGCCGCGACTCCAAAGCTGTCCAAAAGAGCCAGATCACATGACAAAGCATCTAGACGTCCATTAGGGCTGCAATAAACTTGTCAAGCAGAACTATTGATGGCACGACATCCAAATTGTGATACAGATCTAAATGACCACGATATCATTTTCCACCTAGAAAACTAAATTGCTATGCAGGCTTATCATTACCTCTAACGTTTCAAGTTTATTTGTCATTTGAGACATATACAAGAATACACTGGAATGAAATAATGTTCCTGCAGGTCCATGGTGCAATTACAAAAATAAATTTATAGACAAGAAAAAAAAACCTTTAAGATGCATGCGACTCCTTATGATTTCTAACTTGCATTTAACATACTGTCACATGCAGCATGATTTCGAACATGCATTTTATACACAAGAAAAAAAAAAACCTTTAAGATGCATGCGACTCCTTGTCATGATTTCGAACTTGCGCAATGCATCAAAACACTTGTGTGCCTTGCTTAGAAGCAATTCTTTTATGTTTTTTGTGACACCTTTCCACTATTTGATGCAATTAAAGAGGTCATCCGGTGCCACATGCACTTTTACAAGCTGTTTGGACTGAAATTTGTGTACACAACCACCCTACAATGATAAAGATCCACCAGTAGCTTTCTTCTAAATGAATAAAAATTAGTCGCCCCTTCTGAAATCAAGCCATTCTCAAATGCATGTTAGCATCACACCGACAGAGGCCACTCCCACAATAGTTGATTGACAGCAGCGTGTCACACAGACTGAACTGGGGCCTATTTCAGAAAGGAGGTTAAGTGAAAACTCGGAGTTTGTTAACCCTGAGATAAGGGAAACTCTGGGTTTTCCGTTTCAAAAAGGCAGGTTTGTCAAACCCGAGAAAGCAGGGTAACTCAAGCCTGTTTCTGAAAGAGTGGTAACCGTGGTAACTTACTCTCTGAACCTAACCTGGTCGGGAGCAGGTATTATTTTCTAAACTCTGAGTTTCTGTCAGTCTCCTCCCCTTTTTTAAAGACGAAGATGTATTTCTCGCCTTAGTCTTAGTCATTCAATGCCCACATTTCAGACACAAACAGAGAAGAAAGTTACGAGAATGGCTCATCCTTTTTAGGAGGATCCCATAGATGAAGAGGTTGTTTTAATTAGAAGAGAATTACATTTCTCGCAAGGATTTTGAGACCCAGAGTGGATCTTTCTGTCTTTTCCCTTGTAATGGTGGTATTGTGTGTTTGAGCTATCCGGGATAATTGGCAACAATTTGTGATTTGTGAAACATTTCATTTTCAGCTGCTGCCATGTTCTTTTAATACCTGCAGGATTGCACCTACAATTAGATTCAATAACATAGTTTTAAATTTAACCTTTGATATTACTGCAAAACATAATATTAGCTTAAATAATATTAATATTTGCTTCAAATAATTAGCTCACTGACATCAACAGGGACATGTACTGTAACTAGATTGTAAAAAAGTCAATAAACATTATTTATTAAATTACAGTAAATATATAGTAAATTACATTACTTATTTTTTTATTATACTTAAATATGTGCTCATATTTACTGTAACTTTGCAAGAGCACATCAAGTTGCCAACCTCTTTTTTCCAACCTCTTTTTTTCAGATGTTGCCATGGCGACTCGTAATATCTGCACTCCATTGATAATGGATTCTGAGACATGCTTAACTCTGAGTTAGTTGATTGATCTTACTCAAATCAGCTGTTCTGAAACCGAAAACCGAGTTTTTAATCTCTGGGTTGATCAACTCAGAGTTCAAGTTTAAACTCCGAGTTGTTTGAACCTCCTTTCTGAAATAGGCCCCTGGTGTCTTACCTCAGACCCGCCCTGAGTGAGCCGCCATCAGACCGAGACGCAGAGACAAGCAAGACTCCGAAGAGATTGAGGTGTTTTGTTATTGAATGTATTAACGAACATAGCCATAGTCATTTACTCCCAACATCTGAGTGACTGAAGACGCAGAGGATTAATGTTATGTTTGGTTGTGAAGGGAAACGCGGCCTTGATCAACCAAGATGTATTAATGTTCGAGCAAATCATTCATGATCCAGCCTCACCTACAGAAGCAGTGAGTATAATGTATTTTTATGAACCTTTGTAAATCACCTTTCCTAATAATGTGCTAATTAGCAAGTTTCACTATGAATACAGCTAAAAAAAGATGGGGCGGGGTCAGCGGAGCTCGTGAAAATTTAAAGGGGAAGTACACAGAACAGTGATTTCAAAAGAGCTGTTTTTGACAGGGTAAAATGAGCGTTTTTAACACTATCTTTGAGAAATTTTAAAACAAACTATATTACAAACGTTCCATTCAGACCCTGAAGAATCATATAAGCTAGTGGAAAATCGGCTTTGTATGACTCCTTTAACAATTAGTTTTCCTCTTCGCAATTTGGTACCAGCCATGTTAGGCAAAGAGGGCCTGCTAAATTACACTTAATATGGCTAAACTGTAAACAAAACAAAAGTCTGGTTCATTTTCAAACACAAGCTGAAGTATTATCTCACAGTTGTTACTTAGCGCTGCATACATTTCTAGACGGGGTTACCCTGCACAAAACTTCTGGTTTGAAAAGCTTTCCGCTTTCAGTCAGTAAAATAGAGGTAACCTGATGTTGGTTTATTTATTTTATTTTTTTCCATAGAGTGGTAAATCACTGGTCATTCCAACTGGTGAATGGAAAATAACATCTGAGTCAAGTGACGAAAACGCAGGAAGCCAGAGAAGTTTAAACTCAATTCACCTTTGGCAACAAAATTATTAAGCTACTGTAATTATTTCCCTACATGAGCAGTTACTTGCATCACTCAAAACTGGCAGCTAAAGGTGAAGTGTGTAATTTCTGCATTGCCAAAAGCAATTTCAAAAATAATGTTTTCAAACCATTTGCCATTGGTTCGAACAGACAGCCAGTCCCGCCTTAAACTCAAACCATTGGTTGATCTAATGTTGCTAGTCAAACACTGCATTTAAAAAAACATTGTAAATATTTTTAATATATATCTTTCAAAAACTGACTTTTCCTTACAATGTGATTTTGTAAAGTAAACGGTCGAATCACCAATGCAGGCATTCCACCTGAAAGCAGTTTGTTGCTAAACAAGCACATAATGTGTTTACTAACTGCATTTTTGAATACATCTGCATAAATACAACTACGCAGCCATTTATACAGATTGTCCACTTAGTTCTAATCAAAACAAAGTTATAATGGGTGTCAAATGTAAAGCAGGACAGGCTGGTGTGTGACTGGATGACTCTCCAAGACCCCCCGAGAGCAGCGCCAATGTTAATAACGACAAACAGCGACAAAGCGCATTACGACAATGAGATCACCCTCTGTGCGGTGAGGACTCCCTGCCAAGAGCCCATACAACAGGCCCCAGGCAGAGTCACACATAAAGATACCCATCACCTCTTCCTCCTCCCTGACATGCTGTAAGAGAATAGCTTCCATGGTTCAAAGGCAGAGGTACTGGCCTATGTGCTTACATAATAAAACCCAATATTAAAATTATGTCATTAATTACTCACTTTTATGTCATTCCTAACCTGCAAGAACTTAAACTATGAACATGAACCTTGAACGTGGTAGTTCCACTGCTGTCTATGCAGAGTTAGAGAGATCTCATATTTTGCCTAAAAACAAACTATATTAATAACCAGTAATATTTTCTCATCATTAACATAATGCAAAAACATCCCATTGACATTTTTTTTTAATTGTAAATGCAATAGTAGTTGTGCGCATGTGAGGGTACGATACGTTTAAATAGTGACAAAAAAAAAAAAAAAAAAAAAAAGTACAACATTTCTGTATGCAAAATATGTATATACACTTTTTTATTTTTGGAATAATTTCCATAACACATTTTCAGATTTTGCATGCTTTTATTTAGCAAGGACACATTAGATTGATAAATGCTATAATAAAGGCTTATTAATGTCTACCAAAAAATATATTTCAAAGAAATGCTGTTATTTTGAACTTCTATTCTTCAAAGAATCCTAAAATAATAGTAGCAAACAAACAAAAATTGCAGCATTAAGCTTCCTAAGCAACAACTTAGGATTAGACATTAGAACAATTTTTGAAGGATCATATGACACTAAAGATGATTTTGCTGAAATGTAGCTTTCCCATCACAGGAATTTAACGTAAAAAATAATTTTCGGAACGTTGTTAAATATACTAATATATTTTAATTGTTATAGTAATACTATACTAATATCTGCTCAAAAACATTAAGCAGCCTTGGTGAGCGTAAGTGACATTTTTAAGCAGTTAAACGGTTGTTTTTTTTATTCCTTTTTTTGATCTTGGAATGAATTCTGACCTGGACATGCTTTTGTGAGGTTCACTCATATGTTCATTGTTTCTGCCACCACTTCACAGCCCTAAAAGGCATGATCCTCAGCTCCAGCTCTAGAGCAATGAACTGCCTTGAGGATCTCTAAAATCCAGGACAGTAGAAGGTGATGATAAGAGCGAGAGTGTTTGACTGTGGTTGAATCGTAAAAGGGTAGAGCTGGGTATCTTGAGGGGCCGCTGAAGCAGGACGCAGCAGATATCAGAGCTCTGAGCATCTGTGGGGTTCTCCAGCAGCCCGTCACCTCTATGAATACCCACCAGACCTTGAAATTTAAGACCACATACAAATACACACTCATACACACCACCCCGGCTACCACATACATCAGGCTAACATTTCACATAGTTAACACTAGCAAGAGAACATTTCTAAGAATCTTATAAAGTAATGTACAAAAGTGTTGGTCACGTTTGGGCCAATTTTCGGACATTGTTTACTGACATGACAAGATGATAGTCATGGATTCAACTGTCATGGATGGCAGCTTCTAAGCTGTTCGAAGCAATAAACTCTTACACAGCAAACCGCAAACAACAAAAACCATCAGAACATAAAAAGACATCAGAGTAGATGTCATTTTTACACAACATAATAGAAAATAAGTATCTTAGAGACTGTTCAAAAGGCTGTAGTTATATATATGTACAAACCGGATTCCAAAAAAGTTGGGACACTAAACAAATTGTGAACAAAAACTGAATGCAATGGTGTGGAGATGGCAAATGTCAATATTTTATTTGTAATAGAACATAGATGACAGATCAAAA
>JAUYWG010000053.1:6084650-6101766 GCA_034779775.1 Enteromius afrohamiltoni
AAACTTTTGTTCCGTGATTTATGTTCTATTCTGAATAAAATATTGACATTTGCCATCTCCACATCATTGCATTCAGTATTTATTCACAATTTGTTTAGTGTCCCAACTTCCGGTTTGTATGTCAAATGATTGATCACGGTTAATCACATTCAAAATAAAGGTGTTAATGTGTGTGTGTACAATGTATATTATGTAAATAAAAAGACACATACAGCATGTTTTGAAAATGTACCAAATGTTTGTATTTATATTCATATAACTTATGATATAATTAAGAAAATCTTATGTTTATATATTAAATATTTATATATACATGCATGTGTATGCATTTACATATACACAGTACACACATATGCAATGTAAACAAAACTTGTACGTAAATTGTCCTTTTTCCACTGAATGCAAAAGTGTACCTAAGAACGATTTCACATACAATTTACAAAATCAATATGTGAGCCTATTTCATGGTAATTTTTTTTCAGCTGAATAATCATCAAACAGGCTACAACAATTTGACATTGAACACACGGCATTTCTACCCTTCACAGCCTTGTTTTTATTCACGGCAAATTAAATATGGCACCTACTCTACCAACTGCCTATAACTATAATTATATGGCCAATATCCCACCCAGCCCTACTGTCCTGAGACACACTCAAGACGTAATTCATGCTTAAAATGCAAGAGACGCAAGAATGGAATTAGGGGAAAACAACAGAGTACATATTATTAATGCTGTTTTTTTGTTTGTTTGTTTTTTTATTATTGAGTGTATGGAAGGTAATGAAAACAATTAGTTATTGATTATGAGGTGCATTGTATTGATTATGAGCAATCTGTATTGGGAGGGCTACAGCTTTCTGGCTAGTTGTGTTTCAACAGCAGCTGCCAAACCTCAAGCTTAGACTGACAGCATAGTGAACATGACAGAAAAATTAAGTATTTATGTGGGCTGCTTGAATTGGGGCTGTCAGCATTCCTACAGACTCTGGTCGTGATTGAATGAAAATGTTAAACGCCTCAATTTCTCCCATCATATTCCCGGAGAGATTCCAACTTTTTTTTTTTTTTTTTTAAACCGTGGATTCCACAGTGAGAAAGCTTTGAAGGACTTAAGTTATGTATACCCATATTTAAATATGCCACTCAGATGTGTTTGTTCTTTTCACACTTTCAACATACTTGCACAGCAAAGACAAACTCCGCACGCCAATGAGACGGCAGAGGGCCTTTAGCCAGTGCTGCCATCTAGTGCATGTAATGTTAATCAACACAAGAAAAAAAAAAACATTTTAAGTGCCTCCTGATTCAATTCAGGAAAAAGGATTTTATAATCCATACAAAACTAACCAATCAAATAAGGCATCCAAGTCTTCCCATGTGTATGCCTCCATACACTGAAATTGTACTCTTTATGCATTCATAACACAATGTATATTTAAAAAAAGCAACGCTTCTTTGCAGCATATCCATAAACATGATCTTATGTAATATAAGATTATAAAACAAGTCTATAGGTTACATAAAAGAGAAAAAAAGGTTGAACTTTACCTGTATTCATGCTTTTATCTCATTATATAAAAGCCTAGCTGTTATAAAACGTCCCCACAAGGATAGTAAAACCTAATATTTTAGAGTGTGTAATCCTGGGTAAAAAAACAATTTTGGGTTGGAAATAGTGTTTGATCAGAATAATATATACACATTTCTACACATATATACATATTTTATACACATTTTTAGTTATAGAAATCTATTTAGTCTCTAGCTTAAAATACTAAATCCAACTGAGTTACCTGAATGCTTGCTTAGCCATAAAATCACAATCTAGAATTTGATATGTGTGGCCAAACCCACATAATCTATTTAATAATTAAAAATCTTCACCGAAGCATCATAAAGTCTCTGTAACCCTCCGTTCCTCGTATCCTCAGTGGATGCATTTGCACGACATGTTCCAGATGTGCCGTGAATCGGGCGATGTGAATACAGCCTTAAATATGTTTACAATTCCTTCACCCTTAATGGCACAGCTGAGAAACTCCTAAAATCAACACTGTTTGTCTTCAATCCATGGACACATTCTCTCGCCGCCTGCTCGTTGGATTCATTTTGAAAAGATGAGTACAATGCAACATCTGTGTGACTTTTGGCACGCTCTCCACCATTTCCTGACAGTGAATCAGCATCTGATGGCGGCGCAGTCATAATGAAATGCACCGCTCTCCTCCCGGCAGCAGCCATCAGCTCCCACATTATCTGATACCCGGCTAGATCATTTGTAGCGCTATTGAACACATCATCTGCCTGAATCTCAAGCTTGTCACAAAGTACAAGGACGCCAATTTGTTACCATTTGCCCATAATGGTAATCTAGGCAGATCGTTCCACATAGTTACTCCATCGCCCTAGGGAGAGTTCCTGACCAGCAAAACCCATCTGAAGTCTATGTAGATATGGCTCAGACAAAGCTGGCATGGTCAGTGTTGGGGAAGCTAACTGTTAAACTAAAGCAGTTCAACTATTATCCAGCTAAAAAGTGGTTACTTACACTACATGTGACTAACCAAACACTGAAGTCATATAACAGGGCTATAAAAGTGCTAACATTTTTATTTGTAACTATTTAGGCTACTCCAAATTTTGTGTCACAGGTCCACAGATTTTGTCCATGTTTATTTCATGACTAAGTAAAGAGTACAACACTTGCAAATGAATGCCTTCTATTTTAATTCCACCCTTCAACGCAACCCAGTTCCAGTGAAATCAGAACAAAAACACTTGTTCAGAACAAATATAAATAATATATACAGTACAGCGAGTCTCTAGCAATGCCAAGGTTGTTGGTTCAATTCCCTGGGAACTGATTTAAAAGTGTACCTTGAAAGTCACTTTGGATAAAAGCATCTGGCAAATGCATGAATACTCTAAATAGGCTATACAATTCAATTATGCAAATAAAGAACTTACTTAGCTCAAAAATGGTGTGGCACCAAAAAACATTTAAATAAAAAAATAGTTAAAGCGACAGCCATTTAAACACGTGCTAAATAATATTTTTATGAATAATCAGACGAAACGTATGATGAATCTCACTGAAGACTAGTTATTAAGCCAAAAAAAAGACCACGAAAATGCAGAAATTGGAAAATTTATATAAAACCATTTAAATAAAAAAAAATTAAACTTACTTAAAAGAAATATATATATATAGATTACTTGTGAACTACAGGCAGGTGAGATTAATCAAGGTTGGAGTAAAACTTTGCAGGACAGTGGACCTCCAGGACCAGGATTGAGAAGCCCAGATCTATATATATTAGGGTCGGGACTTTAACGCGTTAATTTAGATTAATTAATTACACAAACATAGCGCGTTCAATTTTTTAAACCCATTTTAATCACACTTATTTTTGCACCGCGGAACGTTTCTCACTGGATGAGTTTCGCCGGACCGATTACACTGGAGCACCAACTACCATTTCTAATGTTCTGAATGTTCTTGAAAGTAGGGATGCACGGATCCGGATCGGCCGATATGTTTGCGCGTTTTGTCAGTTAAGCCGGTCCTGTAATCAGCGGTAAATGCCATCAGGTGCGTGATTTCACATTGAGCCGTGTATACTATACTGCTCGTCAGTGAACAACGGCTGTGTGTAGTATATTCGGCTCAATGAAATCACGCATGGCACAATATTGGTCGGTTGAACAAAAATAAACAATATTTAGTTGCTTAAGATTATGTATTTAGCCATTATTCAATGGTATACTAAAAATTCATACGAAAAAAAACTTCTCACTGTTCTCAGGTCAAATATTTATATGCGATTAATTTTAGATTAATTAATTACAAAGCCTCTAATTAATTAGATTAATTTTTATTAATCGAGTCCAGGCCCTAATATATATAGAGAGAGAGTGAGAGAAAGAGAGAGAGAGAGAGAGAGAGAGATAGAGATAGATACACACACAAAAACAAAACAACAAAAAGATGATTTAGGGCTAAAATTAATTGGTACATCATTGCTTTACCTGTGAATTAATTACGTGAACCATGTAAATAAACTATGACACACCACATGAACTTCATCTCCAGACCTGCACTGAAAGTTCACTACATAATAATTTCACCATTTCCTAAAAATATTATGAGACACATAAATACAACCAGCCAAATTAAGTGTTTGGTTTACCCTGAAGAAACTAGATTTGTGTAATGTTACAATGCTACTCCTTGGAAATTGTGGGCCATTAGTGGAGTGGTTTATTTATTGAAGCATTTGTAAATAATCTAAAGAACCATTTTCAACTATTAAGAACCTTTTGTGTGGAAAGGTTTCGTAGATGTTAAAAGCTATAAGGTTATAAGTTCACAAGTTCATAAAATGCTCAAAATCGAATAAAAAATGATTATAGAGCACAAGACATCTCGTCCCGCAGCTGACGTACCTGTGCAGCAAAAACAGGAACTTACAGAACCTTGACAGAATTCTCAGAACAGATTTAGATAATGATGTTTACAACTAACGGGCAAAGTGGAAGCTAATTGGTTGCTGGAACATAAAACATGGCCTACGTAAGACTGCATAAGCTCTTACCCTGTGGCTGTAGACAACAGGGGTAAGGTGAAATAAATTTGTTATGATTCCACTGGAACTGGGATGTTTTGAAGGGTAAAATTAAAATAGAAAGCAGCAATTTGCAAGTGTTTTATTGTTCTGCTCATTAATTAGTCATGATGTAGCCTGGGGGAAATAAACACGCATGAAATCTGTGGGCCTGTGACACAAAATTTGGAGTAAGAATTTAAAAATAAATAAAACTCATAGCACTTTGACTCAGTCTTACTCAAAGTGCAGCTATTTTCACACGAGTGTCCATCTGGCATGCGCTCCCTTTTATTGACAGCACATTTGGTGCCCCATTACAACTGATTCTGCTTTTCGCAGCCTACATCTGGCACTCTGGCTGTTGTTTTGTATTTTTCCCCACTTTGTCTTCTTTGATGAAGCCATTTCAGCTTGCTGTTTGATTTGCTCCACTTAGAGTTGAGTGACATTGGGGGAAACGGGTAGAAATTTCATTTTTTTCGTTCACAAGTGCAACATGCCCAGTACAAAGCGCCCTGGAAAAACTCCTAAGTAGGAAGCCGTTTAGCACACACCCTTATCCAAAGTAATATTCTCCCTTGGAAGCAACCTGGGATTAAGTGCCTTACCCATGAACACAATGATGATGGCTTAGCTAGGGGCCAATGATTTCTGCAATGCTGAAAACAAGGACGATCCCAGAATCCAGTTATAAAAATGAAATGTTGTGTGTCTGTGTGAATGAATGGCACAGTTTTGTCTACTGCACAAACTCGAGCATGTGTGATGCTTCTGGTGTTTTCGGCATCTGCCGGCTCACTATGACACTCCACGTGAACTTCATCTCCAAATCTGCTTTAAGAGTTCACTTAAGGATAATTAAACCATTTCGCCAAACTATTGCCAGATACACACACAAACATCTTCAATACAGATGTTTTGGTTAACCTGAATAAATTTGCACTAAAATGAATACATTTTTAATTGTCCAAATAATAAAAATACTAATTATACAATTTATTAAAAGGTATATCATATAAACTTAATCCTAGTCTTAATTTAAACCATAAGGGGCAGTTTCCTAGACTAAAGTTAGGCTAGTCCTAGATTAAAATAATTGTTAAGAGCTTGTGTTGAAAGGCTTGCGCTGAGATATCTTGTGTTTTGGTCTTAAAATGCTCACAGATAATGCATTTTTGTAAGACATGTTTCTAAAAATTCTTAAATGTCCTAAATTAGCAATGGTCTAGTCCTGGCTTAATCTAATCTCTACCCGGGTAACCGGCCCTAAATGTCCAGCAATTTGCTTGTTATAAAATCAATTTCGGAAGATTAGTTGTACTTTTAAAAGATTAATTAGGATGCTTAAAGTTTATGCACTGATTTGATCAACTTTTGTTTATAAAACAACCCACATCTAAACCCTCACAATTTGTCATCCATGTTTAAACTGTAAATCTCTGTTGTATAGCACTTTGTTTGTCAATAAAAAGTTCATTTGATCACAGTTTCAAAGATTAATCACTTTAGAAGATTACTACTTTTTTTATTACGTACGTTTTTTATTTGATTTGTAAATCAAATACAGCATCTGGAAAATTTAAATATAATAATTGCTTAAAAAATACAGAAAGTCATTGGTTATTGTGTAAAAAAAGAAAAAAAAAAAGCTCAATAATTTACATTTTAATTCACCATTAAAACAGGAAAATACAGAATTTGGGAGAAAAAAAACCAAAACAAAACAAAAACAAAAGTACAGAATTTGGCAGAAAATAACAGGGTCCTTTTAATTGGTTGCTATACATGTAGGGTTCAAACCAGCAAAACTTCAGGATCTTAGACCACTCGGCAACTCTGTTACGCTCCTAAAAATCAACGTTCCAAGGCGTAAAGCTTTTGAAACGACTGACTTCTCTTCTATTTCAGTCGGCTAAAGATGTGGTCGTAAAAGCGGAATGGTATAGTTAACCAAGCCTTTCACTCAGTTCCTTTAGTCCGTCCTCTCTGACATTGCAACCCCTCCCATGTCTCCTCCTATAACGCCTGCACTTGTCAGCATGTCCATGACGATCTGATATGCATTATTCATTAGGGCTAAGTAAGCTACATTTAATTTCCAAATCAGCTGCTCACATTCCCTTTAATGATATGCTAATAGCCAAGGAGACTCAATTCCCTTAGCAGCAGTCCCTCAGACTGGGAAAGTGTTTAGGATTGCATAATCGTGCCACGATAAGCGTCGCATTAGACTTTATGTTTTCCTGTCTGCCGTGTCCTGTTCTATCTCAGTCAGCAGAGTTAGCAGAACAATTATCTCTGGAAAACATGAGGTGTGCAAGTGCACATCCATATATGTGCAGAGCTAAGTGCTTTTTATTAGCTTATAGGTTTTAAGCTTCAGGAAAACGCACTCTGTTCGGCAAATATATCTTGCTTTAAAGGAAACTTGTAATTCACAAGCTAATTTACATTTCAAAAGACGTGGCTTTGATTTTAGCCTAACATTGTTATATAACTTGAAGACATTTGATCGGTTATACTAGCCAGCAGAGAAGCCAGTATTTCACCACACCAAAGGTGTTTAGCATATGAGACTTTCTTTTCTTTCTTCAATTGATTCTTTTCTTTAGCATTAGCCTCTGGAGAGATGAAAAAAACGAATTATTAATTAATATAAAAACTACTAATATTCACCATAGGGATTCCAAAATGTATTTTAATAAAGAATTGTTTTAAATACATGAATAATCCAATACATTTGATTAACTGATAAAACAACCACAACAAAAAAAAAGTAAATGACTCATCGACTGAGAGCACCAAATAAAATAAGAAATAAAAATAAATGTAAATGATTTGATGACAATTAAATTAATTATATTATCCATATGTTTACATTTTATATTTAATAATAAAACATGAAAACTTACAATTAAAATATAAAACTTTACATAGTACATTATTACGAGGATAAAATAATAAAATTAATGAATTTCAAGTATTTAGACATTATTCACGACATTATAACTAGGGGTGGGCATAGATACATTTTTTTTAATCTAGATTAATCTAGATTAAAATGGCTCATTTGAATTCTGCCAAAGGCATTCAGAATATGTGTGCTACCTTAATAATGACTAAAAGTAAAGCCCTATTCGTATAGGACTAGTTTTACAGGGGGTCGTTAGAGAATGTTTTGTTTCACAGACGTATTGGTGATTTTAATCCCATCCAAATCTGCCATGTCTCTGTTTTTCTCTCACAACCTCTGTGATAATTCTAGAGTCTGAATGCAATGTGGTAGATGCTCCTACCAAAAGCAAGTATAAAATATTTTGATACATAAAAAAATTAACACAAATAAAAAGCCAGATCATGTAAACTGTTAAGACTATTGTAATATCAGTATCAGGTAAGATTACCCAGGTGTCCCAAGGGTGTTCGTAATAGTATTAGAAATGATATATAATGAACAACGAGCACTTTATCGCACCAAAGCTTTAAACACGCACTGAACTCAGCGCAACATGACGAGGTACACAGAACAGGTTCTGTTGTCTTCCGACATGAAATCATAACATGGCAACGTGTGATTCGTGTCATCGCAACATTCTGTAACACATACTCACATTGTGTGTTTGAAACAAGGATGTGATAGTCCTCTGCTTTTTTCTAGGGTGCATTTAACCCCAGACAGCCAAGTGGGTGAACGAACAAAAATTCACAAGAGCAACAAGATTTGAAGCTCACGGCAGACACCCAAGAGATTCGCGCTGTGATTGGCTAAACGTTAGTTCATTCAAATCTAAAGAACAAACCAGAGAATACGGGCGGAAATATTGGCGCTAGGTCAAAAAAGTGTGGGGGACAGAATCACCCGTTTCTAAAATTGAAGGGGACGTGTGTCCCCCGTCGCTACGCCCCTGCAACTAGTTATACATCCGCGCTAAAATATCAAGGTGAAACTCATCATAGCTCGCGTAGTATAGACCCAGCTCCCAACCCAACTTTGTGAATAGATTAACGGCGACATTTATATTGCGCGATAAGAGACTCACGTTAACACCGATAATGGCCCACCACTTATTATAACAGACTGATTTGAGAATTGCTCTTAGCTTTTGCAATTTGGTTTATTAATGAACTGAAACATTTGTAATAATTGAAATCAGACAGTGATCTTTATTTGACACCATTGCTAAAAAAAAAACAATTTATTCAAGGAGAAAATACATGGGATTTTTACTTCTGGTATCAGCTAATACTACAGTGGACACAAAATGATGATGAACCCAGAGAGAGAAAAGAAGCATGGATTGGAGAACAATGCAGGTCAGATTCAACCAAGCTTGGGCACAGCTCAAGACTTCTAGTCTACAGATCCACATTATATTTCTTCAACATCTTACATTTTCAAGGTTAAAGCAAACACAAGCAAGGCAATTATATAGTGTTAATTTAATCTACACTACATTTACTCCAGTCAGCAGTTTCCAAACTTACTAATCCTTCTTTCATAAGGGCAGAAATGAAGTTCCTAAAAGGCTACAGCAACCTGGGGTTTTCTCTCAGAGCTAGGGAAATTAATATATGGCTCATCCATATGTTCAGTTTTCTCGGCTGCAGCAAACCTATGAACTGATGAGCACAGCATTGTTCCTCCATGTGTGCAATACACTTCTGCGTCCTTTTCTCTCTATTTCCCAAAAGTCATTTCATTAGTTTAGATCTGGAGATGATAAATGGCACCTGTTGCGCTTAGCAAGGTCATTTTAAAAAGTTTTAGATAGTAACTGGCCAAAACCCCTTGTTACAACCGTACTCCGATTCAAATGTTTGCAATGTTTTATTACTTTAATAATGCATCAAGTGCAGAAAGGGATCTTGCCAAGGTCAAGTGACCTTTAATGACAACTAACCAAGTTGATGGGACCGCACGCCCCAATTTCAAGCTAAATCATAGAGAAAATCAAGACCAATGGTGTTCACAAAATCAATTTTATGCTAACTTCAAACCCTGGCTCATTTGCATGTCCGTAGCAGCCCATCTTCCTGGCTGCGATGAAAATACAGTATCAGTGCAACCTAAAAAACGATGATGAATTAAACGTCTAAGAGCACGCTTGAGCTAATGATAATCCGAAGGCGAAAATCTGAGATGACCTTCAGCGAGCACCTGCACATTAATCATCCAGTGATACAACCAGCATTTCATTACCGGCCCCCGTATGATAGGTGCTTTCTTACACGCCTGTGATCTATTACATCACCGCAATTAACACGGTAGTCCAAGTTGGTGGCGGAGCTGAGAGACTTGTGGGTTAGAACGTGGCATAACAGGTGGCCACATCAATAGGGTTGCAAATCTAAACACACATGCTGCATAAAAATCTTTGGTTATATTGAGGCGCACATTTATGGACTCGCAGTAAACAGTTCACTCCTTTAGGAGAAGAAAAACTATGGAATAAAAATCCTGGCTAAAATATTTGAAACAATAACTATGTTGAATCCCACAAATCAAAAAAAAAAAAGCTTTGCAATTAACAGTGCTTGCATTTTAATGCATCGCATTTTCATGGCTTGCGTTTTTATGCGCTGCATTTTAACATGGTTCTATATTTACATTTATCTGTATTTCATGTATTTTTTCATTGTTAAAATTCAGTAATCAATATTCACCTCACAAAGTTCATTTTCAAAATATTCAGTTTGTTTAATAATCCAGCAATAATATTTGTCAAGTAACTTTCAGTTATTTTTATTTCACTTTACAAATTCGCTTCCGAAAAGTCTGAGGTTCAAATTCGACAGAGGGCACATCTGGAACTGCAGAAAAAGCAATAGATTACCGATCAAACAAGCTGTTTGCTGTTAGACGTCTTTACCAGCGGGTGGTGCTTTGAGTGTGAACATCTTCATGTGCAAACACACCAAGTGTCTTTTGTAAGATATTATTTTAGGGCTGTGCTGTTAATCGGAACACTTTATGCCCCCTTTCTATCCATGTTTCACTCCTCAGTAAAAGCCAACTCTCATGTGTAAATTGGTAAAAACGGTCAAATGCACCCATAAATAGTGAATATTCACGTAAATCCTCTTAAGTTATGTAATAAACTAACAATAATAAAAGACTAAAAATGCATGTGAAATAGTCAATTGGATCTGTGCGGCTCATAAAGTGAGTGCTTTCTTCTGGGTGCTTAATACAAAATTCCTTCCTGCTCTGGACCAGTGGATTGCACAGCCCTCAGGAAGAGCAGGGGCAAAGTGATGTTTCTAGGGCACCATCTGGTACGGGAGTGGGTCCCCCTCGGTGGAAATTGTGGACCAGGGGCACCTACACCCGACCAAAATTACAGGGGCTCGAGTCACAACGCCTCTTTTACAGTGAAATAATGCTTTAAAAAAATAATAATTTAAATTAAATATTCATATTTAATATCACTAACTCTAAATAAATGTAAACTTTTGTACAGTGGCTGAGAGCACTCAATGATCTGGAACTTCAGAAAGCACAAAAACCCAACAACAAGAAAAAAAAAAAACAAGCATCAATTTGACAAAACATGCATACAGCACTACCAAATAAAAAACCTTAAATAATAAAGAAAATTCTTCATTTGTTTTCTTGATTTACTGATGGTTTTTTTCTATTACCGGGTGTTTTCTTAAGTTCCAGATCTTTGAGCACACTCAAAGCCGCTAGCACCACCGACGTCTAATAGCAGATAGCTTCTTGGATCGGTAATCTACTGCTTTTCCTGCAGTTTCCGGATGTGCGCTCTGTCAAATTTGAACCACAAAAACGGAAATTTGTAAAGTGAAATAAAAATAACAGAAAGTTGCCTGATGAATATTATTGCTGGAATTATAAAACAAGTTGAATATTTTCAAAATGAACTTCAGTAATCAATATTAACATAAAAAACATTATTATTATACCACCTCGGGCACATTCGGTTTCTGCCAACAAACACTCCAGGCTTGTTTTTCTCTCCAATACTACAAGCCAAGATACTGACTTACTTGGAACAACAGCCTGTGCGAGGAACAGATTATTCATTAAGACAAGGAGAAAGGGAAAGGTTCTAGAGTAAAAGTGAAAAGAAAAGAAGTAGGAAAAGACGGTTTTCTCACATCAACATGTGAGTCTTTTCCCTTAAAAGAATGAGCCAAGGCAAACTCAATCCAAATTCCATTTTTCCCCACAATCAGATTACTGTCAATCCTCTTTCTTGCTGCTCGCCAGAGTCAGGAAGTCTCAGCTACATCAACGGGGTGCCACTTCTGACGTTTTTTTGAATGTCAAGGAAAGATCACAGAGTCCAAACCCAAAGCAGACCCCCAAAATCCTGCATTTTGTGAGTAACTGGACCCCCGGTGCCAGCTGGAGATCGGGTTTAAGAACTAAAACTCACAGTTACCTTATCAATGTGGTATTTAGCAAAGATAAAAAGATGACAATGAGAGAAAATCTCCACTGATGTCCTTTCTGCTTCCGTGAGCTATAGCTGCTCTAACCCTGTAATCAGTCTCAGACCCCAGCAGCGCTTCGCTTCAGCAGGAGGGTCATGAAGAGGACGTTTCGGCTTCTCTGGGGGAAGTCGTGTGGAATAAGCCCTCGCTGAAGTCTAATCTGCTGTGCAAATGCTCCGTGAGAGCTGGTCAAGGACTTTGAGACCTCTGCAAACTATCACACTTATAAACACATAAACAAACGTACATTTGCAAGTCAAAAATGCACATACGCAAGCAAAATGCAAACAACAACAAAATTAGCCTGTAAACAAAATGTAACATACCACTGCTCAGAAAAACTCCCTGGGGAATAGAGGATGATGCTCAGTCATCCTCAAATAAATGAAAAATCGCACAGTCGACTGTGAAAACAGCCTTGGATACCTTTACAGCAGGTTTAAGGACAGTGATCTGCCTTTTGCCAAACAGACCACTGAACAAAAATCTAGTTTGAATATCTGGCTGTGATATAAACCAGGACATACCTTAAGACAGGCTCAGTACCAACACACAAATAATTGAACTCACTTATTTAACTTGTTAGTTGACCCCAAATGTAGTTTAGAAATATAGGAAAGAAAAGCAAAAGCAATGCAAACGAGCGATTCAAAATTTCAAGTTTTCTGGTCATACTGTCCCATCATAAGTAAACAGCTAATAGCCTTCAATTAAACATGAAATATTGATTAAAAGTTCATGTCTATGTATTTAGCATTAAGAATTATGCATTTAATAGCATAGGTTTTGTTCCCAAAATGGGCCTTGACCCACCAGTTCAGAAGTACTCATTTACGGCAGATTCTGACACTTTATATCAGTGATATTCACACAATGATTCTCATCATCTCCTCAGACTGTTCGGAGGGTAATCGGTCAGCCACGATGGGACACATATCCTCTTCTCAACGAAGACCCCACACAGGGTAGGAGACCATACAGCTAGACTATTTTCTGAGCAGTGGGTAGAAAAAGTGCATTTTACAGCAGAGCCTCTCAGCACCAGGGAAAACAGATTACATCCGTTTGTGCTCCGATGCCCGTCTGACAGCGGCAGCGCCTTGTACACCTGCCCTCCAAATTTGAGTGCATGCATTATTCAGCATCGCTAGAGCTCTGCGTGCCACCGGTGTTGTCGTCTAAAACTGCAGGCGTCCATGTGCCGTAATCAAAGCAGGCCGGAGAGCAGCTTGTCTCGCTGCGATATCCTGCAGTTTCTACATGATAGTTTTTGAGAGACTAGGAGGGGAGGGAGGTGGCCCGAGTTTCCAGATTCACCCTCATTTTTCTGGTTTAGGAACTATAACTGCTGCTGTTAGTCATTTTAAACTACAACTCCAAAGTGTAAATAAAAATTAAGAATAAAAATAAATACAATTTAATTCATAATTGAGTTAATCTGTCACTTTACTTAATAGAATAATTAGAAATATAATAAATTAGATTCACTATATTAAATGTTTATGCAGTGCAGCATTCTCTAAGACCAATGAAATTATAAAATTATGTGGAAGAACTTCCCTTTGCCTGTCAGCATGGATTTACACATAATTTATTGCCCGAATTAATATCTATCATTATCTTTTTTCATCTTTAACTAATTATCAAATGCTATTTTAATTTGTTTTAAATTAAGTTGCAATGGACCACATACTCTTTAAATGTTTACTTTAAGTCAAAAAGAAAGAAAATTTAAATTTGCATCTACAACTAAAATGATTTAGAAGATGAAACAAATCAGGCAGGTCACTGCGGGTTGGCGGAAGTTCTCTGGTGGACTTTCCAAAAGCTGATAACATATGTAATCTCCCTCATCTGGCTCTGATTGCTGGGCTCCTTTCAGTGGAGCCACACTGACATTGCAGGAAAAAGTGTTTTTCCTTACTATTCATAGAATACATTATCAGGAGACATCAGTTGTGGGTTAAAAGGGCCAAAAGCATCCATTTAAGAACAACCAACTGTGGACCCAGTGATTTCTTGCTCCCCAGGAATACTTTCTAAGTAGTTCATTTTGCCACCTTTGACTGCTAATTATGTGTCAGCACAGTGGGAGAAACAGGAAGAAATGCATGTGAATCTATCATGCAATATCCAACAGAAAAGAATATATGATGGAAGAAGAATGGGAACGTCAGATCTACAGTATAGGTATTGGACTGGACGAGTTTCAATTTAACTGTGTTTAAACTGAATATTCAGTTTTAAAGTCACTTTTTGTCTATTTATTGCTCATCTGTCAAAATAAAATGTTTTTTAATTATCTTCAAAGACATTCAAATCAATTACCGGCCCTATAAACATTCTATACCAGACTGATTATATCAGAATGTACTGAATGGGTCAAATGATCTACTCCGTTTAATGAGCTGTTCAAAATGAAAATCTAAATTATTCTAAATGTAACAACCTCTGAAATTACTTTTAGCTGATGTCACCAAGCCCTATTTTTTAACCCATCAATTTTAACCATTTTTCACAATCTACTTGGAGTGGACAAATATTTATGAATTTGTAAAAACAAAATTAACATCCTTAATATAAAAATATTTATATAAATCTAAAAAAAAATCAATATCTATTTAAAGCACACTACAGTTGAAAGGCTGGGGGTCTGTGGAATTTTTAAATGTTTTTGAAAGAATTCTCTTGTGCATTTATTTGATTAAAAATACAGTAAAAACAGTAATACTATGAAATATTATAAAACACCTTAACATTTCTATTTGAATATATTTTAAAATGTAATTTGAATGCAAAGTCTGAACAGTCTTCAGTGTCACGTGATCCTTCAGAAGTGGTACTAATATACTGATTTGGTGCTAAAGAAGCATTTCTTATGATTATCAATGTTGAAAACAGTTGGTCAGTTGGTCAACTGAATGCATCCTTGGTGAATAAAACTGTTAAACTGTTACATTCATGTTGATGGGGTTAGTGTGACATACAAAAGGTGAAACCGTCTAGAATCTCAGCAATCATTACATCACACAAAAGTGAGTAGTGATTTAATGGCTGAGATGGAAAGCACTTGGTAGGCACAAAGAGCAGGTGGTCTGGTCTGCAGAGAGCAGAGGCATGGTTAACTGCGTGGAACGCCCCTCATTACATGAGTCACACGCTGTGGCCATTACAGAGCCGCAACACCTGGGAGCTCCCCCATGATCCCTTGCACTGTTCTCATGGAGCAATGAGACATGATCGTCCTTCCGCAAAACATCCACTGCCTCCCAAAAACCCTCCTCCCTCACAAATTTTAGAGCTAAAACATTTAAAAAACAAAAATGCGGTACTACCAGACTGTAAGTACGTATCATTCCACTTCCTAGTTCCCCCATCATTTGAATTAGTATATTATGAACATGGACCTTGATAGACAATGATTATTCAATTACCTGCAACATAAATACGATGTTATGCATTGAAAGGTAGCTGATATTTATTAGTACAGATAACAAGTCATGGCACAACTTACTAAAAAGTAAAACTAAAAAGTAGAACTCTCAACAATTATTAAAATGCATACTAAAAAAGTAATATTGTATCCTACATTAGAGTGATGTGTTACAGTTAACACTTTATTTAAATATTATATTATATCATTATAAAGTGCGCTTGTTACCGGTACTTACTACTGTAATAACAATAATTGATGCTTAAACATGCAAGTAACCCTAACCATATGTGACCATGGACCACAAAACAAGTCATAAAATAAAATTTTACAAAACTGAGACGTACACATCAAATGAAAGCTCAATAAATACTCTTTTTATTGATACATGGTTTGTTAAGATAGGACAATATTTGCCCGTGATATATCTATTTGAAAATCTGGAATCGGAGGGTGCAAAAAAATCAAAATACTGAGCAAATCACCTTTAAAGTTGTCCAAATTAATATCTTATCAATGCATTTTACTAATCAAAAATGACATTTTGATATGTTTACAGTAGGAATTTTACAAAAAATCTTCATGGAACGTGATCTTTACTTAATGATTTTTGGCATGAAACAAAAACAATAATTTTGACCCATGCAATGTATTTTTGGATATTGCTACAAATAACAAATAATGTCCAGGGTCACATATAAGTACATGCAGTTAATTAATATTAATCAGTACTTAAATGTCTAATAACACTGTAACAAGGACACCTTATTGTGCCCAAAAAACAATGTAGTAGACACTCCACAAAAAACAAAGATGCTTAGGTGTTTACTATTTAAATAACTTTTAAACCTGTTAATTTGTACAAATGTCCAGAATGCAGAAAAACTGTAACTGCGAAAAATCTAAGCAAGAATGATCCGAAAAAACCTAAGCCCATTGAACGGAATCGCCTAGTGAGAGAATAATTAGAAGCCAAATCTCTCCTCTATATTAAATCAGAGGCCTGCATTAATTCTAATCAGCGTGTGTAGCCAGGCTTGACTGCGGGCCCCGAGGGGGAAGGAGAACAGCACCCTATCCTCTGCACCCGGGCCTGGCAGAGACTGCATCTGGCTCGGACCCTGCTCTTCAGGGTTCAGCGCTTCCCCCCCCAGCGGCTGCCATCAGCGCTCAGACTCGCACACACACAGGTGAGAGACTGCAACCTTTCCCTGCTCCAGCTGTTTAACGGTACCTGACAGAGCTGTTCAAATGGCCTTTTTACACAGGGTTGGAAATGGCACTAAAATTATTGCCTGGCATTTGCAGCTATGATCCTACAAACACTGAAGCAGATTGTTTAGGGTGTTTTTGATGTTTTTAATTTAATGGTGTGTTTTCAATGCTTGATCAATGAATCAATAATGAGAATGCATTGCATGTTGATTGCCATTATATTACTTTGAGTAATATATGTTGGCTTGGATGACATTTAATAAAATACAAATGCTTATTAAAGTACGTGTAATTTAATTTAACACATGTGTACAGTATGTGCAAGTTTATGACTAAAATCATAGTGGAATATCACAATAAATATTCTTAAAATATACCATTATATACACACAAACT
>JAUYWG010000053.1:6101866-6117276 GCA_034779775.1 Enteromius afrohamiltoni
AAAATATACCAGTATATACACACAAAATAATATATATATATATATATATATATATATATATATATATATAGACGTTTATGATTGTTAAGACCTTTTCTGCATCTCTTGGTAGCAAACTATGCGGTTCATAAAAGCTGCACATATTTAGTGCAATCTATGGCAAAAGTGCTCATCTCTATGAAAATTATTTTACGGGACCACAATATTCTTTTCTTGAAATGAGGATTTTCAAGAAAAATTTCCATTTCAGAGCCCAGGGACCCCTACATTTGTGGCTGCACTCCACTCTCCACTAAAATAAGTGCAAACACCCAAAAGAAATGAAAGAAAAAAGAAAAATGCCCACACAGCAGATATTCCTGCAGATAACCCATCACCACTGAGACAAAAAGTTTTACCTTTGATTTGACAGTCCAGTATTCTTCTGTCCCATACTGTACATCTCTGAGAGTGGTGAGGTAGTCGTAACTGATGACGGCTGTCTGAAAACATTCATTTGAGAGACAAAGAAGAAAAATTTGAATATAAATCTGCACAATAGAGAAACAAATGCAAATATAGGGTACTTTACTTACAGTGACTCAAACGCAGTATTTATTAAATAACTATTCAAAAGTATTAAAAAAATGAATGAATTTAAAGCGATAAAAAATGAGTAAAAAGGCAATTTTAAAAAAATCAGTTCATAACTGTGATTCATCAACTCAAGTTATCGTTAAAAAAAACATACATACTTTGAAAATCTCAACAGTTAAATTCTCCAATAAAAATGCACCATGTTACAGTGATATATCAGATGGTAAAATCTTATTTAAATATGATTTCAGTAATATGTTACTAATTAATTACCATGTATGGAATTAGCATGGTACTTCAGTTCAGTTCTGCAAAAGATACAATGGTTTTTCCATGGTACATTTTACTATGTATAAAAATCCATACATCGATGCTGCCCTTCACTACTCCCTTTCCCACCTGGAAAACAAAGAGTCCTATGTCAGAGTTCTCTTTGTTGATTACAGCTCTGCCTTCAATACGGTCATCCCCCACAAACTGACCACACTGGGCCTGAACCCCACACTCTGTGACTGGCTCCTGGACATTCTGACTGGCAGACCTCAGTCTGTCAGGATTGGCAACAGCCAGCATCATCACAAACACTGGCGTCCCACAGGGCTGTGTTCTCAGCACCGTCCTCTACACCCTGACCCATGACTGTGTCGACTCTCACAAAGACAACATCATCCTGAACTTTGCGGATGACACTGCAGTGATCGGTCGCATCACTGGAGGGGACGAAGCGGCTTACAGGAGTGAGTTGGCCGGCCTGGTGTCTTGGCGTGAGGAAAACAACCTTGCCCTTAACACTGGTAAGAGATCTACCAAGCGCAAAGTCCATTGGAGAGTTGCCTCCATCCTCAAAGAACCCATACACCCCCAAACATGGACTTTTCACACTCCTGCCCTCGGGACGTAGGTTCAGAAGTGTCAGATCTAGAACCTCCCATCTAAAAAACTCATTCTACTTAATGTACTAATTGTACATTAAGCCACCTGGTAAACTAAGCTCTTTTGCATATCAATCTACCTCAACTTCTGCTCCTTTGCACATTTCTCACACAATTGTTATTGATACAGCATTTGTCTCACATTTGCACACACTTATTTATCCTTATTTATTTACTTTTTGACTCGCCATTGTTTGTGGACAGCAAAAAAAGAATTTCATTGCACAGAGAAATGTAATTTCTTTTGTACACATAACAATAAACGCTTTGAATCCTTGTATTCATGAAAAATCTGCACACTGGACAGGAAAATGAATTTAAAATATGCTATATTTGGGTTTCATTTCAGATTACAATTCAAGCACAAAAAGATTAAAAATGAATCTATTAATATGCAATACACCGTTTAATATAAAGCCATCTTTATTATAAAAAATATCAAAAGGTATTAAAACAACTTTAATGCATTCAAAGTATTGAATAATAATAATAATCATCATATTTACTGTTGCAGCTGCCCTCCCGAATCTGACGATGCTGAGATCACTGAAGTCAACATTTTTACTGTGCAAGTAGAATCCCGAAGAAGCAAACACTGCAGTGGCAACAGACGAAACCTTCAGCAGTCGAACAGCCATGTGAGGAGCTGCAAAAACACAGAGATCCATCAACATCCCTGAGCAGCTGCCTCTGTAGTAAGCAGCATATATTCAAAACACCAGCTAAACACAATCAAATCAAGGTTAGACTTTGATCACTAGTCATTTCATTTCTCATATTTCATATTTGTGTATACCCACTCAGATCTTTGCGAATAACAATTAAATCAAATGAATATTTTCCAAAATAATACATAGTGAACAATACACAGTAATTATAATAAAGTGATTATGTGTTGATAAATGTTGGGGGTGTGACACCAAGGTTGTGGCGTCATTGTTTTTGACCATGTGAGATAACTGATAAATGAACACGATTAAACTGAAGAAATATAACGAGATGCATATATGAGCGAAATGAAACACCACCACTACACAGTTAAAAAAAAAGAAAATTAAAGCACAAGTCAACCAGTTTCATTCATAACATCAATCAGCGTAACGTTAGTGAAAGATCGTCAGCTGATCACAATAACGTTTCTGTTACACAAGCGCTTGCGTAACACAGAGAGAATAACAAAATAACCGCCACCGTTTTACTGCATGATGTCTGAGTGAATAACTGTGGTTAATGTTGTGGTTCATTTTCAGACAATCACGAAACAGCTGATTGATTTACCTTCATTGATTCACGCTGTCATCCACTAACCGGCGTTGCTCTGTGACCTTTCAACTCTGGCGTCCCTGTTGACAACGAAACGTGCGTGTCGCGCAATGCATTATGGTCATTGTAGTTTACAATTACATTCGTACGAATCTACGCCATTTAAAAATTTAATTATCCTAAATATTTTAAGCTATTAAACTGTTTTCAAGCATGTGAGAAACCAGCACAGCTTTGATTTTTTTCCCCTACACAAACACATTTCCATGATTGAAACTTAATTTTAACATTTTCGGATAAGTACCACAACATTAAATTATGGTAAGCAGATGGAAGTACAAGGATTAATGACCATATCCTATTTCTAATACATGTATATAATTGAGCAGATACATTAAAACGTAAAATTAACCACATTCTTTTTACAGTGAACATCAACAGATATATTTTAAAACGTAAACACTTCATGTACGCCTACACTTTTTCTTTCTGGTGAAGAGGACAGGGTAGTGATGGAGCGTGACAAGATTTAACATGACACGAGCTCGGACAGATAATGTGGCCTTGATTAACCTCTAAATAAATTAACAACACTGATTAAATGTTTCATGCATTTGCATAACCTAAGCTTTACATAAAACCCTCAAGTTATCACTCATCTATTACATGTAAAATGAATAAAGAATTAAAGCTGGAGACAAAAAAAAAAAATTAATTGAAATGCCTCCCTCATGTCACAAACACAGCTCTTGCAGGTCTACAAAGGTGAAGACATGTGTCACGTACACTTACAATAAAAAGTTTAGCATACCTGCGGAAAAGAAACTCCACAAATTCTTCATACAGATGGAACCCAAATGAATCAATTTCATCAATTTCCTCCATTCTGTAAAAACACTGCCAATGTATACCCTTGCTTTATTCCGTTTTCTATCTCTGTGTATTTTGGCAAGTCTTTGAATTTTCTTCTTTTGTAGATTTATTGGTGGTTCACCCTTTCAAATTGTGCTTGCACTTTCCAAACCAGCCAACAAACACCCTCTGGCTCATCCTGTTACACCAGCTACACTGCCACCAGCTGTGCGAATAATTTATACATTTACAAGCAAGATATCCTATCATTACATCCAGACCAAATGCAATGATTGGACAAAGATTGAATTCAAATGTAGATTATTTTAACTACTGATTGCATTCCCATTGTAAAGAGACAATCCCCCATTATAACAAAAATGTTCCTGGGGGGAAAATAAATGTTTTGAGAGTGCTGCTGAATTTAAGAAAACACATGCAAACAGTAAAAAACTACAACGCATTAAGAAAACATCTTCATCAGTTTGACAACACAGACGCAGCAAATTCTTGCAACGCAACCAACCACAAAAACGCACTACAAACACACAAAGGCGCAAATTTCAGGGGGACATCGAAAAGTGAGGAACCCATCTGAGAGTAATTCTAGCTAACATAGCATTAAAATGTTTCAGTTACGTGTGTAATTCGTCAGATTAATCTAATAATATCCAAAAGACCGTATGATCAGGTTGTTAAAATAAACAACAACAAAAAAAACCTCACCTTTCAGCTCAGCAACAACATCTCTGCTCTGACCAAAAGCCACGGAACAAATAATCAGGTCCCAGATAGGTTTGTCACTTTTTGAGGTCCCCCTGAAACATTTCCGTTCTGGTCTGTGCCGCTTACAGTGCATTTGTGAGTTTGCAGCGCGTTTTTGTGTTTGGTTGCATTGTGAGAATTTGCAGTTTGCATGCATTTTCTTAAGTCGCAGCGTGTTGAGCTCTCTCGGCCACCGTATAGAATACACACAAAAATTAGTAGATTGAAAAAGAAAAGCCAACACAGCAAATAACCATCCACGTTTTATTTTATTTAACTAACATTCCATTAAATGTTTTATAAGAAAAAAACAAACACCAGACAATCAATACTCATTACAGCTTGGCTTCTGAAAAACAAGTATGCCCTGTGAAAAACATCCACAATAAATACAATTCTGTGTTATTGAAGACATTTGATGCTTGAAATCAGGTCATCATATCTTCTTCAGATGTCTTCTGCTTCTCTGTTTGATTTTCTTTCAGGAAAAGGCTTTCTGTTTATTTGCACTAGGAGCTGTGTTAAACGAAAAATAGAATAGAATATTTTTGATGCAGATGTTCAAAGTAAAACATTTACAAGAGACATTTTTGGCTACTTCATCTAGTTCTCAAATGGATACTCACCTTTGCTCCTTCAATGACGTGAGGATCCTTTTGTAATGCATTCTCCAGTCCTTCCTCTGTACTGAACCCTACCCAGCAAAACCCCCTATGAAAACCTGTCTCTTTATCCTGTTAGACAAAAGAGAAATCATCTCAGCACTACAGCAATAACCAGACTGAACATTACTGTACATCTTATTGCATTATACTTACAATTGGCAATAGACACTTCTTCACCTCGCCAAACTGCCCAAAATATTCTCTAATTTCCCCTGAAACCGTGCAATAACATACATTAGACAATTATCTGTTATACATGCACAACATTATATCCCATACTATCATAGATGCGTCGGGGTTAAGGATACTAACATTTAATTTACGTACATGCGTAGTATTAATTTAATCTGAGGTAAAATCGTTAAGTGAATTACATCTTTTACTCACTCGTTGCGACGGTCCATGGTACTTTTGACACAAATACTTCCAACACCTTCTTGCTTGCTGCTCTCGCCGCCATGTTTCGTCCTTGCGAATGAAGCCGACCGTGACCCTGACCACGTGATCAAAAGAATAAATATTTATTCCATCAATCTATACAATATAAAAACTCAAAACAGTGTGTTACGATACATTTTGTGCTCATAACTGTTATTTTGTTTGTATTATATAATAAAAAAATGTCTAAATCAAATTGAAGGTTGGTGTCGATTACGTCAAAAGTAGAAAGGGCACAAGACGACGGCCAAGATGGCAGCCTCCATAGTGGAGCATGGAGAAGATGCTTTTAGAAAATTATTCAAGTTTTATAAGAGGAGAAGTCCTCCTCCAGACTTCAGTGAGGTCATTAATTTCTTCAAACCTTGTAATGACAAGGTGAGACATTTAGTTTTGAAGAATACTTCCGTATTCGATAACTTTATGATGCTAAGTCATTCCTAAACTGTGTAAAATATTAATATTGATTTTAATCAGTTATTAGAACATTTAGTTAGCTGTATTTTTTTAACTAATCTGACTATGTGCAATGCTTATTAAGCTATACCGTCTAATGACCATGTGAGCCATTCAGACCTGATTAATATTGCCATATTCCTGTTTTACGACGTCTTTACTTAACTGTAACGTTATAGTATTGTTATTCACCCGTCGTTAGAAAATTTTATGGCTTAGATTTATTAACTAATCTGGCTATGAACTATGTTTACTGGTTTATTCTGACCATAAAATGCAATATTAGATGCTTACAGAAGGCACAAACTCAGTTAAGTCATTAAAATTGTCTTCTTTGCTAGGTTTTTGCCTGTGAACTTAACTACACTCCTAGAAGCGAGGAAGATGTTTCCAAATCTGGTCTTAAGCCGGTAAAAGACTGGAGGGCATTTGGTCTTCATGGATATCCAGGTATGCTTTAGATAGGCTGGTAGCAGTTTCGAGTAATTAATCTGTATCTTCTACAGAAATATACAGATTTTTATGGGTTGAATTTATAGACTGTCCCCTGTTTCACAGACCAGGTTTAAGCCTAATCCCAGACTTTAAATAAAAGAAAAGAATAAATCTTTGAACATGTCAGTGCCTTTGTTTTTTTTTCAAGAGGGACACTCGCACTGGCAGTGTTTCTTCTAAAGCACGTTTATGAAAATTATTTAAATGTCCTAATTGAACTATGGTCCAAACCTGGCATAGTCTAAACCCTGTCTGTGAAGTCAGGTCAATCAGAACACTGAACACTGTATAAAACATGTTGCTCCTTGACATCTTCTTTGTTATCCTTGTTACTTTTGGTTAAATTAATTATATTGTCACTGTTGGAATGTAGGGTTTATCTTTATATCCAACCCATTCCTGCCGGGTTCTCAGCAGTACTGGGTAAAGCAGTGTTTGAAGATCTATCCACAGAAACCTAACGTGTGTAACCTGGATATGCATATGTCATCTGTGGAGACTGAAAACATCTGGGAAAAAAGTATAGATATTATTTGGTAAGTCTAAGGTCCTGCCTTGCATTGGTCACTTATAAGTAGAACAAACACTCCCCTGACAAAAGTCTTGTCGCCTATCCAGGTTGTAGGAGCAACAAATAATAACTTGACTTCTAGTTGATGATTTGTAAGCAGAAGTGGCTTATATGAAAGGCAAAGGCCTCTAGATTGTTTATTTTACCAAAATAAAATCTTACCATGATTTTTAAATCTTTAATTAGGACAGAAAGGTCAGACTTTGCTTGGACAAAAGTCTTGTCACTTAACAGAAGTAATGTACAGTATAAAATATAAAGTCATGGTGCAGTGGAAAAATAATTAATATTGTGTATGACTTATTTGAGCTTGGAAGACTGCATCCATACTTCTCTGCAACGACTCAAATAACTTATTTATTTATAACTTATATATACTTAAAGTCATCTGGAATGGCAAAGAAAGCATTCTTGCAGGACTCTCAGAGTTCATCGAGATTCTTTGGTTTCATCTTTAATGCCTCATCCTTCATCTTACCCCAGGCATGCTCAATAATGTGCATGTCTGGTGACTGGGCTGGCCAATCCTGGAGCACCTTGACCTTCTTGCTTTCAGGAACTTTGATGTGGAGGAGAGTGTCATCCTGCTGGAGAATTTGCCCTCTCCTGTGGTTTGGAATGTAATGGGCAGCAAGAATGTATCGAAATGTCTCGGTCGATGTTGCCATCCACTCTGCAGATCTCTCGCACATCCCCATACTGAATGTAACCCCAAGCAATGATTTTTCCTCCACCGAACTTGACTGTTTTCTGTGTAAATCTTGGGTCCATGCAGGTTCCAATAGGTCTTCTGCAATATTTGCGATGATTGGGATGCAGTTCAATAGACGATTCATCGGAAAAATCAACCTTCTGCCACTTTTCCACAGTCCATCTTTCATGCAGATTGTGGGCCTTGGCAAATTTTTTTTAGTTGTCATCTGTTTAATGCTGGTTTCTGAGCACTAATTCGGCCATTGAGACCACTGCGTGAGAGAATTCGACCTGGGCCTGTCATGAACTTCACCAGTTTCTCCAAATATTTTTCTTATCCTCTCCACTTGACGTTTAGATACATTAAAGATGTCTGCCATCTCAACAGGAGGCTTGGTCTTCAGGCTCTTGATGATCAGCACTTTGGTCTGGGGTTGAATCTTTGGCATGCTGTCAGGTCAGGATGCATTTCAGATGAAGGTTGGGTGTGCTGGGGTTCTTCTTCTACACACCTGATTGGTTGAATCCTTCATAGATGTGACAAGACTTTTGTCTAAGCAAATTAAATAATTAAAAATCAAGGCATGGTAAGATTTTATTTTGGTAAAATATGCATAGTCTAGAGGCCTTTGCCTTTCATATTAGCCACTTCTGATTCCATATCATCAATTAGAAGTCAAGTTATTATTTGTTGCTCCTACATCTTGGATAGGTGACAAGATTCAGGCAGTGTAATTATATTGTATGTTATTTCTTTGTGTTTAGCCATTTTTTTTTTTAGAATAAAACTTATGTTATATATGTATATTTGAGCATTTTCCATCCCCTTAGATGCTTTCCTTGTGGCGAGGTCTGTGGTAATTTTACTGGGACGTAGATGGTAGATTTGAGGCTTTGCAGTGTGTTAGACCCTCTTTATCACAAAACATTTGTGTAAATGGTTTGTGCTCCTGCACTGCACCTGGTCCATCTCACAGTGTTCCTTATCTGAATGAGTCTGTGTATTATTGCAGGAGAAAAGGCTGCGGGAAAAGAGAGCCTAAAACGCTGCTAGAAAAACTGCGATGGGTAACACTGGGTTACCACTATGATTGGAACGCCAAGGTACAACATACACTCTCTAATGTGCTTTTTACATGCCTTAGATGCACGTCTAAAACTAAATTTAATTTTATTTAATTTTTACAATTTTATTTTATTAGTAAGTGCAACTGGGTAACAGTGAGATTAAAAAACCCTGTAAAAGGATCCAGTAAAACTATATCACGATTTTCACAATTATCATATTCAAATGTTTTCTGATTGATTTCAATGTAAACATAAACATATAATATACTGTATACATATACTGTTATCATAATTTTATTAAATTGTTATTTTTAGTATATTTATTGATTTTAAATGCATGTATTTTTATTTTAGATAAATGCATGTAATTTTTTTTTATTTGTTTTTTAATTACTTTTTTAAAATTATTATTGTTGTTGATTTTCCTGGAGAGAGAAAGAAAGGAGGAAAAAACAGTGTCCAGGATCCTATTAGCATTATTTGCTCCTTTCAGGACATTTCATCTCTAATTGTACAGGCCTGATGTCTGCCTGTCTCGTTTATATGCTAATTACATAAAAGTGTCTTCTGTCCTATTAAATCAGTCAGGAGGTGCACACCGGATTCATTAGCTCTGATGTTAGTTTGACACCGGCAAACGTCTGACGGCAATCAGTGAATTTTAAGCAGACACTCTTTCCTCCTCCCTTTAAGTAGAACTGAAGGCTGAGGCATTCACCCCACTCGGATCAGACGCGTAAGCCGCTAATTCAGCTCTTTGGAGAGGCTGTGTTCATATGATTGTCCATTGATTACACTTTCACACATAACCGCTGACAATGGCCCATTGTGAAAGCCACAGAGGAGAAAGAACGCTGCGTAACAATTATGTCAATCATGATGTTAGCCATATTTGCACTTTGCCAGAATGACAAAACATCAATTTATTTACCTTTCATGAGAAAAGGGCATCAACTTATTTTTGCAGTGGCGTAAATGAAAAAGGTAAGTGTGAAAATGTTTATTTCAGTTTATATCTAACAATTCTTTATTCTCAAAAAGTTTGAAATATGAAATACAAACACATAATAATTGTGAAAGAAAGCCACAATTACCTTTTCTTTTATTATTATTATGTTTCATAAATAAGCTTTCATACGTCAGGGTGGTATGGCATACTTTGTTAATAATCTTGATTGGCTATTGTGCTCTTGAGCACCCCAGCTTACCTGTACTGTAAGAAGCCACTTTGAGTAAAAGTGACTGCTAAATGACTACCTACTGTATAATAAAAGGCCTACTCCTATAATAAAAGGGAATTAATTCAATTGTACTATGAGACATACTATTCTGGTGTACTTTTGTTCTACAGACTTACTCTCCAGACCACTACACTCCCTTCCCCGAGGAACTTCACTCGCTTTCTCACAACGTGGCAGCAGCCTGTGGCTTTCCTGGCTTTAACGCAGAGGCAGGAATTCTCAACTACTACCGATCTGATTCCTCTCTTGGAATCCATGTTGATGAGTCAGAGCTCGACCATACCCGACCGTTGTTGTCTTTCAGGTGAGGAATATATATTTCTCAAACTTTAGCTCCATATACTGACTTAAATTACTTATGAGTGTGGATGTAGTTGGATTAATTAACAAGGATGTGCTGGGCAGTTGTATTTTGTTGTGCTTCAAAAAAAGAGAGAAAGCTTAGTACATCATTCTGAAGAAAAAAATAGCATTTTGCCACCATTCAAATGTTTGCAGTTATTTTTCTTTTTATTCAGAAAGGATGCATTATTTTTTTTTTTATCAAAAGTGCCAATATAAACACTGTCTCTTTGAACTTTTTATTCATCAAAATAATGCATGCATGTGTGTGTGCAGCATTGGTGCTTGGAAATACAGAGGTTGTCAATGTCTAATATTGCTAACTATTAAAGTGCATGCAGCATCTTTTCCATACAGCATAAGTGCCCTTTTGTCCTTTTGATGTTAGTTTTGGGCAGACTGCTGTTTTCCTATTGGGCGGGACTAAGAAGGATGACCGACCCACAGCCATGTTCATGAACAGCGGTGACATAATGGTGATGTCAGGACCCAGCCGCCTACTGTATCACGCAGTACCCTGCATCGTCCCCGCCCCTGCTGGAAACGTGCTGCCACCCTGCCTGGGCAAGAAACTAGAGACGGAGGCACAGGATGATGACATCATCCATAGCGTGTCAAAAGAGGATTGGGACGTTTGCTCCTGGTACTTGCAGACATCTCGGGTAAATGTGACCGTTCGACAAGTACTTGCTTCTGGTCAGACCTTTCCAAGTTCACAGGCATCACATTCAACAACAGACAGCTGTGACAAATCAGAGGAAGGTACTTCAAAATATAAGAAGAGAAAAAACGAATTTGGCTATGAGCGCGACACCTAACGTGCTTGTTTTAAATGTCATTCAAGTTTTATTTATGCAAAATGCACCTGGTATTAAAAGTTGTACATATAGCTTCAAATAAACGCATTATTGTGATCATTTCCTAGATAATGACTCTTCGTTCCCGAGCAGGTGTTGCTAATACACAGCCACTTATGCGTCAAGTCAACTCGGCTTAAAGTGTAGTTCTAAATTTTACCCTGTCATGACCAACTTCACACACAATACTTCTCAGTCTGCAGAACGGGTGGTGACATTCAGTCCGGTCTGTTGTGAGTCGTGACAGTTTGCCAGGCGCAGGTCTGTTGATTTAAGGCTGGTTGCCATGTTTGCTCACTCAGGGCTGTAACACTAAACAGAGCTGACCTTCAGAGAAAAACCAGGGAGACGGCGTATAATCTTTTTAATCTGGTCAAACGGTGTCACGACATGTCAAAGCCAGTGTGAGATTGCCTATGACAAGTTCCCCGGGGGACCCAGGTTGACACTGCCATTGTGACTGAAAACACTGGGGGCCGGCGTTACCATGGTGATAAAACACTTCTGTCACTGCGTCTGTCTCTAGTGAAACGCCATCAAAAGTTCATGTCTGCATGTGAGATTTCTAAGATTGATGTTTCTGGTTTCTTACATGTTGTAAAAACATAAAGCCTAGGCAGCGTCTATCTGTGTGTATTTTGTTGCCGTGTCAGAGGGGTATGTGAGATGTCATCTGCTTAGCTACATCCAGGGGCTGTGGTGGGTGGTGTTATGAAGGGACTATGGTAAGCTATAAGCTACTATGGTACTGAATGTTTACAATATTGTGGTACACCAAGAATAAATACTGTGGTATTGTTAGAATACTATGGTATTAACACACTAATAGATGTGATTTCACCAAATTATAAATTCCAAGATAATATAAGATTATTGTGGTTGATGGATTACCATGTTTTATGTGTCAATAAGATTTTGCTTAGATTTTTTTGGTTAAAGAAATGCATGTTATTTATATGCTGGTAGATTTTATTCAGCAAGGACTTTTGAGGCGAATCAAACATGACTAAAGATATTTGTAATGCAACAAAAAGATATTTGAGATAAATGCTGTACTTTCTATTCATCATAGACAACAAGAAGATTAAGCAGCACAACTGTTTTTAACATTAATAATAAAACATTAACAATAATAAAACCAAAGAAGCATGTGTCACTGAAAACTAGACCAATGGCTGCTAAAAATGTAGCTTTGCATCCAAGAAATAAATAGGACCTACATTCTTTATATATAGGCTATATTTACACTTTATATGTAATTGCACAATATTTTTTTTTTTTTTTTTTTTTTTTACTGGTCAAATAAAGGTCTGCAGTAATCTACTATGTCCATTTAAGAACACTTAAGTTTGTTTAGTGCTGCTTAATCCCTGAAAGCAGCCTACACCCGTGTTTACCATCCTGCTGTATTCCCCTGCATGTCTATTTCAAGTCTTTGTAAAGCGATAAACACAATTCCTTTATTATTAATCCAACTGTCCTTCTGAGACGCCGGAGCTGTCTTGTGAGCACAGCGCTGGATTAATTACCTCCTGTTTTTGCTTATTGTATAACTGTAGGAGGCAGCATGGAATAAGAAGTAATTGGTTTTCGCGAAAGGCCTTTCGGCCGGCCCTTTAAGAAAGCCACGCAAACACCAAAGCAACTGTCGCTGAGACGGTTCTACCAATTGTGCAATGGTGATTATCTTATTTTTGGGGTTCACTCAAGTTCCTTTATAATTGCATCAAATGAGAATGCGTTTCAATTCAATTGTCTGAAACTGAATTACTCCCTGCTCCCTAAAGATGCAGCTAAAGCTGCGTGTTCTGTAAGTACCCGAAAAGGGAAGTTTCCTAAATAAGTCAAAAGGACATTGAACATAGCATTATGTAAAATGCCATTAAACGCCCACAGCCCCCGGAGAAGCATCAAGTATGTAGAAAGAGCAATCGGCGAGTGAAGATGAGGAGGCTTTCCTCTTCTAGCACCTCCATGCATGCCAGACAGCTTCTAGGTACCACATTCATTTCAAAGCAAGCAGAAAGGCCCTGCCCTCTCAGATAAAATTATACGCTGTCAGGATGATGTATGTAGTCATATAATTTTTATTGCTGCCACTTTATCTGCTCTTCCTGCTGGCACCGTGTTTCTGACCTTTTGCCCTCCCGTTTTCCCACATCCCTCCCATTACTCTGTCATTACCAGTCACTGGTAGGTAGGCCTACCGTTACCGGCGGCCGGTGCAGGAGTGCGAGACCCGTTCGGCCCTAGATCCGCATTTCAGTCTAAAATCAGCTGAAAGAACAAGCGCTTGGTGCATTTCTTTCAACGCTACACAAAATCTACAGCAAAGTCGGTCACACATCCATCACAGAGTGAAATGGAGCATCGCATTACATTACATTCCACACCATTAGCATAAAACATTTTGGTTATTGCTGGAGATTTTCCTGCAGTGTTTACCTTTCAGGGTAAACTATGACAGAAATATGAAGCTTTAAGTAAATCCTTTGGTTGTGTACTGTTGAGTGTGGTAAAATTATTTGCAGGTAATGTTAGCCTATGTGTGTGTGGGTATATTCTAACAATTTTAAATTGAAATGCACATATACATATATTTATTTTTATTTAAAATTGTTATAGTTATATAATATTGGTATGACGTGTAAATGATATAGCTATATCATTTACAGCTATAAATATACAGTAGTCTACATTTAAGTGGATCAAAAGTTAAAGTATATATAACTTCAGTGTGTATAAATATTATTTATATTGTTTGCGTAACATGTCTTGAACTTATTTATTAAATTAATTATTTTAAAAAAAAATTAATGTTAGTTTTATTTTTTTTGTGGTAGTGAGGTATAGTGAGTAAAAGTTGTCAGAAGCTTATTTAAAATAACTAAGAATATACTATTGTAGTAAATAAAATAAAAAAGGTACGCAACTTTTGTATGTATATACCATAGTAGGAAACTTGTTATTACTGTCTGATACCACTAGTCTCTTTTTTTTAGGGGCAGCACAATCACATTTACACCTTTCTAGATGCTAAAATCTGCCTGCGTACAACTACAGTACTTATCCTCAAGACAGAGAGAAAATGTGGTTTTACCTTCAAAAGCCCTCATTTTGGGAGCTAATTAAGCAACATTAGCTTTGCAAATTGGGGCAAAATTGCATTTGCTGTGTCATTTTTATAATCACTGCCATTACCAATAATTACTGCAGCAGTCGCATTGAGATGCAGGACAGTGGCTCTGGGAACAGGCCTGCACCCTCATTCTCTTAGCAAAACACTCCCCCTAGTGCCTCTATGCATGATCATTTAACCAAAATGTTTCAAAACACTGAGCACAGCGCTCAGACCAGTACTCCTTCCAAACTTGATTTCATATTATACTTTTATCTGAATGAAGTTGTTGAGTTTCTCCACTGCTATGTGTGAGACCTAGAAGCCTCACTTACTGTTGGTGTGGGGTTTCCACCCCATTAGCATGCTTAGCTTTTGCCCTTTCTTTATGATTTAAAGAGCACCCAGAGCTTGTCGGGACAGCTGCTTGGAGTCCTGTTAGGTGAGCCGATCAGAGACAACATTTCATCATTGTGGTTAGTGAGGCAGGGCAGCAGCAGAATACCAAGTGTCTGATCAAAAGGAAGTGGGATTTTAGATGTTCATTTCCACAAAGAGAAACACTGCACAGCCTGTTTATTCATTAGCTATTCATTAGTGGCAGAATTAGATGCTGAATGCACAATTCATTCAGACTTAAATTCTTCAATTAAGAGGGCAATGAAGTTAAAATGGTCCTGTCAATTTGTGTGATGGTTCATAGTTTTATGGGTGCAATTGTGTGCAGATGAATTTATGTAAATACTGACATTTTTAATAGATTGTAAGTTCTTACTATATATATATATATATATATAGGCCTACTGTATATGTCTATGCGTGTAACTTTTGGCCCGGCTGCCTCCTCCAGTTATCATCATTACTATTATGTTAGTATATGTATCATAATATGTAGGCCTATTGTATATCATGTATATGTCATAATCATATGGATAACCTAAATTATAAAAAATATATATAGTAAAAATGATATAATTACTCATATACAAATATATATATATATATATATATATATATATATATAAAGAAGCCATCATAACCGTATCGATTATGTATTTTTATATAAATATGTATATTT
>JAUYWG010000053.1:6124726-6166183 GCA_034779775.1 Enteromius afrohamiltoni
AATTGTGTGTGTGTGTCTGTGAATATACATATAAATTCGGGAAAAAAATGTAAATGTGAAGTATTTATTTGAAGTATATTTTATCTAAAAAAATATTTTTATATTATTATTATTTTATATTGTGGCTAAATATATACTCATATTCATTCTAACGCATTTAACAATGCAAAATGTGAGCCTGATACGTACAGGCTGGGTTACGTCGGATGTACCTGACGTGAGATGAGTGTATTGAAGGGTGACCTCAGTAGATACTGTATGAATGACACATCAGCTGGAATGATGAGTTATATGGGCAGTGACGGGTGATAAACCTGAAGTTGTTCATATGATGTGAATGTGGGAAGGCTAGTTTTAATCAAAACACCACGTTTTGATCTCCTCATCTGCACTGCGACGTGTCTTTAAGAAAATGGCTACCTTTACTCAGTATCCCTCTCTCCCCTTCTCGCCTCTTCTCTCTCCCACTCACTTTCCAACTCCAATGCATTCGGAGCCAGTAACAAACATGACTCTAAGCAGGCGGAGAGAGAGATAGAACGCTGTGGTACCCCTGCCTGCCTCTGCAACCCCCTCCTCAGAAACGCTTTATTCCCATCAGCTGCATTCCTCTTATCACTCCCTTCCAGATGCACGTCGGGCAAAAGGCTCCATAATTAGGTGGCGAGATCTCAGTCTCCGATCACTTTGGTACGTTATCAGCACTGACACCAATCTCCTTGAGTGACATTCTACCCAAACGGTTATATAAACCACAGTCCAGGATCAGTGTGTGAAAAGTCAATGCAGCAAGAAGATGAAGTAGAGGAAAACGAGCGTTTAGAGCTCTTAAAGGCTTGGGGCAACTGCTTTTCTACAGTTCTTTCCTTTATTGTTTCTTTTTTTCGTAATTAAACACAGAGCGGCTTCGGTGGAAAAGAAGGGAGAACAGAGATAAAAGGGCTTGTTTATAATGTTTTGGCAAAGATTTCTTGGTGGGGCTGTAGAAATCCTAGTCTGCCTGGAAGGGGAGAGTCAAGATAGCATGTATACAGAAACTCAAGAGCATAAGAGAGTTTTTGGATAAAACTGATTTTGCTTCAACAGCTTCTGGGTAACAAAAAACAACAATCCACTCTATACACTGGATCTGATTTCCCTAATTTCTTTCTTTCAGCACATTTGATAAACAATGAATTAAAATCACAATATATATATATATATATAGTGATTACACCACTATATATATATATATATATATATATATATATATATATAGTGGTGTAATTGTGTGTATTTATTAATGTGACCAAAAAAATAATAAAAAAAATAAAATGTTATATGAGCATAATTTATGTTACCTGCAGCATAATGGTCAGTTTCTGCAAAAAGTAAAAATAAAATGCCTATAAAAAATAAATAAATGGGTGTTAAAAAATAAAATACAAACAAAACGTATAGAAAATAAATAAATGGTTTTATATATATATACAGTACATACATACACACACACATACACATTTTATTATATATATCTTTTAATAAAACTGACCATTACACTCCAGGTAACAGATAAGCTCATATAATCTAATGTTATATATGCAAATGCCTGTTATCAAAGATCTCACTATACATATTCTGGTCGGGGGGCATCAAAAGTAATTTAGGATAAAAAGCATCTGTTGACCACTAATGTGAATCTGAAGTACCGTGTCCCACTCAATGTCAATGGTGATTACAGTTCTGCCTGTTGTTCATTGAACCTCACAGATGTTTTATCGCAGAGTAATGACTCCAGAGCATGATGCAGTTAGACTAACCCTGAGGCTTTACTGAACTTCTGCACTCATATTTCCCCTGATATTTCACTTTTCATATCATAGCCCATGTATCAGTCTCATACAGGGCGTTAATGTCTTGTTTTGAGCAGAACATAGCAGCTATTGTTTAATGAGTAAACACAATGCAACCTTATCTTGCTTGTGCAGCAACAGATTGTGTTTTTATTCATTCATTTATATGATTATTAATTTCCAGATTGTTCACAAACAAGTTCAAAGCCACATTGATGTCATTGTGTGGAAAACAGAGAGAAGGGCCTTTTAAAGAGTCACTTCTGTCTTAAGCGTGGTTGGGAGAGGCATTCACAAGCTTTTCTCTCTGCAGAAGACACCGGGTGTAGTCTGAGAAGTGCAATGTGCTGATTCGGGTAAAATCTCATATAGTTCTTCCTACCTAGACATACTGCAAGACTGGTAATGTAAGAGAGACACCAACTGGCCCACAGTGCTCACTCCAGCCTGTTACAGAGTGATGTACTGTCTCAAGTTGCTTTGAATAAAATTGGCTGCTTAATGTAAGAAATATAAATGTAAATACAATCAAAATGTCTACAATTTATTTGCATTATTCATTAGTTTCTGTGTTGTATTGGTGAATGTTATTCTCATAAGAAGAACTGCTTTAAAAAAAAAAAAGTTTTCTCTAACAGTGATTTTGTATCTTATACTGTGTTTGTAAATTATTGTATTTTGTGAATTCTGTTTTCCAAAGAAAAAATGTTTAAAAATCATTAATATCATTTTGTGATAGTTGTTGGTTAAACAAGACAATACCAAAAAAAAATGTGTTTCTGCATAGTATGCTGCTATTTCATTCTTATTTTTATTTATGTATTATTTTTCTTGACAAATGGCATGTAACATTATGTCACTTACCCCATATACTTTTAAACAAACAAAAAAAAAGTTGCTTCAAATAAAAATATCCAAAATTATCTTTATGAACTAAAACACTATAACTATAATATGAAAAACTGTAAATTTTTTTCTAATTAATAAAAATAACAAAAAACAAATGACTAAATTACTAAAACATCCCTAAATGAAAGCAAGAAATTTAAAAATAAATACTAACACAAATAAAAATTACAGTAATTCCAGATTTTGTTGTAACTTTTTTTTTTGGGGGGGGGGGGCTTTTTAAAAATAAGCCTACCTTGAGAAACACAAGATTGAAGACATATGAAAACTAGTCCCAGTCTCCTCATTTTTGTTTTTATTTTCTTTCAATTTGTAAATATGTTTAAATATTAAATTAATTTAATTTTATGTTTAATATTATTAATTATACAAAGTAATTATATAAAAATATATATATATTATGTACAGTATAATTTAATTTAATTACATTTTGTATTAAAAAATAATAATACTTAGGCTACTTTATATAAATCTATAGCCTACTATAAAATGCACAGTACAAAAATACCCAGCTTTCATCCATTCGCTTGAATATTAAGCGGGGAACTAGCTTAATAGTAATATTTGTAAAAGCATATGTGAAAAAAAGGATTCACACATAACTTTGCTCAGGAAATGAATGCAATCGTGGATGTGTTAATCTTGTCACGTTGCTTCTTCCTGCTTTTGTTTGCCTGAATTAAAAGCCAAGACCAAAGATATTATCTTAGCTTGTTCACATTGTATATTTAATCTAATATCATTTGCAGCTGCGAGCATCAGACAAATATTCGAGTTATGCAGAGCCAGACAGGTGAAACACACAAAGGTTACCAGAGTTCATTTCTGCCAGCAGCAGAGGAGAGCGGAGGACCACGCCCTTTGCTCAACAAACCACGCCCAATATCACAACTCAGCGCTCTGATTGGTTGGCGCGACTAACGGGGCGTCGATTTCCGGTATGCGGAGGCTGGAATTTCAGGTTTCTCTCTTGTGGCTTTCGGGGATAGCGGTGACGCGCGTCGCCCTGATCACCGACTAATTTCCATCTTTCTGTCTTCATGCATTTGATTGTATGTGTTTAGTCTTGGATAAGTATGACTGAGAGCGCAGGGAATAAAAATGAGGATTGTCATGCAGCGAATGGTGTGAAACCAGGAAGAAATGGCATGGTGAAGAACCATCATCACCATCATCAGTATCAAAAGCAGGAGAAGGTGAGGCCACATCATGCGTTGAGATCTTTGAGTCCTGCATGGCTAATATTTCATATTTGCTTGTGCAATGTGTTATACGATGCAAAGTATATTACATGGCAACACACAGCAGCTGTTCTCAATACTGTGTGTGCCAGGATTGTGGTCCGTTAGTGCATGACATGCAGTTTCGCTGTTTTATGGCATGGTCACATGTGGAAAAGTAAAGTTTGACAGCCAGATGAGATGTAGGCTTTCTCCTGATAATATCTTTTTATGAGCTCTGGCCAACGCAGCATCATAAATATGATGATGTGGCTAATGGTATATTTCCATAAGTGAAAACTCTGCATAAACCGTGTTTGTTCGACCAGAAAGTTAATGTGCAACCTCATGCTGCATTTGCATTAATGTAAGTCAAATGCATTGGAAGAAATTAGATACCAGTGTCTTAACATTACATTTTAACTTTTCTTTTTTTTGGACTTCCAAGGACTTTTAATATAAACCAACTTTGAGAACTTGGATAATTCACTAGACAAATAATGTGGCACCCGGTTCTCCATAGTATAGATGTACCCCCTAATATAAGTGTGTATTTAATTATAAATAAATAATATTTTATCATTATTATCTGTGTGAAGTTTATCGGAGAAATTCCATGTATATTACTAGTTACACTAATATAAATGGAGGTACATATTGGTACATAAGTTATATAGTTAAAATATACAGTTAGATAAATAAATATATATATATATAGCTGGATTAAGTGCGTGTTTATTCTTTTGCAATAGCGATATACAGTAGTCAACATTTGAAGTGGATCTCAAGACAAGAAATTTTTGTTTTAGGACAGTTTTGATGAAAGGTTTTGATCCACTTCAAATGCTGACTAGTGTACATTATAATTCATAATCTGTATGTAGTTGATGTATATTAAAGCTATATAAGTGTGTATATATATATATATATATATTTGTTATGTATAGATTGATCAAAAAGCCTTATATAGATAATAAAATTCTACATTTAGCCCATATTTGATTAGAAACTTTTTTTAAACATCATTATTATTATTAGCATCTATATTTTGTTTGATTTCTGTTAATAGATAGCAAGTCTATCAGTATATATTGTATATCTGAATGGGCAAATGCACTGAGGAAGTCCGGTTAAGATCTTGATCTCGCACCAGTGTCTTGTGCGGGTGATTGTAAGCAACTCATGATTCAAGTTAAAGCTTTAGGAATTTGTGTCATGTGCCTCCCGTACTGTAAGTGTTTCGAACGGGGAAATCAGTCAGCTTCATCAGTGCTTTGTTATTGTCACAGCTACTTTGTTTATCCAACTAAACTGTTTGTCTTGCAGAGCCCTATCTGCTCAAATTCACTCTCCATTGTAACGTTCCGCAACAGTTTACAGATGTGTAGCACACACAAGTTTTGAAAAGCTGTTATCGCGATGGCGTGTTTTTCATTTAAGTCTTCACCTGGAAGGCGCTTTGCAACTGAATGCAAAGTTGTGCTGCTGTCTTGGAGCTGGTGGCAGCTCACGTGGATGTCAGTGTTGCTAGACTCCGTGGTATTTGTTAGTGGAGCATGACTAGTCACATGCGCCTGCAAATCACAGGGTTTTGAATGAACTGCTTCATCTGTTTGGTCCAAAACTTGTGCGTGATCCTTTGGTCACCATGAGTAACAGAGCTTCTGACAATGAGAAGCCAAACTTTGAAACTCTTCAAGTTAATTTGACTTTTGCAGATTGTCCGTGAACAAAAGCTCGCCGCTGGTTCTGTACCAAACTATTAAAGCCACCGAAAGGATTCTGTTGTTTCTGCGAAAGTTCAAATTTTATATGTCTTAATCAGTAACCACAATGTGATGGTACCATGACTACGGTGTTTAATGGGTATTGCTTTTTTCAGGTTTACCATGCTGCATGCAATGGAGAACTGTACAGCAGGCCGTTCATCGAGTCCTTTGAGGAAACTCCCATGCTGGTTGCTGTGCTCACGTACATGGGCTACGGCATCCTCACAATCTTTGGATATCTGCGGGATTTCATGAGGGAGTGGAAAATAGAAAAATGCCACATAGCCAGAGAAAGGGAGGAGCAGAAGGTAAACATTGTCATGTGTGCATAGTGGAAAAAAGCAAATATATAAACCGCTGTTCGGAGTTTTTGGAAATTAATCATTTTATTTAGCAGTTTTATTTGAAAAATGTTTTTCAAATCTTTTGCGTTCTCTGGCATAACCAGTTGAGCTCAGATAAACGCTTCCTGTTTACTTTACGCTTCCAGTGGTTCAGACAGCTCTGTACAGTCATAATGGAGTTTTTTTGAATTTGGACTAAAGTATAAAGAAATACGGTCAGTGCTTAGTTCACCTGAAAAGAATATTACGCGGAAAAGGATTAGGTGTGTTTGACCACCGGTTGCACATCAAAGTGCTGCGAGAGCGTTTGACAGCATGATGGTTCCGTATGCACGTTCTGATCGCTCTCACAAGTAAACAAAAAGTGTGTATCTGAGCGAGAGAATGCAATATTTTGCGAGATGGTCTTTCCACCTTAAATTCTTTTTTAACACCCCGTTTTTTTTCCTCCACCATGTCCCTTAAGGCGTTGCCTAGTATAAGAGTCTTTGTTTAAAAAAATAAAAACCTTTGAATTACTATTATAAGGATGAAAACTTTCTGTTATCAAGAAAGCGGTTTATTGCAAAAGTTTCTGTCAGTTTCATGTTGCAAAGAACATTTATAAATATAAAATATATTTTTTAAGCTGTTTTTTAAATTATTAAAACTAATATGCCTAAAATATCTTGTCATTTCCATGATTTTTCTGTGACTCCTCCAATAATAAAGCTTTGTAAAACTTTTTTATTGGTGTAAGTTTGAGAGGAAGAAGTGATTTTGTCAGAGGAAGGATATTGTGCAGTTTACCGTTACTGTACAGTACTTTAGGGCACTGAAAGGTTGCGCTTTGTTTTTCTATGTGCCTTTTATGGATGTCATTCTTCCTAAAATACTGGATCCAACATCCAAGTCAACTCCCAAATATAAGGAGCTGTTTTCAGGTAGTGAACAAAATATATCAAATATGTGAATCTGTTCTTTTTTTTTTGTGCAGGACTTTGTTCCACTTTATCAAGACTTTGAGAATTTCTACACAAGGAATTTATACATGAGGATTCGGGACAGCTGGAACAGGCCCATTTGCAGTGTTCCCGGGGCCACGTTTGACCTTGTTGAGCGCAGTTCCAATGATTACAACTGGACCTTTAAGTAAGTAGGCCGACTTGGACCTGAACAGGAAAAAAACACAGCGGCTTTGACTGTTTTACCTCCCAAGATGAGAGCTGCGTTAATCTAATGATTATAATATCAAGGCCACTTTCAAACCAATAAACTTTCAAAAGTAAGGCTGCTAGTGAAAGGACTTGATTATAACCTGAAATATGAGGTGACTGAGGTTGCATGAGACTTACAATCCAGTCTAGGGTTGTCAAGGATTAGTTTTGGCTTAAACGAAAAATCTTATGCAAGTGTATTTTTCTCTTTTAGGTACACTGGGCGAGTGGTGAAGGATGTAATAAACCTTGGCTCGTATAATTATCTGGGCTTTGCAGAGAACACAGGCACCTGTGCCACAGCTGCTGGAGAGGTGACGGTGAAATTTGGGGTGGGCGTGGCCAGCACTAGACAGGAAATGGGTGAGTGCTTATTAGTAACTGCTTTTTGGGAAATATTTGGATGTAAATGTCTATAAGGCTCAATTATGCGTTAAAGTTACATCCCTATTACGGGTTATGAAAGGTTAATGTTTTGGTTTTGGGAGTCTCTATCAACAGGTTGGCATGCATTCAAGGTCAAAAAAATACTTTCATTGTCTTATAATATGCAAATATTTTGACCTTACTTGCTCAACGACTTCCAAACGATTCACTTAACGATTAATTTTTTTCAAAGCCCTCCTTTGCGCGATGCTAATCTGCGGTGATTGGTCTTATTTTTGTTTCATTATACCTGTAATGCCAGATAAAACAGCATTTGTAAGCTTAGTACTGCAGGGAAACTGCTATTTTACCCTTTAAATAGTGGCATCTAGTGGCAAATAATGAATTTGCATTTTCATTCAGACCAAAGCTGAAAGACCAACAAGTGGGTGGCTGCTAATGTTTGCTAATGTTTCATGTTGATGTCAACATGAAAGGGCCTGGGATTTGTGTTGTTTTTTTTTATGATTCAGAGTCGACTCTTTCTTTTAAGAGACAGTAACTTTATACACGTTGTAATTTTAGATTTAAAACTAGGAAGGATGTTTTCATTTAACCACCTAAAATCCACTCAGAACACACTGGAGAGTTACAATGACAGACTTTAGAACTAAGAGCCAGTCGCAAAGAAATCGTATTTGTGTTAAAAACCGTGATACACAGGATAATGGAATGTAAAAATGTTTCAGTTTTGAATGTATACGTTTTCAACTTTTCTGAGAGAATTGAAAAACTGTCAAACTGTGTGACAGCTAAAGCTAAACATGCTAGTTAAAGATGTTAGCTAATTCAAATATCGGGAACGCTGTCAGATTGTCTCCAACATTGGCAGCATATTTTGTTTTGGTTGAAGTAAAAAGATTTGCACTGAAAACAGAGTCCTACATCCAAATATAACAGAAAAACAAGAACAATTCTGGGCGGGAGCAGGTTTGCCAGGATTTCACAGCAAAACCTTCCTAATTGCTATTCATAAAAAATACATATGATATACAAGTCTTTGGTGGGGGTTATCCTGATCAAATTTGCATTCCATGGGGTAAGTATCACATTCTTTAGGTCACTTTAACCCGCAGACATGAAAAACAAGCCACGGAAACATTGTTAAAGGAAACAAATTCCACAAGAAAACCGTGGACTTGGCAACACTGGGCAGGAGGCTTGGTTTTGTTTATTGGTTGTTGTTCAGATACAGGCAGATCAGTTAATGTAAGAAAGGGGCAGGTGTAAAGTGGATGGATGAATTAAAATGAAAGAAGTGGTCCGGTTATGACATGTGAAATGCATAAAGTGAATAAAGTGTTCACCAAATGATAGACAATATGCAATAAAAAGACAGATTTCCATTTCATGAATCTAGTTATTATATGGACTTATGTAGGAGTATCTAGGATGATTTTACTGTCAAAATAAACACAGGTGTTGCTTCTCTAGCTACTATTTATAATAAGTGAACGTTTGCTTGCATTAGCTGATTTATTTGTGTGATTTGCTTAGGCAACCTCAACAGGCATGAGGAGTTGGAGAAACTGGTGGCGTCATTCCTGGGAGTGGAGTCGGCTATGGCTTTCGGCATGGGGTTTGCAACCAACTCCATGAACATTCCTGCGTTAGCTGGCAAGGTCTGTAGCGCTAGACTGTTCGTTTCATTGCTATCTCTTCTCTGCTTTACCAGCTCCTCTGTCCCTATCTCTTGCTACGATGAACCACCCAGACAACTCCCAAAATTCATAGGAGTGTCAGCACAGGCGGGTCCCGCCTTGACCTGTCAGTGCTTGTTTAATTAATACACAAGTTTCTGGAGTGTGAATGTTTTTCTTTGTTGGTTTAAGTTGGGTGGATGTCATATTTTATCACCAGTGCAGAGGTAGGAGATTACTGTAATGGTACAGATAGACCACCGGTTCCAACTCAAACAGTTTGTGTAGCTCACACAATGGAATGCACATGATAAGGCATAACTAAATCGCCACTGGAAACTTGTGCTTAACTGCAAGTGCACCACAGAGATTTCCCAACCTCACTTCCTGTTGCAGACCAAGAGAGGTCGAGTGATTTAGCACTAAAATGCATGACTTTCCAGATTTACACGATCGAAACTGATTTCAAAAGAAGCGTGAAAAAACAGCAGCAAAAAAGCTTTTACACACCTTTTTAAAGAGCATCATTTTAAGAGCTAATTAAAAATTGAATAACATTTATTTACTCTGCTATTCAATGAAGTAGTTAGTAAGGAAGTACTTTTATTCAACTAGGATGAACTATTTTAATTTTTAAGTTAATTCTGTTATCTGGACTTTTTGTCAATCCAACAAACATAAAAAATATCATGAATTTCATGATTTCAAAAAAATCAGCATATTAGAATGATTTCTGAAAGATCAAAAATGAAGATTGGAATAACTTTAGCAATAAACGACAATTTAAAATTCTACAGTTATTTTTGATTTAAATAAATGCATTTTCTTAAACTGATCTGACATAGTTTGGTCTGTTTGTAGGGATGTCTGATTCTCAGTGATGAGTTGAACCATGCCTCTCTGGTACTGGGAGCCCGGCTGTCCGGCTCCACCATCCGGGTCTTTAAACACAATAGTGAGTTTACACTGATAGACACATCTCTTATCTTACCATCACCATATCTGTATGTCTTAACACCCTTAGTCCTTGTTCATAGATCTTTAACAGCACAAAGAATGAACATCTGGTGCAGCTCCAATGCACACAAAGCATGACTCTGCAACTCTTTAAGTGGATTATTGACAGACCTTGAACCATGTTAAAATCTTAAAGTTGAGGTCCTGAAGTTTACCTATTTGTATTCTGGATTGTTTTTGGACTTGTCATTTTGGTTAATGTCCCGTCAAACACTATGAATACAAATTTTATCACTGGAAAGGTCAGCTTTCCCTCGCATTTCAGCTGTGTTATTCCAAATGAATCATTTCAATTGGCAATTTGGATAGATGACTGTCAGTGATAAGTAAATGAGCTTCTAAATTGATAAAGTAACTTGAGGTGAATAGGTAATGATCCTTGAAACCCTGAGTCAGATTGTAGAGGCTTGGGGAAACTTCAGCAGCACTGACTGGTTATTACTGAAGTGTCACTTTGTATTGAACTTATGTGCTATGGGTTATTTAATTATGACAAAAGACACGGGTAACATTTTACTACACTATGACCCTGGAATATTACATAGTGACATTGCATATGGCTGATGAACAAAAACCACTTCATCAGTAGCTTACATCACCAATATCATGCCATTTAATCTCTATTTTTAATGGAAAAAAAGCCTTTAGGTCAAATGTAGGTATTTTACTCTAGGTTAAACGCTTTATTTGCATACATGCAGATATGCAGAGCCTGGAGAAGTTGCTCAGAGATGCTATCGTTCATGGTCAGCCTAGAACACATCGACCCTGGAAGAAAATCCTCATTCTCGTGGAGGGCATCTACAGGTGATTAAACTCTCTTGTTTACCTGGAATGTATTTCATCATTCTGTACTGCTGTGGCTTTCTCAAGTGTGGAACATGTTATCACATGTGCATTGCTGCATACTTGACAGTTTAATGATCAAACTGATTGAAAACACATTTCAAAGTTTAGTGTACTCTTACCTGTTCTTTACTCAGTATGGAGGGCTCCATCATACGGCTGCCAGAAGTAATAGCCCTGAAAAAAAAGTACAAGGCCTATCTTTACTTGGATGAGGCGCACAGTATTGGGGCATTGGGACCTAAGGGTCGAGGGGTGCTGGAGTATTTTGGATTGGACCCCAAAGATGTAGATGTCATGATGGGAACCTTCACAAAGAGCTTTGGTGCTGCTGGTGGATACATAGGAGGGAGGAAGGTATGAAGTTTTTGTGTAAATTATAGGAAAAGAACACAAATAACATGACAGAGGTTTATCTTCCATGGGTTTTTTTAATTTTATTTTTTACATTTTTCTGTCACACCATAGGACACATTGATACGTCAACTACCCATTTATTTATATATAGCCTATAATTCTTTAAGCAAACTAGGTTTTTAACAATAGTATATAATTTCTCAGTTGTTTAACTGATATACAAATGAGACATCTTGCTTTTTATCCTTTAGGATTTGATAGACTACCTGCGAACTCATTCTCACAGTGCGATTTACGCCACCTCTATGTCGCTTCCTGTCGTGGAGCAAATCATCACTTCTATGAAGTGCATTATGGGCAAGGATGGAACAACGATAGGTGAGTTTAACATCATTTTACCTTAGTTTTCTTGACTTTTTGATTTTATTTTTTTTTTATTTACAGAATCTCACAGAATCTAAAGCACCCAAAATTATTACTTGCCCTTTTTTATTTCTAATTTTTTATTTCCTAATTTTATTTCTTCCACAGAACTCAAAAAAGAACTTATTTTCTTAATGAAAATAAGAACTGAAGCTTTTAAATTTGAAAAGTAAAAAAAAAAAACACCATAAAAGTTTTCCACATGACTCGTATCCATGTCTCATGAAGCCATACAATAGTTTTGTGTGATAAAGAGGTTAATTATGCAATCGCTTTTGCTTGGAATGACATAAGAGAGAGTAAACAAAGACATAAATAATTTTTTTTTAGGCATGTAAATAGTCAACTGTGTGTTTTTAAGTGTGCCACAAGGTGGCAGGATTGACCCAAAAGATAGATAACAAGCGTGCAAGGATGCACTATGGATGGTCTTTAGCATTTTAAAGCTGCTTTACATTAAATGTATTTACCACCAGATGTTTTTTTATTTATTTATTTTTTATTTTTTTACCTCAATGCCATTCTAGATCGAAAATTCAGGTGACATAGATACAGATCAATATGCCAAACATGACAATGCAAGAATGCTGTGTCACAAAGTCACAGGACAAGAGTTATCCGTTCTGATCACAAGATTCACTGTAAAATATTTTTTTTATGTTTGTTTGCTCTGTGCGCTCTGGATAACCTTGGCCCAGAAATTGAAATACGTGCTTCTCAAGAATCACTTTGAAGTAAGACAAGGGAGGGGGAAAAAAAAATCTGTCGATGTGAGATTTTTCTTCATACAATTTCCCAGCGCTCATGAAATAAGACTGATTAGTTCAACAGCTGTACACAGACTCCGTCCAGGTAAAATATTTAGCTTGAGTTTAAACCTCAGAAATGTGTTAACAATTACCCGTGTAACTAGTGTGATCTGGCCCTTTGGTTAGACCCACCAAACTGCCTGTTTTCCCCGCTGCCACTCAATCAACGCTGGCAGCTACAACAAACAAGCTCTACCGGTCCGCCGGGTCCAGGTGAAGTGCTCAGTATGACTAATATGAGTATTACTTTGCTTGGCTAAGGGCTATTTTCATCTCCTTACAAAGACTTATTGTTTCCATCATCCTTAAAGATGTCTCCTGAGAACATCTTGCTGTCTCCCAGAGACTTTTCTCTTCTCCCTCACCTGCTAATGGACTTCGTGACTTTCACCAGCCTCTCACATCCATGCAGAAAAAGACCTAAACTCTTGACCTATGAGGTGGCCCAGCTTGTTTTGGTATTATAAGGTGCTTTTTTCAGAGAATTGTTTCTATTTCCAAGAAGAAAAGCTATTAATTATAGAGCGACAGTGTTTTGTTAGTCTTTTATACTTTCCCCAACCAATTGAAAACAGAAATTCTAAATAAAAATAAGGTTATATATTTATATGCAAACATACATACATACATACATACATGTGCATATAGTGCATTTGACTATTTTGAATTTTGGGGGGAGTTTCAAACCAAAAACCAAGTCTTCACATGCACACAAATTCAGTATTTATCCAGAACTACAAAGAATATCTGTGCAAAAGTATGTGAGTGCATTTGGGGCTTTTAGATGCATGCAGTAATAACAGGTTACTTATTAACCAATGACATCTATGTAGATTAACTGATATTGGAGCATCTAAGAGTCAGAACAAAGGTGGACCTGAACAATCAGAGTGTTTGTGTAGGTTTGTTGGCGGGGGTTGATGCACAAAGAAAACTAATCAAGCAAAGGTCAACTGGGAGACATCCTGTGTATCCTCATGGGAACTGAAACTCATTCGTCCCTGCTTTCTTTGCTCCTTTCATTCTCAGATTATGCATCCAACTCCAGCCACACTTGATCTGCCTTGTTTTACGCACATGTTTGATTTGAAGCCTGCAGCACTGTATCGATCTGACAAGTGACTTCAGTGTGAACAAATTGCCTCCAGTGCTCATTTACTGCCAGGTTTACAATTTATATTCTTTCATGAAGCGTCAATTCATTTCTGTTGTGTCAAAACAAAGATTTCGATCCCACATTTCTAGCTTATGCAATATTAAATTGTTTCAATAGTTCTTGTAGGCAATTTGACACCTTCTTTCATGTGCCAAGTTTGCTTTGGACGTCATACTTGAATGTTCGCTGTACTTGGGTAATTTTATTGTGTAGCCGATTTCATCATCAGGATGACTATTATTTAGAATGCGTTTCATTATATAGCATTTATTTCAGCTAGTGGTTTGTTTGCATTTGTCCTCCAAGCACACTGCAAAAAACATTTCATGTTTTCCAGTAAAATATCTAATAATCCTTCAAACAAGATTGCTATGTACAATATAAGACTTGTTTTTAGAGAGTGTATCTATAATTGTAATAAATTAATAAAAATTAATTTAAAATAACAAATTAGCATCTTGTTTTTAGGGATCTTTAGACTTTTTAGTGGTAAACGAGCCAATTATAAACTCGATCAAGTCATTTTTTTCCCATTCAATGAGGTTTGTCCTGGAATGACCTACATTTTCAATTCATTTATTGTTTCTGAATACAGATGCAGATGCTTTCACGGTCTAGTGGTTTCACAGTCCGACATGTCCTTGGCCTGAAGGGAAATAAAGTTTTCTTTTGATCAGATCTGGCTTTCAAACTGTCCAAAACTCCTGGCGTCCCCTCACAAACAAGCAGATAAGAAATATTCCTGGTCTTGTTCATTCCCAGGGGAAAATGAGCAAAAAAATTTGAGAATTTGTAAGATTTTGCCTCGTAAATCACAGTAGTTAGTTACACAAGCTGGCATTTTTATCTTTTTGTGGTGTGTGGTAATGAGCATACCTGATCTCATTGTTAAGCCTGGTTACTTCTCTGTACACACAGGCAGACTTGACAAACACTTCATCTTTGTCTCGAGGTGTTAACTTGCTCTGTGAGAGAGGGCAGATATACATGTTTTCGGTGTAAGAATGTGTTTACCCACACCCCCTTAAAGCAGGGTAATGGATTGTTATTCCAGATGTTGTGATGTGCTTCTGTTTCTTTGACACTTTCATTGTTGTGCAAGTATTTAAACCAACTGACCTACCCTAACTAGCATCCATCAATCAATGACTAGAGTTGCTACATGTAATTGTTACTGAAAGTCAACAATGGATTTCATTAGCACCGTATTGAATTTTTTACAGGAATTACAATGAGACCGAGAGAGTGAAGCAGAGTGGATTTTGTTTTTTGTTTTTGAAAAACAAAAGTGGATAAAACTCCATAAAAACAATTTTGAAAATTATGTGATTATAGGACCTTTAACCGGTGTGTGCCACTGTAAATCTGTAAGTCTTTCCCTTACAGCACAATAATCTTGACTGCTTGTTGCTGGACCCTTAATTGAAATCCTGCATGTAAAGCAAATCATGATATTTTTATAAAAATTATAGAATTTTTATATGTGCATTAACATTTAAAAGTTTGGTGTCTGTAAGACTTCTTTTTTTAAAAGTTTATGAAAATAGTTTCTTAAAGGCTGCGATTGTTTAATCAAAAGTACAGTAATAACAGTAATATTCTGTTATCTATTTAATTGTACATTTTAAATCGATTCCTGCGAATGCAAAGCTGCATTTTCAGCATCATTACTTGAGAAATCATTCTAATATGATGATTTGGTGCTCCAACATTTCTTAATATCAAGGTAAAAGCAATTATTGGGAAAACTGGAATTCAGAATGAACTGAATTCAAAAGAACAATGTAAAAAATAATTCTGTTTAAAAAAACATCATGTTGCCAAAATTTGACCGTGAAAAATACAGTAACAACATTTTAGGTTTTACCGTTTTAAGTTAAATTTACAGTTAAATACCGTAATTTTATGAACCGATATAATGTTAATATACCAACTTATTAAAGTACTGAAATCTGTTGTACCTTTTGAAATACACTGATAACCACAGAATGCAGGTGGTGATGAGAAAGTCACATCACAACAGCTTTTAAGTATGAACATGTATAGAAAGTACTTGGTGTCATTCACATAAGCACTAAACACATTACGGTGAGACTCATTAAAGTGAAACATGCAATAAACATTAACTTAAGAAGCATAGTTATTTAAAAGAAAAAACATAAAATTCAGACAAAATCTGGAATGCAAGGCAGGGAATTCCGCTGACTTGGACTTCAGCATCAGGACAGCTGCTAGCTCATGAGCGCCATTGCAGCCCATGAGTGATTGAGGCCACAGATTCGAGCCTGGAAGGGGCTGCTTTGCTTCCTGTTGCCCTTCTCCAGAGAGTTCCTCGTAAGGGGGCGAGGAGGCTTTCGGCACGTCAGCCGCCCTCGACTCCTGGTGCTTTTACTTATCTCCTCCCTTCAGATGAAAAGGAAGTGAGGAGGAACTGGCGTTTCAAAAAAGGGAAACGGTCCCCACATCTGGAAGCTCTTTTGGTCCCTTTCGCTGCCTCTCTCACTCCAGATCCTCCAGCTTTGGGTCTGGAAGAAGTTAGCGGGGGTGTGCGTTGTGAAACTAGCTGTTGAAAAGGTACCCCAGAAAGATTTACTTTGGAGACTCATGCTCCACCTCGGTGCACTCGCCCTCCCCCAAGGCCCTGGCTTGCTATCTCGGTGCCCCAATGTTGGGCAGCTTGAACTTCCGCTAATGGCTATTGCTTTCAGATGCTCATTTTCATAGAGCTGTTCACCTGCTGATCGATTCCCTGTATCCATTCATTAGAACCTCTATAGGTTTCTTAATTGTTAGGGTTGTCAAACAAAATTGCCTCGATTTAGCTCCTCCTCTTCCTGAGCCATTCAGCTTCTTGAAGTTTCTGCTGGAATGTGTTCTGTTCTGATTTTCTACAGGTTTCATCTAATTGTATTTTTAAAATAGCTTTAATTTAGGCATCATTTCTAAAATAAAACTAAATTCAGAATTTTAAGAGCATTTAAACAGTGAAAAAAGGTGTTGCTTTGAATAAATTGCTTAAAATGTATAAATACACACTGCATTTAAAAAGTTAGGAGTCAGTTTGAAACAATGTAGGTGAAAGAAATCTTACGCTGAGCAAGGCTGCATTTATTTTAGTTTTAAAAAATCAGTAAAACAGTAATTATATTTCAATATTGCTACAATTAAAATCTTTGTATTTTAACATTTTCAGCATCACTACTCAAGTCTTCAAAGTAACATGATTCTTCAAAAAAATAATTTGAATATGCTAATTGGTTGCTTTGGTGACACATTTAAAATAGTCATTCTAAATGTTGAAAATTGATGTGCTGCTTATTTATTTATTTTTTGTGAAATCTTTTTACATGATTCTTTGATTTTTAATGAAGTTTTTAAAAGTAAATAACAGAAAGTCATGAACCTTTAGTTATATTGTTAATTAAAACAAAACAAACTAACAAAAAAAAACATTTAAAATAATGTCTGAATAGTGCCTCAGTGTTTTGTAGGTCTGTGTTGTCCAGTCTAGTTTTGGATCCCAAAAATGTCTTCTTTGGTGTCCTACTGAAGAAAATTAGTCATGCAGGATTGAAATGACATGAGGGTGACTAAATGATGACAGTATTTTTATTTTTGGTAAACCAAGTGATACTACAAGATCTTGATCTGAACATTTAGAGAACCGCTGTCACAGTTTATAGGGCACCTTCCCCAATGGGAATCACCAGAAATGCAACTGAGCTTCCAGTTTGTTTAACGTTACACATTGGCCAGGCTTAATTTCCTTACAACCGAGCGGCTGCCCCTGTCATGACTCGTGGAACCTGCTTATCTGTCAGTGTCCAATTTACATCGGGGGATTGAGGAAGGAGTCCAGTTTCACAGCCAGTCAAGTCTCCTTTCACAGGGTCTCATCAGATGGAACCTCAATAGCCCCGTCATAGAGACCAGGCCCAACTGTTCAACTTTGGGATCGCTTCTGTGATCACTGTTCTTTATGACCTTTGTTTTGCAAAACCAAAATATTACAAGGCCAGATAGAATGTCAAGTCATAACAGTACAGCAGCTTTTCAGGACCTTGTAGTTTTATCACCCTGCAGGCATGGCAAGTATGACAATTGCTAGATTTTTGGCGTCTGGATGACACCGGGGTGAGACATTGTCAAAGAGCAGGAAATTCCTATGTTCCAGCTTTTAGCATGCATGGAATGTTTGACGAAGCAGAACCAAGGCTTTCAGAAACGTAAGACCTTTAGCGTGGCTCTCAGATCACTGCGGTGTTTTTAAGAGCTCCATTGACTTGGATCGCTAAGCAATCCTCCCCCAGGGAACATAAGTCCTGCTTAAAGAGGGAGCTGTTGAAAAATCAAGACACTAATTTTCCTGTTTTTGACAGGATTATTGGAACCATGATTGTTTGCAGTATAATTCTCATTACTGTATACTTCTTCCGCACCAATCACATAGTCTTCTGTAACCTGCAGCACCAGGGTTTTTTTTTAGCCAACTGATTAAAATCTTTCCGCCGTTAGACGTCAAGCTTTGATGGATCTGATTTGTGCACTTTTGATGCATAGAAAGTAAACATCTGATACTTTTTTCTGTGTGCAGAGGGCATGTGCCTTGGTGATATGATAGGGAGAATGTTAAAATGTGGTATAAAATCAGCAGGTATTAAATATTTCTTCTTAAACAGTTTTTAGATCTACCGATGGTGGAGGTTTAAGTATAATGTTTATAGCTCAGGTGGTCGACTTTCCTAGTATCTGAAGGTAATGAGTTTTGTGGCTTGGTGAATTTTAATTGTCTGATCGCATGAAAGGCTGTGGAAAAAGATGCAGAGTGCCAGATGACAGAATCACCTTTTTTTTTTTTTTGCTGAAAGCTTGAGCTTAATGGTTTGGGTGTGTTTCTTGCTTTCAGGCCGTTCACGTATCCAGCGGTTGGCTGAAAACACAGTCTATTTCCGTAGGAGACTGCGGGAGATGGGATTCATCATATATGGCAACAATGACTCACCTGTGGTACCCATGATGCTCTACATGCCTGCCAAAATCGGGTTAGTCCTTTTTTTCAGTTTCTTTTGTCACTCCATATACTCGTGCATGCAAATATCCTATGTATTAAAGAAGAAGTTCACACAAAAATCACACAAAGAAATTCACCAAAAAAAACCAATAGGTGTGCACAGCTTATGCACTATATTACAAATGTTTAAAATATTATATATATATAATATTTCTCATAGCTCTAATTAATTTTGGTTTCAGTTTTAGATTCAATAACTTGGTTTAATTTTTATTTATTTATTTATTTCAAATCGGATATTTATTTTTGTGACCCTGGACCATAAAGAAATTTGAAAATCTGGAATCTGAAGGTGCAAAAAAATCTAAATAATAAGAAAATTGCATTTAATTTTCCTTTATTTTTTCCTTTCCTTTTAAAGTTGTTCAAATGTTCTTAGCAATGCACATTACTAATCAAAATTTACGGTAGGAAATTTACAAAATATCTGTGTTACATGATTTATATTTGTAATATCCTAGTGGTTTTTGGCATAAAAGAAAAAAATATTGCTATAAATATACCCATGTGACCAGGGTCATATTTAATTTATTTTATAAATATAAACGAATTATTGCTCTTCTAGCCGGTCTTCCCTCATGCACAATCAAACCTCTACAAATCATCCAGAACGCAGCAGCACAACTGGTCTTTGACGAGCCCAAAAGGGCAAATGTCACACCTCCCTTCATCTCTCTGCACTGGCTCCCAATTGCAGCGCGCATCAAATTCAAGACACTGATGCTTGCATATGGAACAACCACAGGCTCGACGCCTGCTTACCTCCACTCACTGCTACCAATCTACATTCCCTCCAGAACTCTGAGATCCACCAGTGAGCGACGCCTCATTGTACCATCACAAAGGAGATTTCTGTAAAATCTCTTTCCAGAACATTCTCTTACACCGTTCCTGGCTGGTGGAATGATCTTCCCATCACTATTCGAAATGCCAACTCCCTTACTACTTTCAAACGACTGCTGAAAACCCATCTCTTTCAACATCATAAAAAAAAAAGAAAGAAAATCTTAACCCTACTCTTTCTTTCCCTTTCTAGCGTGCACTTATCTCAACATTGCCTGTTATGCTGTATTATGAGCACTTCCTAAGTTGCTTTGGATAAAAGCGTCTGCTAAATAAATAAATGTAAATGTTACTCCAATGGATTACACTCATAATAGATTCATAATAGTGCCTCATAATAGAACAAAAACAATCGCATAAGGAAAAGCTTAGGTTGGAAAGAACTTCATAAATGTTTTCATGAAAAATGATGAGGTTGTGTCTGTGTTTCCAGGGCGTTTGGTCGGGAGATGTTGAAGAGAAACATTGGAGTAGTGGTGGTGGGCTTCCCAGCCACGCCGATCATAGAGTCCAGAGCCCGCTTCTGCATCTCCGCGGCCCACACCAAGGAAATGCTGGACAGGGTAACTACTCGTTTTCTAGCCACAGCGAGTACATCCAATAATTTAGATCACTTGAAAGCAGCATTGTACCCTTTTTACTAGGCTTTGTTTCTCATGCCATAAATTTTAGTGTTTACAATGGAATATGTTGACTTAATGGAAAAAACCATGAGCCTTCATGACATACTGATGTTGAAGTAGAAGTACAGAGTCCCATAGGGTGAGTTTAGTTCAAATGTGCATTACATTTCAAGGAGGAAGACTTTCAACAGGGATTAGACCAGAAACGTCTGTCGTCTCTGTGCGTCAAGTTCAACCCCCTGTCCATCAATCTTCTGAAACATAGTACTTCAGACCTGATACAACTTTTATGTTTGATAATAATCACTGTCTCAAGAATTCCAGGCTCCTCCTCAAACTGTCCTGCGCTATAAATTAATGCAGGTCTGGACTGAGGCCGCCGTTGAGGGGTTTACATAAGCAGCGCCTGCCACAGGGGTCTGCGCTGGCAGCAGATCAAAGAGCATCTTAATCTGCCTCCCCAAGGACACTTTGATTTAACTATGCTGAAAAGCACACCGGCCGTCAGCCCCCCTCCCCGTGCTTAAGAAAACACTGTGCACTTTGATGTGACCAGTTATCACGTCAACACATTTTTCAGTGTCCTTCTGACATGTTTTCTTGCATTTCTTCCATTATTGCATTTTCTTCCACATAACAACTAAGATTGTACAAAGTGCATAAGAAAAGTGTTTAGAGCCGGGTAGTTTAATGAAAAAAATGGTGAAATCCAATTACCAAATCATTATATCATTATATATCCATATTGTTATTATTATTTTTAAGCATTTCTTCCTTTCAAAGTGCACTCATATATATGTGCTTATACAGTGTATATATGTCTCTTAATTTATGTATTGTTCTCTATTTTGATGTATTGTACATTGTTTACTTATTTTAGATTTTAAAATCAGAGAAACCATCAAAATGTTTAATGCAGAAAATAAAATCTGAAATTAAATTACAGGGGGTTACACTGTTGCTCAGTTACTCATGAATGTATATGAATCTCGATCCTGCCTAGTGCATACATACTTAAATTTAACAAGTTTCCTTAATAAATGACATTTTGTGCATTTCATGGTTAATAGAACCAGAAATCTGCATGGAATCAATTGCAGTTTAAATAATTCAACTAGCATTGCCACGACTATATTATATGAAACTTTTAAAGCGCTGCATGGTAGGTGGCAGCTGCTTCTCAGCATTAGCATGTTATGACTTACATGTGTAACCATGAAAGTAATGGAGCATGATGATTGTTTTCAGGCGCTGGATGTGATCAGTGAAGTAGGCGATCTGCTGCAGCTGAAGTATTCGCGGCACAAAGTTCTTCCATCGTTGGACCGGCCCTTTGACGAGACCACATATGAGGAGAACGAAGAGTGACATACTTCCTATCTGAACCAAATGTGCACTGCTCATCTTCTGCTCTCCGAAAGGAAGCAGCGAACCACTTAATAAATGTAACTTTTTTAAAACTTAGGTATATCATCTTTATTTTAACACATGAAGCTCTGAACAAAAACAAAACACTTATGCTTTTTGTCACTCCCCAGTTTCCTCTACTGCATTTGTCACCTCAGTTTCGTTTTGACGTGAGGTTTGGGGGTCTGTTTTTAACTCGTTGTGGCATTCGTTTAAGGAAATTAATACTTTGATTTTTCTCTGCCAGCCACAGGAGGCTGTGAGCTGCTCGTGTACTTGCTAAAGCCATATGTCACTGCAGCCTTCAAAACTGTTTTTTTTTTCTCTAGTAAGTGAGAACAGGCTGGCAGCGAACCGATAATTTCTGAGGATCCGGACCTATGAAAGGAATTACAGGTTCTTCTTATTGCATTGTCAGTACATTCACTGTGTTACCTAAATCAAACTCCAAAACCTCCACAACTTGGCTCTCTAGTTGTTGTTGTTTCCTCAGATTTTGACTTGTGGCCAGCTCTGGTGTCTTGCTTCAATCTGGCTATCGTTTTTCTTATGTTACCAGGATATTTGTTTTTTCACCCAGATACAAATCCTGCAGGGCGATGTTGGTTATGTCTAGGTAGAAACAAGCATATTTATCAAATTTTCACCTCTGAGGAACTGATTACATGCATTATCTCCAAAACTGCTGCCAAGTTTTGTGCCGTGATTCCAAAACCTTGTAGAAACATGACATTTTAAAAACCATTCACCCAAAAATAAAACGTGGTGAAAGTTTACTTTGCTTTAGGCTATTCAAGATGTAGATGGGTTTCTTTGTCGAAATTTGAGATGTCACTTGCTTACCAATGGATCCTCTGCAGTGAATGGGTGCCGTCAGAATGAAAGTCCAAACAGCTGATAAAAATACCACAAGTAATCCTCATTCCCCTGTCCATCAATTATTATTATATATTTTAAAGTGAAAAGCTGCGTGTTTGTAAGATATTTTACATATAATCTCCCATTTCCACCTAAAATATGTCATGTATTCATAAAAATGTTTCATTTAGTGTAAAAATCCATCCCTTGTTGTCCTTTTCACCTCAAAATTCACCAACATATTTGTTTAAAACTTTAGCTTAAAAACCTGCTTGGTTGGAGTCGTTTTTATTACTTGTGGATTATTGTGATTGTTTTTAGGAGTTATTTGCACTCTCATTCTGACGGCACCCATTCACTGCAGAGGATACAAGTGATGTTATGCTTCATTTATCCTAATTCTAAAGATCTGATGAAGAAACTCATTCATCTACAGCTTGGAATAGCCTGAGGGTGAGTATATTTTTATTTTCCCATACATGCAACTATTTTAATAGTAACTTATCAGTGTATGAGTGCAATGCCATGAATAACTAATAAGTTTGCTCTCTCGTAAGAGTTTTCATTGTGTAGCTATATAAGCTTTCCTCCGTACTGATTTAAGGTCATTAGCTTATGAAGTCTTTAAAACACTTTCCAGAATTCATCAAATGAGCTTTATGTTATGTATATGTTTCTTTATTGTACATATTTATTTATTATCCATGTTTCATACCTTCTATTGATTGGAGAAGTGTACTTTAATCATCAACGGCAGCTCCAGATATCCTCATATATGCACATGCATGATGTGCATGCTCTCAGTGCACATACTACTGATGAGTATTTTTATATCATTTTAATATTCCCAGCAAAGCATGTGGGATGTAATCACTGAATCTGCTGGTTTGATGCTTTAAAGGTGCTGAAATATACACTTTGTTCTGTTTTGTGGCTTCTGTTGCTTTGGTCCTGTGGGGTAGTACATTCTCCCATATTTTTAATTTAGTGCAAGTCTTTTACAAAATCAAAATCCAGGGATATTTCTGTTTAACCATTTTTAAAACCTGCGTTCCTTTATTCGCAACCAGAAGATAAACTACACAGATTAAGAGATGTTTTAAAAAGCTAAAGATGGAAACAATCATATTCTTTCTTTATAATCTAAAAACTGACATGTAAGAAAGACTAATCCAACTACAAAGAGTTCTTGTTCAAATAAAACACAAGCTTTACCAGTACATTCACTGTTATGTGTTCTGATATGACTTTGCTGCCTTGTAGTGCATACTGTTTTTAAGACCTACTTTTGAATCAAAGTACACTGTGGGCTTCATCAGTTCAGGAGTTGTTCCACTCCTCTAAGGAAATTAAATTACTAATGCATTGTTAAAGTCTTTTGTGTTCTTTTCTCCCTTTACACATTTCTATACTGTCCCGACTTGCTTCACAATTAAATTATATTGGTAATCCAGTGGCTGCTAGATTTGCAAATGTGATAGTTCTGAATTAATGCCTCAGAGGACTTCATATAAATGACCTCAAGACCACATTACAGGAAACATACTGTACATATTAAGCTTCTTGGAGCGGACTGTTGGCAAAGCTTCAGTTTATACAATTCACAGAGTAATAAATATATTTTATATTACTTGCTTAAAAAGTTATCTTATGCTTATTAAGGCTGCGTTTATTTGTTCACAAATATGAAAAAAAATAACAATATTGTGGAATAATACAATTTAAAACTAATTCTATTCTGATTTGATCATTAAATGTTTTTTTTTTTAATTACCATGTGAAAACCATGATTTTTAAAAATATTTTCTTTCAATAAATTTATTTTAAACAGAAATCTTTTGCAGCAAGCAAATGTATTTTATGTGTATCCTTGCTGAATAAAGATTTATAAGTGTATACAAATCTAAATTAATAAAATATAAAATATTGTATAAATATTAGGAACTAAACATAATGCCTTAAATAAAAGCCAAACCCTTTCTCTTCATTGGGTCTCATGAAGATATTATTCACCACGGAGCTCCAGCTTTCATGCTTCATTCATTCATTTACTCATTCATTCATTCAGTCAGTCATTCAGAGTGGGGTTTGTGAACCCCTCCTCCAGAGACGTCACACAAGCGGAGGGAGATGAATGTCACATCCAGCCAGTGAATTACTGAGGGCATTTCACCACCTGCATGAGGTGTAGACTTCAGTGCGTATGAGTCAGGAGCACATCATAGTTCTACGTTTACTGGTAGTGAGGCTACGAGCGCTGAATTTGTTCTTCTTTGCGTCTTGGACCTTCAGTTGCTCAGTGCGCATTGCGCTCCTCGAGACGCGTGTTTGAGGAGCTATCCACCGCAGACTCACTCAAACAAGACTGTTCTTCATATATTTCCACTGGATAGAGGCAACCTCACGACACATGAACGATCACCTGAGGAACTCTGACATGAATATTAAAGTTCTGGAACTGCTGAAATGCGTTTGGGGACCAAGAACATCTCAGAGCCAGAAGATCTGAGGGACACGCGGACATGAGGGTTGTTCTGCTGCTCACTGAGAATTTGCTTTACGTGTTTAAAGACTAATGCATTTTTGACGTTTTAGATGGATTGGTTTTATATGAGGGATGGGCATACATACAAAGAGAGAGACATAAAATAACCTCGGAACCGAAGAGGGTTGAGTGCAGCTCACAGAAACTCATCAGGGGTGCACGAGAGCAAAATCATAATAAAAACAATCCTTTTTATTATTTTTTTACGAAGTCATGCTGATTCGAAGCCAAGCTTTGCGGTGGGCAGTTTTCGTGACACTTTGTCTTCTGGTGGTGAAGGGGTTCCCTGCAAAAAGACGAAGAGCAAACCACATCAAGAGCAAGAGTGGAACATCTCCAGAGGTATGATTTCATCAGTAATTAATGATTCATTCGCTTCTTCTTTTTTTTAAAAGCAAGATAATAGTTGATATCTAAACTAATAACTTAGCCTATGTAGGTATATTTATCGGAAAATCCCAAATACATGCTAATCATATAAAAGGTGTCATAAAAGTTCATCTGCGATCACATGGTTCATGTTCCGGACGCTACAGATGTCTTGGTCAGTAATGTGCGGAAAATTAACGATGTCACCTGATCGTTTTTTTAACCAGTAGGAATGACTGGAGCTAATTGCTGCTCAGATTAAGACGTCACATCCAATAACTATACCATCCAGTCAACCAAATGTGTATTTTATCTATATTTCTACATATTATAACTAAAAGGGAATGTTTTTTCGAGATAAAATTATTATGTTTTAAAGGATAGGTTTATGTATTCAAATATTTGTAGTCCAAAACAGTGATTGGATATTCATTGTGACAACTAGCCCCAATTTGCTTTATTATGCTGCAAACACAATGAATTGAAATTAGTTTTCAAAGAGCAGCAGGTGTCAGACAGGTATGAATCTTTCTATTACACATCATGTCATCTCCAGAAAGAAGAACCTGGATTAAGTTTATTAGAGGTCAAACCACACTAAATCTACAGTTTCTGTATATAGTTAAAGTGTGCTTAATGCCTGGAATGGCTTGGTGGTTAATTTGACCCATCTGTTAAATGATAAACCACAGTTTAATGTTCATGGGTTGTTCTGGGTATTTAATTCATTCATTTCTCCTTCAGCAGAGAAGTGAGGTCACACTGAATCTTGGGTTATGCTGTGACTTTTTTTTTTAAGGATCAGCTTTATGGAGTGTTAACGCAGAGAGGAAATGCAAACTTACCCCAGGCTGCCTTTTAATAGTCATTTTCCCCCTGAAAAGAATTTTGAACACAAGTCTACTATCCTAGATGTAAAACTAAGGCCTCTCTTGCATGTGTGCATGAATCAATCAATATAACAGATACTCCACTCACTATGCACAACCTGAGCAGGGGGTTAAGAACACATCTTGCTCAAGGGTGTGAAGATCTGACAGAAAGCAGACTGGTAAGCGGCAAGACTTGGGTGATACAAGACTGTCTTTGTGTGCTGTGTGAAAACACCACGTCTCCCCTACCTTTTAAGCCAATTGGGAAAGATGTTTTTATTAAAGTAGCCACCGGGGCTCTCGCAGACATGGGAGGGCCATTGTTTCCTCTGCGCAATAGGAAGTCTTTGCTTCACACAAAAATGACACATACTAATCAAAACAGCCAGATGGAATCCGATATATGCCATGCTCAGAGAAATCTTGTTGGAGTTCAGCGACCTTGGTGCTATAATTGATAAGCCCAATAATCACAGGGCTCTTCCTCTCCTCAAGTCCAAGCAGACACCAATTCCACAAATGGCGCCAAATTCTTGAGCCCCGCTTGGAAGTTTATGTTGCCATTTCTTAGCATTGTGCCGGATGACTCGGGTGCGGAAAGCTCTCAAATGTCCAGTGCTCTAATTGAGGTTAAGCTGAAACTGTAAACCATAATCTGTTCGAAAGTATATAGCGAATGCCTTGGTAGATGCTGTGAAAGCTATATTCAGAATTTAATGAAGAAACACCAGATAATATTTCACAAAAACCACCAGAACACACACATACCAGCCTTAAAGTAGAAATAGATTTAATAATGTGCCTGCATGTTGCCGAGTGCAACTATTTTTTAGATCTTGGCCCTACAAGTTGTGCAGCACAGAGATCTGATTATAAACATCTGAAGCTCGTAAAAGAAAAGATATGTATCCAATCTGCCTTTTTTTTGTTTTGTTTATAACATTAATACAGTTGGTATCAAGATGTACAGTACCATTTGGTACAAGCTGGTTATCAAGTGTCAACAGGAATTTCTAGGGGGATGTGATTTCTGAGGCTTACATGACGCTAATGAAGAGTTTTTGACACAAGCCGTCTGAGAGATGCCAGACGTAGATCTGTGTGGGATATATCCATCTTGGCGCTCTAACCTTGAGCTTCACTTTCTGCACACAAGTGTGTTTTGTATGGAAACCCATTTCTGCCCTTGAAAAAAAAAAAGGTACAAACTTAAAAAAATAACAATCCAATCGTAAGATAAAGTATTACGTTTACAATATAAGATTTGCGGTGTCTTAGCCTTTTTTCAGTTCAAAGAAATACAATTATGTTAAATTAAGTCACATTTATGAACAATAAAGTTACAATCTTAAGACGTAAAGTCAAAACAAAAAAAAAAGTCAGAATTATGAGAAAAGCAAATTTGTAAGCCATAATTTTGAGAAATAATGTTGTAATTGTAAGAAATAGTTGCAATTATGAGTAATAAAGTCATAGAAGCTATAAGAAATAAAGTTGTAATCGTGAGAAATAAATTTGTGAATTGTGAAAGTTTATACATTTTTGGTTATTTTGGGAAAAGGTTTTTAATTAAGTCATAATTTTGAGAAAGTTTTAATTATAAGATTACCACGATTACCTTTTTATTTTTTTACACTGTACCAGAAATGAGCTTCCATAGTTTTAACTGCATGACTTACTGACAAAGAATATGGACTTCTGACAGTGTGATTAATACTTGGCTCAAAGGAAAACTTGTTTTTCCCTCTTTTTTGGAAGGGAATAATCAAATCCATCCATTTTATTGTATTATGAACAAGCCGCTCAGTTTTCCATCGCTAATGCGTCCCATTTGCGTTCTTTTCTGGGCGGTCAGAGGTAATGCTTTGTGAGGGTGTTGGGGAAATCAGACTCTGAATGTTCCATGTGCTTTGGGACTCTGTTGCTTCTCCAGCTTCAGTGCCTTGATGCCCTGCCCTTGTTGTGGTGGCACCTCGGCTCCATCATATTCAGCTCAAAGCATCTCCAGACCACGTGTGTGTTGTATTTATTTTGGCAGGGGCATATTCATTTATTCTCTTAGGTCTCTGTGCCCGTGCACAATAACTGCTTGTGAGGAGAGGAGATAACACATGGTACACTGATGCTGTTGAGGCATGCCAAGAGAATAAGATTGTAACATTGTGGTGTGCTGGAAGAAAAATATAGAGAAAGAACAACATAAAGGCATGAGGACAATGATTGTCTCTGCTAGGATCTGGGCAGGATTCCATCCTCACCATGTCACTCTTCTCACAAGTGGCCTTGCTGTCTTGCCTCCTCTGTTTCTGTTGGCCCCCTTTGTGGAGAGTCAGGAATTCTGGCTCCAGGGACTTAGATGTTGCTAGCTGCTTTGCGGCACAGGAAAGTATTATTTCTTTTCGCGTATTAACCTGTAGTACTCATGTGAAATCATAGCCATCCTTTTCTTCTCAGCTGATGGGTAAGCAGTTTCACCCATGTGAAGAAAGTGATTAATACAAACGGCAATGCTGAGTGAGGAGCTTATCTTGGCATGACATTTTCTCAGAGGTTTGATTATAGGATGATTGAAGGGAATGGTATGAAAGATCTCTGGACGGAGCACAAAGCGAGGAAACACTTGAAATCCTTCACTGCACTCACTACAGGCAGGCAGAGAAAATTTTGTGGATGGTAACATCTCATTGGTTTTCACACGGCTGTAAAAAAAAAAAAAAACAGACAGTAGTTCCCAACTGCACTCCAACTGTGCAATTCCTAGCTGACACGTTCACTCTGTTAAAATCCTTCAAACGAGAAAAGAATATTTGGCAGAATTGACACAGAGATTTTAAATAGCAATTGCTATGGAACGCTTTACAGCCAGTCAAAAGGCAAACATGTAAGATAAGGAGTCAGAGTCAGAAGGTCAGAAGTACTTTCATTTATACAAGAAACTTAGTTGACAGTATGTTAAATTAGCCTACACATTGTCATATTAACAACCAGTTAGAAAATAAATAAATGCAAGTCCCATTAAAGTCAAGTAGCAGCACTTTGTAGTTGTGTTGTAGGCCTAGATATTGTCATTTGTGAAAGGATTTAACAAATAGGCATTTCGGTAAAATGGCTCGGAGTTAGTAAACTAGTAGGATAGTCAGATTGATGACTAGGGGTGTGAAAAAGTCGCCACAATAACAGACCAGTTGTAAAACTCTTGGACATATTTTAAACATTATATACAGCAAAATTTTAAGATTTCACATACTTTTGAAAATCCAGAGTTTAGTTGATAGGCTACTGATAGGCCTAGATATCGAAATAAATTGCACATGTCAAATTGCAAAAAAAAAAGTCCCAGATTAGCAAAATCCACCCAAAATCCAAGTGCTTTTTGTCACCATTGTCAACAATGTGTTAAGAATGAGACACACAGAACATCCTGTATATTTTAACCAATCCGAAAACTCCTAAAGTGTTTCCAGATAAGTGTGCCATATGCATCAGACGTTTAGCCATCGTTCAGTGGGCATAGCCTAACAACCCTGATTGATTCACTGACTATGTAATAGAATCAGTTCAAAGGAGTCATTTGTTCGCATTTGACATCATCGCGACATGCAGGCTACTGTAGTTTGAAACTCTGAAGTGCACGACCGTTGTTGGCGAGTTTGTACGCGCACCAAGCTTTCTTTCGCGACTGATGTTTAAATTATTATCACATATTTTAATCAATTTGTAGCTGTGCTTTTGAAACAGCCTTTGTGTCGGGAGAACGCTTATTTCTAGGTCGATAATCACATTACAAACATATTTCCATTTATCAAAATGCTAACTTTGTGCTGAACACATTTTAATCAGAAATCATAAAATACTTAAATGAAATAGAAAAAACTTTTCGTTTGATGTTAATAATTGTGTACAAGTAAATAAAGAAGCTTCCAATCTCTCTCCCCACCTCCCTTAATGATGAACTTCATTAGAGCGCAATGGTGAAGTTTATCGTCTGGAGCAGAGGACATCTGTTTTGCGTGTGGGAGAGACATAAGCAGTGAAGTGAGGAAAGGCAGGCCACGCATGATCAGTAGAGAGAGGCTTTGATCAGACAGACCCAACTCCCCCTCTCTCCTCTGCAGCGTCAGAAGGGAACATTGGGACCATCAAACAGAGTCTCCAGATGAAGAAGAGCAGGAATACAACATGTTGAAATGCACCAAGGTGATCTGAATCTGTGAGGATCTGAGATGGAGATTTGAAAGTAAGGGAGTTGCAGTGAAAGCTTGCAGAATTATGTGGCCATGATGAGGACATGTGTGTCTCTTGCTTTCTGATTTATGCTTGTGTATGTTGCTGTTCTTTTGAAGTCTTTGGTGGCTTATAGACAGGGCCTCCACAAGAACTCTTTGAAGCGCAGCATGACACAAAATGTAAAGTCTAAATTGAGTTTCATCTGGTGCTTATTGCGTAGAGTGCAAGCAGCTAAAGACAACATGAACATTTGCACTATTTACTTACAACATTTAAACATCCCAGGTCTTGTTTTGCACAATTCATTAGTGTATATTATTTTTTAAAAAAAAGAAAACATTGTTGTTGTGAAATAGTAATCAAGGCATTGTTTTTTGTACATAAACACATAAATCACAAAATTAAAAAATCATATTTTTTTTTTTAAAAATGATAAATATACAGTATATTTAGAAAGTTACTATTTAACATGAATTTTGGGGGTAATATTTAGTCTGGACATTACAGGAACTGATATGGCTTGTAATTTGTTATTGATATTCAAATAATTATTATAGTAACATTACACCTCAAATAAAATAAACACTTCTTTTTTTTAAGTGACTACAGTATCTTCTGCCTTATTTTTAAGCCTTGAGACTTGTTGACATGAATAGTAGCAAGCTGCAAAGTGCTTTAGTGTATTATCATAGTTTGTGGACAACAGGAAGCCTTTCTTCGTACCGCCACAGACTGCATGTCTCTATATAAAGTAAACCAGATGAAAGAGATACATATCCCTTAATGTGTAATCATTTACCTGCATGTACTGTCCCGACTCCTGAGTCTTCCTCCAGGAATTCACAGTCCCTCTCCTCCATTGAACGCAGCATTACCCGTAATGTCAAACAGCTGTCAAGAGAGTGAGCCATGACTGTCTCAGACTTAGTGAGAAAGAATGAGGAGCAGGAAGCGTGCAATTCCTCTTCCTTGTTGATGTTTCTCTGCTGTCTGTTTTGTTATGTTGCCAATGGTAACCCAATGAAGCATCGATTGACAGATATGCAGCATGGAAATCAAAGAACTCGAAGAGCGCTTTTTGTATATACGAAACCTTAAAAGAGAATGACAGTCTTCCAAAGGTCTGGGAAACAGGCTTTTCCTGCATCATTAAAGCAAAAGAAGGCTCTTAAATTATTGCCATGATTTCTACTAATCCTGTTCCAAAATCCACCTGATATGCTGTCATGTGTTAGACATTTCACTCCAGATGGGTTTATTTGAAACCCAGACATCTTTTTTCATATGGGCCATAAGGTCACAGCTGTATAGATTTGATATGGTGTTAAACTAAGACAGATCCTCCAACCATTTTTACGTGCATGACGAAATTTCTTAGAAGTATTTATCTTTGGCCCTTTCTGGGGGCTTTATACATAAGGAATCTGTGGCTTTCATCTAAATAAAGCTGGTTAGATCACCAGATGTTCCTTTCATAGGATACTATGTGTGCACTTCCCAGGTCAGAGGTCACGGTGGCTCCAAAGATGTCAGACAGTCGCTGCAAGACATTCAGAGGCAGAACCAACTGAGGAGTGAGCCGCCTTTGCCTCTCCGTCATAAGAGGAGATGGTCACAGATTCGCTCGGAGGGAGTCCTTCCCAAACCTGCTCCACAGGAAGAGAAAGAACACTTCATTTTAGACCTGAAGAACTTTCCTGACCTTGCCAATGCAGACCTGGGCTTCCAGAACCCAAACATTCAAGTAAGAGCAGGCTCAATATCATCTCATAGTCATTTTGATTGCTTCAGAATCATGTTTCTGTCTGTATATGCATGCTTTTAAAGAAGTAATATAGAGTTTACAGGCTCTTGGACCACAAGAAAATAAGGTAAATTAACTGAATCAGTCATTTTTTGTCTTCGAGGTCTTGGGTTTCTTTCATTGTGTATCTGTATATCTTGGCATTAGTTCTTCTAAAGACAGTTGTTAATATTATGAGGGTAGTTTGTTATTCCAGATATGTTTAACATCTCACCATTCCCAAAACCTTGTCATTTCTTTCCTTAGGGTGAACTAAATCATTGTATAATGAGTTGGGTAATGGATTGATTTTACTTGGCAACAGTTTGTGGTGTATGTAATTAACCTATGCACTCATTGTTTCACTGTTATTGCTGCTGTGATTGCAGTAGGGACTTCAGGTTTCTGCGCTGTTGCCGGTCATGTCACAGCTGCTTCTAAACCAGAGAGGCCTCTTAAATTACCCCAAGCAAGACCTTTATTCTGGTGTAGCTCATTTCAGCCATGCCGTTCAGACTCCTGCACAGTGTACCAAAAAAGAAATCCCGAGAAAATCCAAAAGGTGAAAGGCCACAGTATTATTTTAACAGGCACTTTTAATGCTCCCTCCAAGAGCAGATCCCAATCTTTAAATGTTTTTACAACACCGGTAAAGAAGGGATTTTTATATTTTTAGTACCGTTATGAAGTTTATGTGTGCAAGTGGACTTGAGAGGAAACGAAGTTAGACTTCAGGGAAAAAATACACAGGAGATCCCTGGTAAGCAAATTGACTTTTATAATAGGGAAAATTCAAGAGTCTTCCAAGTGGGACGGATCCATCTTCTATACTTTTTAGAAAAAGCTATTTTGTTTTAATGTGTCTCCAATATGGTTGCTGCCAATGTAAATGTATGAGTTACTGCCTTTAGCAGGTAATGTAGTGAACGTTATGATTTTAAGACGTCAGTTTGTACTGAACACTTTCTTACATTTTTGGTATATCTCGTATTATCTTCTTTTTCCATGACTCATTCCTAGTGGCAACAAATTTGATAAGACCTTGACAAAGAAACGCAGCTGAGATTTCTTAAACGTCTGTGTTGCCATTAAGCTTAAATTTGCCATTTAATGGACCTCCAGTGATCTAAACCTTGGATCTTTTTTGTCTTCAAAAGTGACGTTTTGTGTTCTGTGGACATAGAATACAGTCGTGATTAGTTCAAGGAGGAGGTGGAGGCTGACTGTTGTAAACAGTGCAGTTACAGTAGCGTAATCACCCGCTCTAAACTGCTCCATGCCTTTATAAACAGCTGCAGCAGCCATCAGATTGTTACGCTGTAGGGGAAATAAACAACCAGTTCTTTGTCTCGGCCTGCTGGAACACTTGCTATCGTTTTCAGGTCTGCCTGACTCGGGCACTACAAGCCCAAGCATGCAGAGAACAAATCTGTCACCTCAAAACATCTTTTGAAATAAACAAACAGGAGAAAACTTTGAATATCTTTGTACATACTTAACATGCGCGGTGCTAACAAAGCACGGTGCTCAGGGGGGTGTTGAAGTTACCTTTTAAATGTAATTAAACCCAATATGTTGTGTGTTCAGTTAAATATATACAGTACTGTCGTTTTGTTTTTACAGCTTGACTAGAAGCTTGAACCTGGCTAGTTAGACCTGGCCAGGCTTGTTTGGGTTGATTTTCCATCTTGAACTGGTTATCATGTTCCAAAACCCAGGCAACACCAAGGTCAACAAGCCAACTTGTGTGGTATTTCTCTACTAGGTTACCATTGAGGTTGTGGACAACCCACAGATGGAGATTGAGATGGACCTCGCCAAGGAGAGCAGGAATGACTGGTCTTTGAGCTCAGAAGAGTGGCCAGGCCATAAAAAGCTCTTCTGGCCACTGTTCTGGGAATACCATGATTCCAGTCAAGAAGGTCCTGGGCAAGGCAGTCTGGAGGAGAACGAAGAGGACCTCAGTTACGAAGGAGAAGATTCCCTATTGAGTGGTGTGGGTTCAGACTGGAACAGACGATGGAAGGGCTGGGACTCCATGGACAATTACGGTAAGCACGGGAAGTTTTTCCAGTGAGAGTTTGGATGCATCTCTGTTGCTGTGCAAAAAGTGAAAAAGAATCCTAATAATTAACCAGAATTAAACTGTTTTGGTGTTTTTTTCCAACTGTGTTGGAAACCCTGAGTTTTTAGTATTCGTTTTTCTTTAGTCCCATTATCGGAAGTATCAGCGCTTGTGTTGGGGCTTCATGGAACTCCAGGGAACGTATACCTAGCTGATTTCCTCAGCAATGCGGGCCCCAGCCTCCTCTTTATGTCTTGACATCATGATTTATGCTTTAAGGGTTGTACTCAAGAACTGCTACATAAACATGTCATTTCTGTCGCCACTTCTAGAGACTTTCTCTTGATGCCTATCAGCAGTAAACAGTGAAAGGCGACCCAGTGCTTTGTGTCCTAATACATTACCGCAAAATTAGTAGTGGTGCGGATGTTATCTCACCACCTGACTGCTTCTTTGTCAGTTAGGCAGATCATTACCTCAAAATGTTTACATACAGGGGAAACTGAGGTGCTGAAATATCATTTTAATGAGATTTTTATCCTTAAATAGCAAAACACAACCAATCATCAAGTGCTCTGAACCTTTTCAAAGTATACGGTGAAGAAAAGATCACAGTGAAAGAGGGATCTTGAATAAGGGATTTCTTGAGGAAACTCAATGCTTCGTCTGGTTCACGTTAGTGACAGCGCGCTTGAGCATCAGCTTTGTGTGTCTGCTTTGAAGTTGACACTAGTGTTCGGAAAATGTGGCTATTTGAAACCTGGGCCTCGACGCTTGCTAAGAGCAGCATGGGGCCTCTTCTCTGGCTAAACAACTAATATTTGTGTTCAATTAGACAGTATATTGAAAGAAGAGCCAGCATGCTTGGGCTGACAAAGAAAGCGTCTGCTGTGTTTTCATCTCATGACTGGCGCTTTGCTGTGATTAACACGGCCTAGCTCTTTGAGTTCTTTTTAGAATTCATAGCAGTTCTCAGGCCTTGGAATGAAAGTGTTTTTTGCCTTTGTTTTTCCTGTCATTTTCATTTTTCCACACCAAAGTTATATTTACTGCCTGAGGAAATTGTTAAAGCATTCAGTCACTCTTTTATGTGTGAGACATTGAAAAATTGGCAAACAACATCAAATTTCTGGGAAGTATGATATTGTACTGTACTCAAAGCTGTTTTGGGTAGTTTATCTGCTTCTAGGAGGCACCAGATAATGAATGAAATAATTACTTATTTCCAAGCATGTACTGTTTAGCCCCAACTCATGTACATATTACTGTTCAGAATAATGTTCGCTAGGCATGTCCTGATTTTGTCCTGACTTTGTTGAGCCTGGGACAACATTTTAATGCAAAAATATAGTCTTGACCATATCTCTACACCTAAACCTACCCTTACCCGTGAGTAATGCCTAAATTCAGAGGAAATTATAGATGACTGACACTGATGTACAAGCACCAAACACTGATTGTAAGCTTAAACTGTAAACTGTTTCTTCAAATATGATTACAATGTTGTCTCAGGATCAACAAAGATGTTGACCCAGGGACAGCTTGCACTTGGCAAAATCAGGTTAGCGGTTTGCCAATTTGTGGTCAGGAAAAAGAAATACTTTAAATTGCATAAAATTGATATAAAATTATAGACTTTTTTTCCAATTTTAAATAAATGATTTTATTTTTTTACTTTCTTTTCATCACAGAATAATGCATCGCAGTTTCCACAAACATATTAAGTAGCACAACAGTTTTCAACATTGATGATATTAAGAAAGCATTCGTTGACACTGAAGACTCAAAACTGAAAAGATCATTTTAAGATATATTAAATAGATAATAGGTAAATCTTATAAATACTGTAGTATAATAGATAAATATAAATACACAAAGAAATTTTGTCGTATAATGAGGATCAAAAACATTTTTTGGTATTGTCTGTTGCAATATATATTTATTTTTTATATATATATATTTACATTTTCCTAGGTTTTAATTTAAGTGAAGTTACTTAGCAATTTTTGGTTGTGTTTGGTTTTTATATTGCTGAATAATACACATACAATTATTAATGCCATTCTTTTTTGTGTTTATTTAATTAAAAACTTGCAGTAAACCTGTCTTTATATTTGCTATTATACTATGGCTAGTTTCCGCATATTAATCAGGGACAGCTTCACTTATATTAACTTGTGAGTTTAACTTATTCTGCTGCGGCTTTAAAACCAGAATCTACATTTATCGTTTAACCAGCTTTATTTCACAAGGGCATTTTTCTTCTCTATCTGTCATTGACTTTCAGGGTGATCTTCCATTGAGGTTGTGTTCCACCATGTTCTGTCAGCTTCATTAGAGAGAAAGCGCATTGGTGGTGTGTGGTCAAATCCAACACCCAGCCAAAAAAGAAGCAATTGCAGCTAGCTCGCTGCGGTCGTGTCGGCAGTAAAGCCTCTGAGGATGTGGCTACAAAACCGAACCGGCTTCTCTCTGTTGCCCCAGTGGATTCCCAGCTCTAAAATAGACCTAATGAGTGTACTTAGAGTAGGAGTGTGTTGTGTACAAACAAGCTTGAATGGGAAACAGGGAAGGGCAAATGAGCCACATTATTAATGATGTGGTCTGCTCTAGAGGCGTACAGTAATGAAGCGCTTTTCTGCAATTATGGTCAGCCACAGAATTACAGGCAGGCCATGTTCAGCAACAGCTCAGTAGAATGTTATAGCTTTAGGTCGTTTTTTCCTCTTATGAAAATGATTTACAGCAGTTTACTATAGTAACTTATTAAAGTTCCTATGGTATTTTAGTTTAAACAAAGTTCTCTGATAGCAAATATAAGTCGGTCCAGTGTGTGTGGTCTCGATGGCTTGTGTTGCTCTCATTAGAAATGAACGATTGTCGCTGTGTAACACAACAGTATATCAAAATATATACAGTGTTACAGTTTTGTACAGATTTGACATTGTACGAGGCTGCCAAGCTCAACTCTGCTTAAACATTAACAAGGATATCATTGCTGATTAAAGCAGAAATCACGTTTAACATTTTATTATGCCTGGCGTTAGGCAAGCGAGGCAATGTACTTTCATATAATGTCTAAACATACTCGATTGTTCAAGTATTTGGGGTCAGAAAGATTTTTGAATGTCTTTAAAAGAAGTCTCTTATGCTCACAAATGCTGTATTTATTTAGTAAAATCCATTAATGTTCTAAAATATGTTTACAATTTAAAATAACTTTTTATTTTAATATATTTTGAATATAAATGTATCTTTGTGATGGCAAAGCTGATTGTTTTATTATAATTGATTTATCATTATATTAAGTATTTATTATTTTTAAACCATTATTATTGTGGTTAATTATTAATCAGTTATAAATACATTTGTATACAGTATAATTGTTCCTGTGCTATTCAACTTATTTTGAGACATATTCTTTTGAAAAAAGTTGTCTTATTATCTAACACAGTTTTGTTTTTGAAATTAGCCTGCACATTTTTAAATGTGAAAACACCCAATGAATACCAGTTTAATTGAAGCTTTCAAGTCAGAATTTGTCAGAATGTAGACTCTGAAATAGCAACAACACCTGGTAACCAACAACAATGCAGCCAAAAAATGTTTGCGACGAAACCGTGCACTTTCTCTTCCAATCTTCTCTCTCTCTCTCCATCACTACCGCCATGGAGTGCTCTGAAACTTTAATCTCTTTAGCATGGTGGTGGAAAAAGAGCATTGTTGGAAAGCGTCTAAGCTATTAGGCCTTGCCTTCCTGCTGAAGTGTTTGTATTGGCTCAGTTCTCACAGCTGTAAGCGGCTGACTTTGCCTCTGACATATTTATTACCAAAAAAAAGCAAGCCTGGCCTGTCAGGAGGGCCCACATTTTGTTCATTACAGAGATGATATTTTTCAAAGAAGTACGCAATATTCATTTAGTTGTGCATCATTAGCTTTCTTAGGCAAACAACGGAGAGATGCACTTACCATCTTGGTTGTTTTTGGATTTATTTCTTTGTCAATCCCAGTATGTTGGACGTTACACCGAGCACAGATGCAAGCGGATTGAAGCTGAAGTGCTTTCGGTGAAGATCTCACTTGTTAAATAGAGTAAAGGAATTCCTTTAGCATTATTCTCAGCTCATTTGTGGCCTGACCTGCATTGCATAACATTCCCACATGCTGTGTGAGGAATTAGTTAGCCTCAGTTTACAGAAAAGATCATGCTTTTTTGTCACAGAATTCTTACGCTCATTCATTTTTTTCATTTACAGAATACGAGGAGGAAGAATGGAGCGACTGGTCACCATGCAGTGTCACCTGTGGACACGGGAATCAAAAGAGGATTCGTTCATGTGGCTACGCCTGCACTGCCACAGAGTCCCGGACATGTGATTTGGAGCGTTGTCCTGGTGAGAATGTCAATACTGTCACTAATACTCAGGCCTATGCTAGTCCACAGTGCACTTCACTACTCACTATTGATCTTGATCTTAATTCCACCCGGCTCCTAATTATGCTGATAGTGATGGAAAACTTCTCTAATGCCTCTCATTCATCTCTGCCAGGCATGCAGAAGTCGAACAAACACCAGGGGCACCAGACTTGTGTTAGAAAAGGAGCAGTCTGGCCTGCTGTGTGTGTACTGTATACACTATGAAACCGCTCTTTGAGAGCAGCAGGCGTTTACTTGGCTCCGGTATGACAGCTCAATGAAGGCTTTCAGTTTAAAAGCCCCTGATACAGGGCGGTCCGCAACCTGCCATGCACAAACGGGCAATGCACACAAAATCAGTTCGCTTACAAACTCAAATACACCATGAGAGACTCTACAGTGCTAAATCTGCATAAACGTCATAGAACTACTTGATTTCACATTTTGAGCTGCTGAAAATAACAGTTCTTGGATAATGGGAGAAACATTTGTAGAGGCCTTCTAAAATATTTTTAAACACCTGAAATAAATTGGTCAAAAACATCTTTTTTTGGGGTGAAAAAACATCTTCTTGCTATAATGAAATATCTGCAATGTAAAAACACTGCTAATTTTGAAATTCTAAATAAAAAGATGCTTTTTTCAGCAAGATTTAGTTTTGACAGCAGCCCCCTTGATCTGGACCAGTTTAAACTGGTTATTGTTGCTGGCAGACATGGATAACCTGCATGGAGTACTGCAATAAAGTGTGCTTAGTTGAGCTAGTTAAGCTGTTCTTGATTTTTGGTTTATTCTGGGCAGAGATTTTTTATTTTCAGGAGGTTTGTTAAGGTCATGTTGCATTTTTATTTAAAATTTCTTGTTTTTTGTTGTTATTTTTTTATCTACAGATGACATCATTCCTGTGACAGAAATGACTCCTCATGAAGTAGCAAACAGCACAGAGCTTTTTGGCACAGGTCTGTGTTTTTGTGTGTGTGTGCAGGTTTATGTGGTTTATGAGGACACAAATTTGTTTAATGACATGGGTATGACACAGGTATTACAATGTGTAGGTGTTTTATGAGGACATTTTCAGTGTTCCCGTAATTCAAAAGTCTTAAAAAAATTGTGTTTTTTGGAAATCTAAGAATGCACAGTTTCCTGTAAGGACTAGGTTTAGGTGTAGGGTCAGTGTAGGGCAATACGACATACAGTTTGTACAGTATAACCAACATTACATCTATGGAGAGACCCCATAAATCACAAAAACCTGTGTGTGTGTGTGTAATTCTATGTTATGGTCATTCAGCAGTATTCTGGGGGTACCATAGTCATTTTTATATGTGGTTAGGATGATCATACGTCCTTTTTTCCAGAGTTTTGTTTTTGTTTTTCTATAAATGTGCTCTCAAAAATACAGTATGTATATGCATATTTGCATTGTTTTAACTGTTCTCTGTAGACCACACCTTCTCCCACAAAGTAATCAATTATATGCCTGCACACAATTGGTCAAACTATTTTTCAGTCTTTACTTTACTGCGAGAATATAAACAAAAGAGTAGAACAGACTGAATCTGGACATTTCATAAGAAAAAATATTTGCATGTTCAGAAACCCATTACAGTACCAAGTTACACTGTTCGAAAACTGTTAGTACCAAGGTAAAATTTGATACCTTTTTGTAACTATTGCTGTTTATATAATATCTGCATCATTATACTGCACTATTGAATCTCTTAATACAGGGTTCAGTTAATTGCCTTTCAAGCTCCTAGTGCATCCTTTTATTAGCTGAAACATTTATTGATTTGTTTTAGCTTTCATTTAATTTAACGTCTAGTTCAAAACCCATTTAATCAGCGTGGTTGTAGAAACTTCTCCTCTGAGACTGCAGTAGGAGGAACTCTGTGGGAGTCCTGTTAGACTGTAAAAGATCTGACGTTCAAATTTTTCACAAATGCTCCACAGAGAGTGTTACTGAGACCACAAAGTAAAGAATCCTCTTCCAAAACTCCCACTATTTGCTTTGGAGTTTTTTGTTGGTCTCTTACTTTTGGCTTTGAACATTGAATGTAAAAGCTCTTTTCATTTAACCGCAATAATAATGAAAATAGTTTAAAAACATAACAGGATAAAGTGTTTTTTTTTATCTCTTCACAATGGAACATTAATGTTAATAACATAATGTTTCAGCATGACCTCTGCCTGAAGTACATTTTTTATTTTGTATCTTTATGTTTTGGCAGCAGACCGAGACAACCCTATTGCGTGTTAGGCCATGGTTCTAATGATATAATATAATATAATATAATATAATATAATGGTTCTAATGATATAATATAATATAATATAATATAATGGTTCTAATGATATAATATAATATAATATAATATAATCACATATACTGTTTTTTAATTGTTAACAAAAAAGTTTTATATACAAATAAT
>JAUYWG010000053.1:6166283-6179589 GCA_034779775.1 Enteromius afrohamiltoni
TATATATATAATTTTTATTTTTGCAAATTACAGAGTAAATATTTTTTCCACTACTAATAAATTGATCTGATTATCTTGTAGATGTTGACAGCTGTGAGAAGTGGCTGAATTGCAAAAACGACTTCCTCCAGAAATACCTACACCTGGTCCTGACTGAATTACCCAACTGCCCTTGTGTCTACCCATCTGAGGTGGTCTACAGCGCTGTCAACATTTTCGATAGGAAGTTGCAAAAGACCTTTCGCTGGCGAGATGCCAGTGGCCCCAAGGAGAGGTTGGACATCTACAAGCCCTCTGCAAAGTTCTGTATTCGTTCAATGCTCTCCTTTGACAGCACCACTTTGGCTGCACAGCATTGCTGCTATGACGATCACATGAATCTCATCACTCGAGGAAAAGGGGCTGGAGCCCCCAACCTCATCAGTACAGAATTCTCCCCGGAGCTTCATTACAAAGTAGATGTTCTCCCATGGATCCTGTGCAAAGGAGACTGGAGCCGCTTTCATTTGGTTCGGCCACCCAATAATGGTCTCCAGTGTGTTGAGAACCCGCAGGAAGACGTTTACATGAATGAACTAGAGGAGGCCAGGGAGTACTGATCCAGATCATGGATTTTACATCAAATCAACCAGTGTTTGCTTAATACTGGAGAGTCTACACTATTGCATCTCACCGGTCTTGAAGTCAATAAAAGCTTCCTCCTTTTGGATTGGGTGATTCTTTCACTGATCTACTCTCTTTATTTGATACTGAATTGAACTCTAGAGAGATCCATCTGGAGAGTAAAGCTTAGATACTGTCACAAACTGTTTCGTACAGCTCAACTGCAAAAACACTGGTTTAGCATATTGGTCCAAAGCCCAGATTGGAAGATCATGATGCAATTTTCTGTCTTCTGTGATTACATTCTGTTACGTACGTGCTCCAAACAAAGTTCAGCAATAGGTCTTCAATGGCATTCTCTGGAGCAAGTTGCAAGCTGTATTTTCATTGAATACACATTTGTTTAACTTGAGTGTCCTGGACCACCATTAAAGGAATTCCATTAAAGCTGCTATAATTGTGAGATATTCAAAAATGCAACAGAATGCCGATTTTTTGTTGTCTTTAGACCTGAAGCTCAATCCTGGCCTCGCTCCAGTCTGTGAGAGATCAGTCCAAACAAATCAAACACAAGCCGCACCGCTCGCAAAACCAATTCAAAAAATTGAAAAGAAAAGGTCTTCTCTTTAGAGCTTGTATATTGTTACTCCCAGTATACACAGACCTTGTGTCATTGGATAGATATATATGCAGGATAATTTGACCTACCTTTTTGCAGAAAAAAAAAATCTGAAGGAATCTGAGAAGCGATGGGAAACCTTTTTTGAACTTGCCTTTGAGGAGTGCAATGGGAGGCTTGTTTTTTAAAATCTGAAGTATAATTGGATCCCATTCTGTTTTCTTTTTTGCTTTTCAACACAACTCAGCTTTGTACTGAATGCAATATGAGACAGCCGCCTGACACCAGTGCAGGGGGCTGTCGGAGCTTGGTTGATGGATTGAAGTCTTGTTCTAAAGGTGAGGTGAAGGTGACACTTCTCGTAAATATCTCTTTAAATACAATGGCTCTTTCAATGTCTCGGCTCATCCTTGAGTCCCAATCAAAGCGTAGAGGCTTACATGGGATGTGGTTTGAAGGACCTAAGCCGCCCTTTTCAGCACAAGTACTATCATGGTCTCTTTCCTAGATGTTGACAGGGAATGTTGGTGATTTGATTTCTAAATTCCCACTGACAGATGACTGTTCTATGTAGCATTAAGCATCCACCTTTGATAATGTCACATACTGTGCTTAAAATCACAATGTAGTTCTATGAAAACTCAGTTCAGACGTTTGCATAGATAAATTAAAGAGATTACATTGTGTTGCATGGATTACTGCTACTGATGCACAATGAGTGATGCTGAACCTGTAACTAAAAGGTCTTCTGTGGGTCTATGATTATGAGCAAGGTACTTTTGATTCAAAATAATTTCTGTTTGATGATACATCCGATCTACATTCCTCTAGTTTAATTAAAACTCAAAATAAACTTCTAAACTTTAAAAGGATAATAATACAGACAGGTTGCAAGTAATATTAAACCTTGCAGGAGAAGATCTCCAAATGTAGGAATGAGCCAAGTGTACATTAGCATCGCTTAACATCCCTGTCAGACCTGAGCAAAAGTGTGAAGATGTTTTCACTGAGATAACAATGAATGCCAGCCATGAAAATGTCATTTAGTCCAGCTGTCAAAATGTTGGAAGCATTCAGATATCCTGCACTTTAAATATCTTTAGTGACAAATATTACATGCATACATTTTACATTTGCATACATTTTATCTTTGTGGTATGTGCATGGATTCTGTCCAACTTAGGCTTATTCTGCCTTTTCTTACATATTTACCAAACTTAAAAGGCATGCCTTATGAATGCAGTTGACTGCAGTTTCCATCAGAAATGAACACTGGTGCAGTAAAACAGCAACAACTTTTATTTCTTTCACACAAATGTTGGCAGATTACTGATTAATAATGAGTTTGATTACTCGCATAATATTATGTCATGGTGACCAAACACTTTTACCATTTGTACATTAATACATTTTGATATTTGCATTACGGTATCAGCACCATTGGTATGTTTTTCTTTTTGATGTAGTAAACTTGCTTGGTTGCTCATGCATTGACCTTTCAATGTGGAGTGTTGTGGCACAGGTCCTGAACATACTAAAATGGCATGGTTGCTCCAGAAAACGTATGTTTACCTTACAGTTGCTTTTGTTGCTATTGGTCAGGTTTAGGGTTTAAGTGAAATGTTGTTATACGTTTCATACAAACTGAGACAATATGTACATACTGTACAACACCCAAGGCAATAAAATGTTGAAAATATACGTGTTTAATGCCACTCAATGGATATGTTGGTTTCGTGTCATGAAACATATAAACAACAATGCAATATTTCTCAAAAATATTGCCACAGTTTGTGCAGTGAGCATGGGTTGGTTCTCTCAGAAGTATATTGCATTGTCTTCATGCCCAAGTTTTCATTTTGGCTTTGTTTCTCAATATTTTCAGTGAATAAACTGACAAATGTGTAGGTATTTGGTTCACAAAAATGTAAAATTTGGTATCTTTTTTTAATTCGCAATACTGGTTGTTATAGAATGGTTACAATACACTCTTTTCTAAGTCCATTTAATTGTAAGATTTCACCTTTCAGAGCTTTAAAAAGAAAGGCACTTTATTTAAATATTGATATTGGAATATATATGTATATATAATCATATATTGAGTTATACTTGTACAATTTACTGACTATAAAAATTTTATTGTAAAGGGATTAATAACAAATGCTGTTCTTTAAGGATATTGGATGTAATGTAAAATTGTGGCATGTCATTTTTAACTTCAGATTTATTGTTGTACAGTATTTATTGCTTTTGATTTTGTAACTCATTGCTATGAAGTGGAAAATCAAATAATTCTATGCACTATATGAATCTGAGTTATTTGTCTTATAGGGGATTTCTGGTCTGTGAAAAGGAAAGTGCCATACCACACACCGTTCTACTTCAGTAATGCTTCTAAAGTCATCTTTCTTTGTATTAAACACTTGCTGACCAGATATAATAAATGTAACTTTGATAATGTAATGTGTGCTTGAACTGAATTACTGTGTCCTGGCTATAAACATGTAGGATTTAGTTAAAGATTTCTTTTGATCATATGAATCTGTTGAAACTAATAGCAGGTGAATTACATTTATAACAAACACCAGTGTACTTTCAAAATACTTTATTGTACTATTTTACAATTTTAATATTAAAACCAGAACTATTATCTCCATTCTGGTTAACCTGCACCCTTCTTAAAATCCTGTCTTATTTTTATTAATAACCTCAAAAATGAAGAGTAAAATGGTTGCACATCTCATAAAGGTTTTAAATAGCACAAAAAATGAAGCATGGACAGCTGTCACAGCAAACGGATGCTAGCACCAGTCGTTTTCAATTTGAGCATGATGATGGACTTAACAGTAGATTTGTGTTCTCATTTTCCACTGGATATTAGGTTGCCTTTAACACATGTGCTGCCTGCTTTTCTCAATTACCAATTAAGAGGAAGAACATTTTGTTTTTGGATGAAAAGAGGCATTAGCTTTAAGTCTAGCTAATGCAAAATGAATTTGACAACTGGCATAGTAGTATCTATGGTGTCTTTATAAGAACTACGCTTGAAGTTACGTATTGGGTAACAAAGCTGAGGAAGACTGAAGCCCTGAAGGGTTTGTGGTGCCTATCATTGAATAGCAATCTTGCTATGTAACAACCATCTGCTGCACTAATAATCGAATTGCCTTCACATTAAGCTTTGCTTAAGTGCATCAGCCTGGACACAACCTGAAACAAGTCCAAGTCAGGTGCTGAAATGGAGGTCAGTAATATTTCCCCCTCCCCTTCTGTTCTTTGGGAGCCCACTTAGTGGATTTCCTCAGCGGTAATATCTGGTCTGCCTCAGATAAATATTTCTCGGACATCAATGACTGATTCCCTTTTCCTCATGCTTCAAAACTTTTGGCACCTTTATAAGGTAAGACGAAAGTTTAGTATTCTGTCAACACTTTCACATATTTTTGAGAAAATGATACAATCTAATTTAGTTAAAAAGGTTTTAAAAGAGGAAAAAAAGGTTGCTTTAAACATTTACAAAATGCAATAAACTATCAGCTAGCGTTAGTGGAAACTGTTTTATTGTAGGTGTAACATTTTCAATTAAATACTAGAAAGGTGTTTGAAGCCCTTTGAAGTGAACATGGCTCGTTCTGGATCTCCCACAGCTCTCGTCCTGATGTTTCTTTTCTTTCAGTGGAAATAACAAGCAGAAATTACTCTCGCTGCAGAGTTAAAACAGAATGTTTATTAGAGGTCAGCCCTCCATGTCTCCCACGGTGAACTCAAAGCTTGGCGACTTGGAACTGGGTGCAGGGAGTCAGGCAAAGATAACTGTACCTGTATTTGGGGTTGTTTGAACAGAAAACACCCTCCTCCCAGAGAACCCCAGGAGGCCAGAGGGACGCCTGCTCTTTGTCCCTCACAACGAGAGGAAACAAAAATAAATAGAGGAGTGAATGGTCACAGGACGTTGCTCAAACATAAAGACCAGGCTCAAAAGAAAGACAACCAAATTGGGTTATTTCGTGTACGACTATGACCTTTGCTCTTGCCCATACATTATGAATAATTAGGAAGTCTATTTCCAAACATATGTCTTCTCAATGTACTGCAAACCATTAATGCATTAGGAAGCATAATTACCAGTGAACACATAATGGGGAAATGGTTTATGGGCTCTGTTGAAGTGTACTTAGGTTTTACATAAAGTGTTGCATTACCATTCAAAATATATATATATCTTTGATTTCTCTTTTCAGTCCATCAACCTTAACTATAGGACCTATAGGAACCCCAGTTCTTGTTTTTGCATGTATCGTTTGTGACGAATGTTACATTAGTGAAATAAGGGTGACATTTTTTAGGTTTATGATGACATTTATGTCAATGAAAACTGTAGTAAATGCTGGTGAATGTCAGGGCAAAAGCATCACTGCAAGCACTGGTGAATGAGAGCAACGTTTGAGAGGGGCTTGTTTTACAACTACTCTTGGGGCTATAAATAAGGGAGAGAGAGAGAGATCCAAAACAGAGCTGAGAAAAGTGAGTCCATATGGGTGCTGGTGGAATGGACCGTGATGAACCAAGATCAAAGCCTCCTGCTCTGACTAAGTACAGCTCGAAGCACAAACCCTGTACTGCACCAGATTCTAGCGAATAGAGAAGTCTGTGTTCTGCTATTGTTTGATTCTGTGCTATTTTATTATTATAGGAATCAGTTATATTCTTATTTCTAGCTTCTAAGACATAGCAAGTGTATTTTTTTATTACGGTAACATCAGTTTAGCGGCACTGGATTGTGTAAACATAGCTATCTCTTGCTAATTTACTATTAAAACAGACTCCAAATCCTTTCACCTTAGGGATTTTATAACAGGCAAGGTTTCATCGGCAGAAGTAGCTTTCTGTTGTTCAAGCTACCTTACTACCTGCCGTCTGAGAGGCGGGCTTAACCTGCGTCCATCAGATCCCTCTGTATACTACTGGACGAATCTACAACCAATCAGACCACTCATTCTGATGACGTATGCGTAGCGACAGAACCAGAAGCCACCGTAACCAATTGTAGGTTGCTTATTAAAGCAGTAGGAAAATGTCTTTACTTACTTTAATTACTTCAGCTCCATTTTCAAAGAAAACCTGTCATGAAAATTTCTCAAAACAGCTGCAACAGCAGAGTCGAACGATTGTTGCCACTCGGTACACGCCATGTTTGAAACCCGGTATGGTTTCAGAACTGCTGTCATCGCGTTACACCCGCCTCAGTCGTACCGGGGGGAGGGGAGCTCGTTTCTCATTGGTTCCTGCTTTTTTGGGAACAGAAATGCTCTAAAACGGCAGCTTTGCCAGACTAACTTTGCTCTCGAAATTGAATGTAGCGTCACAGGAAGTATGGGCGGGCCCAGGCTAATATGAAGCAGCAAAACTGGCTGTTTTGTAGCTACAGCTAAAAATAGAATAAGGTAGCGAGAGTGCAGTAAATGTTAAACCGTTTGCGCTACGAACCTTATATCAAAAATTAGTAAGAGTATTAAAAACATTGCCATGGTATCCGCAAATTAACCATAGGTTTGCTACACTAATCGCGGTTTACCCATCTATTTATTAGTCTGACACATAACTCACACAAAATGAGACAAATACAGGATCTGTTGAGCAGAAAGTACAGCCACTATTAATCAACTTTCATAGCCTTTTACGCTACACTGGTTTGCTGGGTGTGAAATGTTCCAGCCATTACCACATTGCTGTTTGTTTGCATTAGCCACTTTCCAGAACTGATATAATTTATTCCCTGGCATGCTGGGTGGGTTCCAGAAGCGCTCTGAGACTTCAGATAAAATGAATGACATGCCTGCAAGCTTTGCTCTCTTACATCCACCGAATGTCGCTGCATGAAAAGTCTGTGCTTTTGTATCGAAACATCCACAGAGCACCAAATTTGTAACACATTGGCGCATTAGAAAAACAGGAACACAAGCCACATTTAACATCTGACGTAAAAAGAGCCTGAGCAATGGTGCGTCATTGCTAATTCATCACCAATTAGCTTTGAAAAAGGTCGATCCAAATATGATTTGAGAGAACTGCCTGCTGCTGGACATCTGCATGGTGGCATGAAGCGCATTGCTAATTCAACACATTACTAATTCAGAGGGAACCAGGGCTAAATGGACACGGAAATGCAGCCAAACATATGTAGACCACATTGAAGTCCTTGGAAAAGATGAGGAATCATCAGCAGATGTGTAGACCATCGAGGGAAAGTGAGTAAAGGGAAAACAGTTTGGTTAATTGCATCAAGATTCGTCGTATGTCATATAAAAGTCTGATTCAAGAAACTTGTTTATCACTCTAATGTTTTGATAATGCTTCTAGACTGTGTTTTTAATGCACTTTAGATTTATATTAAATAATAACTAATATTTTGATATTTAAAAATGAGTTCTTTCTTAATTGGGCCTCCCACCTGTCAAGGGGACATTTCTTTTTTCTTTTTTTTCAGAGCCGTTAGTTTAGTGGTGTATTAGCCAGCTCTTGAAAGAAGAGCTACTGTATGTCTGCAGAGGGCATAGGCACAGGGCCGCTGCCAGTGCATCGTGGTTAACGCCATGTTTACTCTTCCAGACCAACAGGAATCCCAGATTTCCTTAGTGCTTCCTGCAGGGGAGCCACAAATGCCTGTGAGCAGTCTATGTTGGCCACCAGGTCTCTGTCCCTTACAAAAAGAGCAGTGTACATATGCATATGTGTGCTTGTACAATATGTCCAAAAATCCTCACAAAAAAGGCTCATATGGCTACTGCGTGCATATGAAAAGCCTTTCATATTGCTGGATTAAAACCTGTAAAGCATGTAGAAAGCTATATAAACTCCTATTTATGATGCGATTTCAAATCTTTGCTAACATAGTATTTGTTTAATTTTGATTTTGCATCACTACATGCACTTTATTAGTGACTATCCTGGGCCGTGGTTGCTGCAGATTTTAAATAAATAATTAAATAAATAAAGCAGTCCAAAAATTGTGTACCGCATGTATAAAACCAAAGATGACTGTTAAGCCTGTAAAAAGCTTATTATCCTTTTTTTAATTTAATCGTAATTTTTTGCTCCACATAGTTGTGAAAGCGTCAAGTAGGTTAAAAATAAATATCTAAAAACTATTTATGCACTGTAGAGCCCTCCAATAAAATTGTCACTCAACATTGTTTATAAATAAATAACTGATTTAATGGATTAATTAATTTTAAAGAGGAACCGTTTTGCAGCAAGATGGTGTAATTACAAAATCTACCAGAAGGGTAGAAACAGTGTTGGAGGCAAATCGACGAAGAACTTTAGCTCAGCAACTCAATATGTAGGGGGAGGTGGAAAATTGTAATTTCTTTTCTCTGTGGATTTGTTTGATATGGCATGTGTATTTTAGCCATGACCCCGCTGGCCTGTTCACAGCTGAGGCTGATTTGGGCTTTATCGGTTTGGGATTTCAGCTCAGGTTCATTCTTCCACAGGCACAAATAAAACGAATAACAGACAGACCAGTGATGTCAGCCTTGATTATCTGCAGTTGTTCCTTTACACTAGTTTTTGCCCCGCTGTTGTCATTTCCTACTCCTTATTTAACGTCATTCTGTCAAATAAAAAACACAGGATGTAACCCCAAGAGCTCAAGTATGAATTTAGATGTACTTATCATAAATTGGTATACTGGCCAGACGTAGTGGTATTCAACGATTCCATATTTATTTGTTGAATTTTTACAATATTTACAATTTTTAAAACAACTTTAAATTGCAGGCTTTTTTATTTGAAACCCACAGTAACTACTGGCCACCCAGACTTTCGTAAAAACCTCTTGTTTTCAGCCCAGATCCTGAGGTCTTAGAGAGAATTCACCAAATTCCAGAGTGACCAATAGAATCGGCTGGAACTCAACCTCTCGGGGTCAGTCTATTGTCTGCTGCACATTTGGTTCTTCATAAAACCTTAACCAGGAGATGTTATCACTCACTTGGGGAGGGTATCTGAGCCATTTCCATTCACAAAGCACAATAGCAGAAGATAACTCACCTGACCATGCAGACAATGCAATGGTATGAATTCTGCAGATGGCCGTAAAGCCAGATCATTCATGGTTCAATAGGAGAGTTAACCAAATGTTTGCTGCTGGCTCTCTACGCCTGGCCCCACATCTGCTGAGCTAAGGCTCCTTATGACTGTTTATTTTCTTTACGGATGCTTTCTAGCCCTGTGTTTAGCAAGCTTTTACAGCCTCCAAAGGGCAACCCTTGATCCGTGGTGCTTCAGACATGAATCTGACCACTCAAAAAAGTGTGTGTAGCTCTTGAGAACTGGGAAGAGGGCTTTTCCAATCAACCAGAAAGCTTACTCATGCCAAATAATATTCTGCTGAGTGTGTTTTTGTGCTGGCGACTTGACTGGACTTCACGGATGAATAAACATGGCACTAACACTGCCAGTAGGTGGCAGCAAGTCCCCGTCCTAATGAGTGATTCATTGAATCAGCCGATTCATTTTAGAAAGAGATATGCTGTATTTAAAATTTCAGTTGCACTTTATTTAACAGTATGTGTACTTGCATGTGTACTTTACAATGTAATTACCCAAGAAAGTACTAGCAACATAAGAGGGTAAAATAAATAATTAGGGAGTATATAAGTTCAGGATTAGAACCTAGTTATCACATAGTTGTTATAATGAGTGCACACATCAGAAACAGGACTGTAAAATAAAGTCCTAACAAAATTCCCTATTCTCTACATTAGTCCACTAATATAGTCCAGTTGAAAGAGTGAAGGAAAATGACAGAGTGATACATTATGTGGTGCATTATGGGATTGAGTGTACTTGATATTGTCCACTGTGGTTTCGGATAGCACTACAAATAGCTGTCCTGTGTAAAGGAGATGATTTCAGACACAACCACATTATGAACTTGAATCCATGTTAGGGTGTTCTAGATGGTTTGTTGGGAGAAGCTATGTGGTTGTTATGGTGCTCATATGTGGTTGAGCAATGATAAATATGTTGTCCTTAAGGTAAAAGATTGATTAAGCCCATCAAGGATTATAATTTATTACTTTTATGGTCAGCCTGTATCTTTGCTAGCTATGCAACGCTGTTAACTTGGGGGAGGGGCTGGCCTCAAGCCCTAGATTGAGTGTTGGGGCAGTAGCCGAGTCTCTGGAGGGGGCAGGTCCTTAGGAAGGCCCCAAGCTGTGAGTAAACAGCTGTATGCAGGATCGCCTGGCGGTCTGGAGCCAGCCACAGACCCTTATTCCCACTCACTGACCCGTTCGTGTCAGTCACCCCCGTCCTAATAACAGACCAGACCTGCAGCCATTCACGATGGACCTGGTGTTTTGATTTGTGTTTCAGTTCAATTTTAAAGTAAAAGAAAAAAATAAAATCCTTATATGTAATAAATCTGTATTTGCCTCTGAATTTCAAAGTAAAAACTAGTGCAACAGTTATTGTGATGGATGTGCTTTAAAATTCAATTACTATAATATTAAGTCAAGTGACGAAGGATTTTGAAAGTGTAACAGTACTACTGTAAGGTTAACCCTGTCTGCCTTAAATGTTTCAAAATGATTACCAGTTAGAAATATTTGTATATGTTTAATATCTTGTCGGAACATCTTTTGTCAACATGGATTGATGAATACGCTGTGAGGAACAGTGACGCATGGGAGTGAGAAACTCCAGAACTGCAGGATCTGGGTCTGTGGGGCGGAGATGATCAACCTTTTGATAAGAGAACAGAGAAACGTGACAGGAAATGGGATTTGTTAAGGTTCAGCGCTCCACTTAAAGCTTGCTAGAGAGAGCACTCACTAGTGTCCCATTAATTGACCATAATTACCAGGAAGACAGAGTGGCTAATGTGAGATATGAAATGGGGTCATGCTGGGTTCATTGTTGTTCTGCTTTGAAGTGACTCGAAACAACCTACATCCTACAGGCACATGGTCTATTCTTTGCAAGGAGAGCAGTAGTCAAACCTTTCAACATTTGCTGATTTTACATCATGTGTAATAATCAATCATTGTCTGGAAAGTGTGTTCCACACAAGACGGATCAGTTTTCGGTCATGAAGTCTTCTCCTTCAGATGCCCTTTGATCCAATGTGATTCATAACGAAAATAAATGCCACCACTGAATGTGATGACAGGATTTAAAAAAAAAAGAAGCAAACTCTTAATCTTCTTGACAAAGGGGGGGATAAGCAGAAGCACGATATGGGTTGATAATTATTAATATTTAATTTAAATGATAGAAGAATAAAAAAATAATAATAGAAGTGCAAAACAGACCAGTAGTTGCATTAAATTAAAGTTAATTGTGTTTTATTAGTTATTTTAAGTAAATCATTTTTAAAATATGAGAAATTTTAAAATATGACAATTTAATATGTTAAAAATTTCTTAGTATTAAAATCTTGAATTGCTAAACTGTCCATATTTATTAACAGCAGGCCATTTTTTAATCTCCTATGTTTTAAATATATTCTTATCTAAAAAAACATTGTCATCATTATACATTTGTCTAGATGCAAAATAAACAATATACAGTTGTATAATATGTGTATAAAGAAAATGCATATAAATAAATAAATACATAAATCAAAGTAATTTTTGTAGTGCAACACTGCCACCTATTGGCATTACATGCATTTCTTTTGTTACATTAATTCACTTATAATACCGGTAGGTGTCACTATAACTCCATATTTATTTTATTTGAAATCAACTGTAAGTCTACCACTTTTTAATAAAAAGCCTTCTCTCTGTAGTTTTGATCACACGTACACCTATGTTTTATTAACCATAACAATATAGTGACTACTTGCATGTCCAGAGAAATCTACTAAAATGATATTCCCCTCTCCATTGCTGCTTTGTTAAACAGGGAGACCTGCCCTGTAGACAATGTGTTTCTGGAGGCAGAGAGCTAAATTACTTTTCAGAGGGATGCCAAATTTGCAAAGGAAGTTGGCAGAGATAAGCTGGCACTACCTACGTGATTGAACGCTCAGCATATCAATGACCTTTTTCAAAGCAGAGCTGGAATTCAGCACACAAAGGCACCATTATTGCAACGAGAACAATGTCATCTACCCACATTTGGATAACACAGCTTATTTAGCTAGTTAGGAGGTGGATTTTAGGAGAAGACAAACTCTTCTTTTAAGACAAAACCCTGATATGAAATTATAAACAACAATTATACTCATATGCTTAAATTTAACTAATGAAAAGAAATAATGCATCAGTATTTTTTACTTTACATTTCCATATAAATATTCCATTATAAATTTTGTTATTCTGTTTATAGTCAGTGTCACATTGCTATAAACTCTTCCAGTGATTGTAAAGTTTTGTAATAAAATAAATAAATAAATGAAAATAAAAACAAGAAGTTAGGCCCCAGCGAGGATCGAACTCGCGACCCCTGGTTTACAAGACCAGTGCTCTAACCACTGAGCTATGGAGCCAACTTGCCTTCAGCGCCCAAGCTAATGGCTAATAATGGTAAAACACACCGCATTCTCATTACGAAAAACGCAGTAGTTGCTGTTTTATATCAGTGCGCTATAAGTTATATTGCACTGTGATATTTTTCTTGCATTTCATTATAGATCTATATACTTTAATGTGTTTAGCTGCAAATATTTCTGGCGTCCAACTAGCACTAACGTTAGCTTGCTAAGTTTTACAGCAATATGGCAAGACGGTAATTTTGGTAACTTACTTTAACCGATTATTACATGAATGTTATATTCATATACTATGACATTTAAGATATAAATAACACAGTATAAAATATAATACCACACTTTATTAAAAATATACAAAGCAACCTATCCTAGACTTACTAAACTATTTAAACGTTGTCCAAGTTGTTCCAAATCTGTATGAACGCAAAAGAAAATATTTTGAAGTATATGGGTAGCCAAACAGTAGACATTGACTTACATAGTATTTTTCCAATGACAACTATTTTCGTTTCTGGGGGAACTATTCCATTAGGTTGTATGTCCTACATTTCTCATGATGTTTTGTGTTGGTGTAGAAT
>JAUYWG010000053.1:6179831-6200455 GCA_034779775.1 Enteromius afrohamiltoni
AGAATAATCACAAAAACGTCATCATTTCAAATTTATTTGTGAATGAATGATGGAAAAATTAGCTGTTACAAAAGTGATTCAATGACGTAATTTATTGGATAACAAAACCTCATTGATTCAGACAAAATGAAACATCCTCATAGGTCTATGAGTTTGGGAATCAAACCATGAACATGAATACTTTGTTAAGATAAAAATTTAATTCAAATATCACATGTCATTATAGTCCATTGTTGGTAAAGATGAGGTAGACCTACGTGCTACGACTACTAACAAAAAGCTTGTTTCAGAACTTTTTAATCCAGGTCTGAATTTCCACATATCACTGCTACATCTTCATAGTGAGCGCAGTTGTGTCTGCCAATCCCAGCATGCTGACAGTCCAAGAGAGTTTCCTCAGTCCCCTCACACTGCACATCATCCAGAATAATCCTTAGGCTCGTCCCCTCCCCAAAATCTGCGTGCATGGCAGCCTTAAGTGCATGGTGGAACCCGAGCTGCCGACAAACCACTCTGGCATTCTTGGTGTTCCAGAGATCGTCACAAACGGTCCCCCATTCCCCATTAGCATATACTTCTACCCTTCCACGATCACTCCGACCCTCTTTATCCCCGACCAATCTCACGGCTCCGTTCTTGTGCTTGCCCTTCTTGCGTCTACCCTTCCTCTGCTTGGATGTCCTGAGGGGCTTGGTTGTAGTTGGGATGAAAGGTGTGGGGGTGATCTGCTCGTCCTGCTCTCTAAAGACGTCCAGCAGCTCTTGAAGCCAGTCTTTTGAGCCAGTGTCAAGAGGTTCCTCTGGATTTGAGAGTCTGGGATTCTTTGTTGGAACATGGACTCCTATTAGTTCTGTGAAAAAAAGGGATTTTTAAAATCAATCATGTTGATCAGCGCAGTCTTAAAAAGGTCCAAAGAGTTGCCATTACTTTGGGTTTCAACATCCCAAGTTAATACTAACTTCTGACTGGTCCAACAAAAATACATCTTTCCTGTGGTGTTCTATTGCATATTTGGCAGAACATGAAATATTTTGAGCATATAGATAGCTTTTCAGATGCACACATCTTCTAGACTTACCTTCCTTTGGCTCGAATGGTATAAGATTGCTCCTAACACGAACTGAAAGAGGCTCATAATCACATTTTCCTGGGGGTGCACGTCTGTTATAAAGCACAGAGAAATTCAATTTCTTTAAACAAATATTCTTGGTTCAGCTGACAGCATTTGTAGTCTAATAATGTTGATGACCACAGAATTTATTTCAACTTGTTTCTTGTCAGAAGTAAAAATCCAGGTAAATACGGCCAATTTTTAGAGGATTTATAAAGAGTTCTGAAGCTTAGAATTTTATAAAACCACTTATTCTGTTAAAACTTAGTATTATTGGAGCTGCAAAGTAGTTCTTTACATTTTTTACGGTTGTTTTACAGTAGGTGTTATGTTTTCACATTGCAGTTGTAAAGAGATGGCTCTTTAATTTTTCAAGTAAGCTAAAATAAATAAGTCATATTAATAGGCATATAGTTGATGCCTTCTGGCTATACTTTTACAACAATGAGTGTTTTAAGATTCACAGATTGACCCCTTTCGCTTCATTTCTAAGTATTTTGCTGTTACCCAGATTTTTTATTTTTCTATTTTTAAGTCAAAATACTTGTAGTAGCCTATTTGGCCAGGCTAGATTTAAGTGAGAGATAGATTACAGCTGCACGTATTGCTGCCAACACAGCCTTTTCATCTTTTGAGAGTAAAGTCTGTTAAAGAGGCAGCACAAGCTGATCTTTGCACACCATGAGACTAAAAAAAAAAAAAAGAATACCTTGAGGGATCAACAATCTTGTACACAACACCTGTCTGAGATGTTGCACTTGGTATTTCGGTGGACATGAAATAGAGTTCACCTGGTCACAGGAAAAAACAAGTTAAGGCACTTTAAATATTGATCTAATTATTATACATTACTAAACAGGTTTTATATTCACTAGGAGGCGCTGGTGATTCATTTTTGCAGCATTAAAGCATTAAAAAAGGAACTGATACATACCAGCCTCATCCTCTGCAAACGATATGATGTATGGATAGTAATTGTTAATGAGCCCTGGAAATGAACAAGTCAGACCCACACCCATGCAAATCTCATTGTATTCCCAATTGTGTGTGTTTCTGTTTTCCTGTAAACTCATCAGGCGTCTGTGGAAATACATACAGCTTGTGTTTGTCATTTAAAAAAAAAAGAAATTAGTTGTGATCTTAAGTAGTATAACGACAACATAATGTTCAGTAAAATTGTGAATTATTATTACAATATAATAACTGTTGTCTGTTTTAAATTTTAGTTTATTCCTGTGTTGGCAAAGCTTCAGCAGCCATTAGTGATCACATTATCCTTCAAAAAATGTATCAAATATGCTGATTAATGACCTCAAACCTTTGAATGGAAGTATACATATACATTTAATTACTTACCCACTCATGAAGTCTCCAAATATGTACATGCCGTTTAAATTTGGATTTTCACAGCCTCTGTAAACATATCCACCTGTGACAGATTTACCCATTTTGTGTGGATATGCGTAAATCGGAAGAACATCATCTAGAAGTAAAAGAGTCCAAATTGTAAAAGTATTTATAGGTTTAAAAGGATTTTTTCAGACATCAAACATTTTAAGAAGTGACACTGAGAGCAACTGTATTCTCACCTAAGGAGCTGTTGGCACAGAGTTTTTTGTCGTAACAAGAGAAGCCCTCTTTTGCTCTCCAGCCATAATTCCGGCCCTTCTCCACAATGTCTACTTCCTCATACTTATTCTGGCCTACATCCCCACAGAAGATTCGCCCTTTTCCTTCCTTGGTGTTGGGATCTCCTCTGTCTACTGAGCACCTCCACATGTTCCTCACACCGTAGGCAAACACCTCTGGACGAGAGTTGGATTCATGTACAAATGGATTGTCCGGTGGGATTCTGTACAGCGGACCCCTTTCGTTGTCATCTACATCAATGCGCAGAACCTTTCCCAAAAGGGCAGATCTAGCAGTTACATACAGATAAGAGATGGAAAATTATTATTTGAAATCTATCCTTCTTGTACCAAACTGAATTGATGAGTTGATGTTGTAGAGAAAAACATACTTGTTCTGTGCATTTCCGAATTTCCCAAATGGATCTCCTGCCATTCCACCATCCCCAGTAAAGATGTATAAGTATCCATCATCAGCGAAGAGAAGCTGTCCACCGTTGTGATTAGAAGCAGGTTCATCGATCTCCAAAATTATTCTGAGGGGGACATGAAAACACAGGGAGTATTAGATTCTCTATATTCAATGTGAAAGCATAGGCTCAAAGAATAACCTCTCACCTCTCTGAACGATGGTCAACCACATTCATATCCGTAGAGGAGATACGGAACTCACTGATACGGATTCTCTCATCCATGCCCACCTCAACAGAATAATAAACATACAGCTTCCCGTTGTATTTAAAGTTGGGGTGAAAAGTGAGTCCCAAAAAGCCTCTTTCATCACCTTCCCATGGAGATGTCAGCACAGCTTTTGTAATGTTTAGAAATGGCTTCTCCAGCTTCGATCGATTTGGAAGGTATACCCAGACCAGGCCAACTTGTTCAGCAACAAAAAACCTGTGCGTGCCGTCATTGGCGTGAACCATGGCAAGAGGATTGCTGAGTCCATTGGCAACCTCCTCCAAACACAGCTGCAAGCAGCCTTCAGAGTCTGCTGCGGTGCGACCCAGATTTTTGGTCAACAGTTTGTTGCTCATCAGATGAGGATAGCAGTAATCCGGGTCATCCAGCTTGAGGTACTGACAAAGTTTGCGCTGGTCATGCTCAAGTTCTGAAAGACGTGGATCATCGGATAACAGGGTAAGAAAGGATCTGCACCTGGAATGGAATTGAGAGCAGTAGTCCGGGCAGAGTCCAGGTATGGTCCGTAACGGCGTGCTGGGGTCTTCGGCATCAAAAAGATGAGCAGCGTATGGAGAGCATTCCTGAAGCAGAATGAACAACAGGAAAAGTGAGGGATGTAACTGCATCGCAATGGATTCGACAAGTCATGTCTGCTACTCTGAGAAACCACAACAACTGAACAACTTCAAAAGTCCCTATGTGACCCCTGGTTGTTAGCATTTGGCAGACAGTTATGACTGGTTACTAGGGTGTTGTTTATTTATCGTAGATGCATTAAACTAGTCGACAGTAAGGACATTTTAAGATAACATTAAAATACGTTCTTTTCTTTTTTATTATTTATTACAAGCGTAATAAGCCTATGAAGCTTTATATGCTATGCTTTTATGTGTTCATTTAAATGACTGTGCATGTAAGTTTATTGGCAATTCCTCGTGATTACTAGTGACGTTATTTGGCCTCTCGCCAACCGTGTTTCAAGTCAATGGCAACGCTGGCAGGCTGTTGGACATCACCGTTTACAATTTATGGCTGTACGTGTTGGGAGGAGAGCATATAATGGTTCGAGAACCATTTAACAGCAACAAGCAGAACAAAAAAAAACTAAATTTGTTTCAAAAAAATGTGCGCAGTCGAAACTTACCTGACAGAGCAGATCCTGGACGTACGCTGCACAGTTTGAAAACCCATAATAATCGAAGTTATCCATTATCCGATAGTATTTTGCCATCAGATCTTGGTCTCTGGCATAGTCACAGCAGCCGAAGTGTTTATACATTTGACAGAACTGAAGTTCTTGTTGAGGCTGGAAGGGAGGTTTAAAATCCAAACACTGCGGGTGCGGGGACGCAGGTGCGATCCAAAACGCCAACAAATAACACATAATAAACGGCGACTGCCATACACGGCCGAAAGCATCGCAAAGGTACCACATAGCGCTCAAATCCTGGCGCCCAACTTCAGATACATGGAAGTAAAAGTTATGCAATGGCGAGGATATTCTGCGTGTGTCCTCACTGACTTGCCGTGCACTTTGCCCTGATTTTAATCATCAACCATTTCCAAACAAATTCACGTCTTATTCACCGTGTAGCGACTAAACACGAATCGCAGTATAATACTAAATCATTTCCTCCATGTTGGAGTTAAGAGACGTGTCTGACATCCTGAGCAGATGTGAGACACACACACACACACAGGTCCAAACCGCAATTCTCAGACTGTAACTTATGTCTGCCTTGTGTTATGCTGGAGTTTACCCTAGAAACGATTTTTAAAGTTTAGTTTAACCCGTTAAGCCGCGATCTAGCTCATAGACCATTTAACATTTAAGTACTGTGTAATCTTTAACAGTAACAGAACATCAAAGCATGTTTCCAATGTGCTCTTTCTGGAGTGAAATGGAACAATTCTGGAAAGTGTCTGCTTAGATAAATTGAAATTCTGTTTGTGTATTGAGTTTATATGTGAGGTCACATTAACAATGACATATTTTGAAGATAATTATTTTTATTTAACAGTTGTTTTTTAAACATAAATATGAAAGGAAAACAGTAAATGAGGATTAAAGTGTGAGCACTAGCTTTAATTTGCGGAAACAAAACAATAAGCTTTGTTCCATCTGTTCTTGCTGTTATGCAATCAGATTTCCAGTAATATTTCAAACACTTGGATCCCCTTTCTCGTTCTGTTGAAGTAAGCTTTACTTCCTTACTGTTTGGTGTATGATAGCCTGTTATTGTTTGTGTGCAAAATAAAATTTGAAATGTAAGTGTTCATCCACTTTAAAATAAATTTTTTTTGTGTGCCCTAATTTAAACCCAGTAGTAAAAAAGTTCTATGACTACATATAAAGTTTTCATAAAGATGACTTGGCCATTATTTGTTATTAGTCAGTGTAACCCAAGCATGCAGAAAATACGTATAGCCTAAATCAAACTGATGCAAAAAATTAATTGCATTTAATTTTTATATCTGAAAGAAAGCTTCAGTATTGCTTGTAATCTATTCCTGTAACAGTTAAGGGGTTAAGGTCTCTGAATGATGTTTTAACCACTGCATTGGAAATATTTCAAAAATAGCAGTTAAGTACCTGCATGCTGGTTAATGTGCGTGCGTCTGTTTCTACTTTATTTTTGTGATGAGATAATAGAATCAGATTATGTAAACTAGTATTCCCATTTCAAAAGAATAGAGATTGATATTATGTGTTGGTTTATTTGTTGCAGAAAATTGTAATGTGTAGGTTTTTTGAAAGTTTTTTTTTATTTTGAGTGTTTTCTGCAGGCTCTCAGTAGTTCTTAAGCGATTGCAGCTGATTAATAAATGCCTGATGTGATAATTACAGATGTGAGCGCTGACTCATTTTACCCACAAGATGGCGATGCGTTCACACAGGAATCCAAGCTCATTACTCACGCAGATTAAGTGGGGTCTGCTTTTTAAAGGCTTAAGAGACTGAAGATCATTTGATATTTAAATGCTTTAATTCACATTTACATATAAATAGGCACTTTTCTGAGGTTACTGTATTGTTTAATATCCTCTGGAATGTTCCTGCTATAATGCTACATTGTTTAAAAATAGGTAAAAATCGTTTTAACAGAGAGTTATTAGTAACGAAATTAAGCCCCAGTTGAATGCTCGCTGAAAGCTTGGTGGCTATTTTTGGCTACATTCAGATGAAAATTATGAACTGCTTTTGGAAGCAGAATATTGCTGATTTCCTATTGGCTGAAACATGCCTACCACCGGTTTTGCTCGTTTTCAACCCTATCATTTATCATTCACACAACTCAAGTGGTGCAATCAAAGCACTTGGTAGTGCTATAAATACCACTACATTATTAGTCTAGATAGTTGTGCACTTCTTTTAAGCTTATTAAACTATTTAAAACCTTATCTGAATGAGTTAATGGGTTTCAATTAGGGGTACTTAAAAGCCCCTGGGCAAATGACTTTTTAGACCCCCTTATGCCATATAGCTCCCAGCGTCAGGGCCTTATCTTACTTTAACTATGGGCAGTTTAGCATAAAATTGGAAAATGTGTTTTAGTAGAATTACATTAGATATCTAAAATAGTAGCCAGGATACTTTTCCTATACTGCGTGCATTAAGTGGTCTGAAATGCCCTATACATTATTTTTTCTTTTTTGTCTGTCAATTTTCTCAGTGTCAAAATACTGTTTTCATGCGGTCTTTGTCTAACGTTATCCCAATGTTGTTCCTATTTTATTCACAATATATTTTCCATATTGTACCGTATTCGTATCTGCCTGGACAAAAAATGTGATATTTTAAAGCAGCCCTAAGGTGAATTCGGAGTCGCCCCCTATAGGAAAAGGTAGTGATATCAGCAAGCAATGCAGCGAAAGCCTCGCGTGCAGCGCTGACGTCACTGGACGCTGAGCTGAAGCGCAACTACAGGCGCATTTTCTCACCATTCATCTGCCTCCGCGGTCGGATGCACGGCCGGAGAGTCACATCGCTGGGCATAGAGTCAGAAAGAGGAGATTCCACCTGAAATAAATGTGAAATAACGACGGAAGGGGAATTTATATCTAAAGCGACGTTGTGTTTGCTTACCTGGGTCAGTTGCGTTATTTTTTTCGTTACAGAGTTCGGCTTTCGACCTTCGAAAAAACTGGATTAATTTTAATTATGAGTTTAATATTGCTGGCCACGTTTTCGGGAAGGAACGATTGAAGAAATCGTGACCAAGTCTCTCGCGTCGGACCACTTTTAACAACAGGAATATGGCCAAGAATATTATAGACGTCCCAAGGGATGATTTAAGTAAGATATCGGATGAAGAACTGCTTACATGTAGCAAAGAGGAGCTGCTTAAAAGACTCCGGAAAGTGGATAGTGAAAAGATTAACTTGATGGTGGAGCACGGGAACATGATGAAGGACGTCAACCGGAGATTACAAGTGCATCTCCACGAAATACGGAGCTTGAAGGAGGTCAACCAGAAACTGCAAGAAGACAACCAGGAGCTAAGAGAACTGTGCTGTTTTCTGGATGATGATCGACAGAAAGGGAAGAAGCTGTCCAGGGAATGGCAGAGATTTGGCAGGTACACTGCCAGTGTTATGTGGAAGGAGGTTGGTATATTCCAGCAAAAACTGAAAGACCTAGAAACCAACCAGGAGAGTGTGATGAGAGAGAATGTGGAGCTGAAGGAGATCATCCTCATGTTAGATGATGAGAGGAATGGAGCCGGATCCAGGAGCTCCATAGACAGCCAATCAAGTCTGACCAATCTGAACGGAGGTTCTGCTACTGTGAGGGATGTTGGAGATGGGAGCAGTACCTCTAGCACGGGCAGTGCTGGAAGTCCTGATCACCACCACAGCCATATTCACAAACCTTCAGAGGGAAAGATAATGTCTATCAGGAGGTCTATGGATGATCTATCAACCAACAATCTTCTCAGAAGCATACCGAATGGGCTCAATGGTGAGTTTGAGCACTTGGAATAATGGTTTAGTGGAAAGCAGCCCACAAATCTCTAAAATGATGGTGTTTTAGCAGATGCTGTACATAAAAAAGTCCCCCCCCCCATACTAATATACTGTTTCGTTGCCCTTTTAACATTTTTTTTTTAACAAAATATAGAACAAGGATGCTTAGGCTTGCTTTTTTGCCAGTGAGTACCGTTCAGTGATTGAGGCTTCCAGAGATTTTACAGACAGTCGTGATTTCAGGTTTTCTTGATATACAGTATGTGAACATATTACCACATGGTCAACACTAATTGTTTCAGCCCATGAAGTCAGGTCAATGTGGGTTTAATTCTCTCTTGTGACGTTGGTGCACTGTGTCAATTCTGCCAATACTTGATACTTCATTCAGATGACAGGCATTTTATTAAAAATTAGAAACTCATTTCTGGATAAAAATAACAATGTCAAATAATGAAGTCAATAAATTATCTAGTCTTCAGTGTAACATTATCCTTCATAAATAATTCTGATATGCTGATTTGATGTTAAAGAAACCCTATTATCAAAACAGCACTGTGTAGTGTTTTTGTTGACCATGATACATGCTGTGAATAAAACAGCGTGTAATTTAAATTATACATTTTTTTTGTGGATAAAATGCATACATTGCTGTCATTCTTTCAGTTTGAGCATAATACAGAGATTTTCCTTCCTTGTTTTTGACTTTCTATTTTGTCTTCTATGCCATCAACCTGTAATTCCTGTGTCTGTCACAAGTGCCTGAAGGTGCTATCACGTCGTGTACTTTGTGTGTTTACTTTTGCTTTGCATGAACTGATACCAAATTATTTGACATAATAGCATCACATCTGGCTGTACGGTTATATAGCTAAATACTAGTTGTTTTTTTATATCTTAAATGACTTGCTAATGAGGAATGCTACCATGCAGTTTAATACAAAGTTTTGATATTTCTCTGATAGGTGCATGCCTGTATTTTTGGTGTAAAAGGAGAGTAGAATCTGCATCTGCAAAGAACATGAATGTATTGCAAAAAAAAAGTGCACATTAGACACATTCACTCAGCAAGCCAGGTCTATTCCATTAGCAAGATTCACTCAAGTCTAACAGTAGGGTTCTTAACTTGTTCTCGCCACATGACAGGAGATTGATGACAAGCTTACCTCTAGTACAGCACGCAGCTGTAGCAGAAAAAAATGTTATTTACTGCTGATAGTGTCAACTGGAAGAGCCTGGCATTGATAATAATTTTTTTTATGGGGTTTTAGACATTCTTGAAAGTGTTTTTTGATGTGATTTTTATATATAAATGTAATATTTTTATTATTTTGTGATAGAACGTTGGGTTTCTTGTTTCAGGTATTTTTTAGACTTTCATATACTGTTAGAGACCTTTGCTTGCACTTGTCTTTAGATGCCTGTCATCTGACCAACGCCTATACCGGGTTGCTTTCATCTGATCATTTAGTGATCCCTAGTTTGTCTGCCAAGCTACAGCTCTATCAAAAATGACTTGCTTCCCTATATGACTATACTGTCATTATCTTGATAGATTTATTGTTGCACCACATGTACAATTCATAAATGAGTTTACAAAGATTAGAGTTTAAATCCATAATTTAAGTTTTTGTACGCTTTAAAAATACTCAGAAAATAGCAACGGCATAGCAGCAACCTGCATTAGGCATAGAGCATATAAGCAGAATTTAGTTTTCTTTAGAAAATGTTTAGAAATGTGGAAACCCTGTATTCCTTTGTAGTATAGTCAATGAGGAACTGCAGCGCATTCTCAGAACTATAGTAGCGTTGTATTTAAGCTTGTGTTCAGTCATAGAGGGAGATTAGGCTGGCCAGCGTTCTCATTCCCAGGCTTCACCCCCCGATGAGTTAATCTGAGCCACAGGTTGCTTCTCTCCTTGTTTACAAAACTCAAAACAACCAACTTGGACTGCCAACCAACCAGAAGAACGTTTCTGCTCCCCATACCACATAGACAGAACTTGAAGAATTCCTAATTATTTCCCACGTGACTTGAATCAAAACAGAAAACCTGTGTGAAACGTAGTAAGAAAATATGCATTTCTCTTCAAAAGTAAAAATTCCAGATTTTTTAGTGCAATATCTGTTCACCCAACCTTTCTTTCTGTGGAACATAATAGAAGATGTTTTGAACGATGTTGGTAACCAAACTGTTTTGGTTTCCATTATTTTCCACTGGGGTAAAAACTGAGACATTTCTCAAAACATCTGTTATGTTTAACACTAAGGAAGTCATACTGGTTTGGAGAAGCAAATTAACTATAATTTTACTTTTACACCACCCTGAGACCTGACTTTGAGGTCATGTATCTGTCTCTTTGAGGGTAACAGTGCTTCTGTCCTGCATTGAAAAGCTTCTGGCCCCCCAGCAAGCCACCAATGGTCTGAAAGTTTAGTGGCTGGGGTCGAGATTCTGTTTCAGAGTTCATATAACACTCCTCCCTGACTCTTCCCACGGCTGGAGTGAAAAGGCCTTCAGTTGCCCCCATTCAGGACCCTCCATCAGTCCTTTAGAGCCCTTCTGCGCCACTCAAAGGTACAGATGTCTGGCTTGTCATAAAACAGATCCCAATTTACGAGTGAAGCTTTCAGTCTAGAGGTCACTCCTTTGAAAAAAGCCCCTGGGTTTCTTGTGTTTGATTGAACTTGAATTGGATTTAGAATTATTGTCTTAGCATTCATTGACATTTCAGTTAGCTGGATGGCTCGCAGTTTTTTACCAATGATGGGAACTCATGAATTCCCTTAAGTAATCTGCGAGATAATTCAATTGTTCTCCTGGGAATGCCAAATACTGGATTACACGGCTGTGCCTTTTAATTCCCCATGTCGGTTCTTGTTTAGTCATGCTTTCAGATGGTTACCAAACAGTAAAGATCAAAGCAAAACTAGTTAAAAGGTATTTTTTGCATCAGACCCAGCAGCAAGTCGAGTAAGTCTGCGAATGTGCATCCTTGAGGACGTCTTGAGCTGTTGATGCAAGGCATTGTTCTTTTAAAAACAAACAGTGAAGGAAAGCACCTCCCCAACTGCTCAGACTTGTCGGTGGGGGGTCTTTTGGTTGTGCTGAATCTGAAGTTTACCGTGTTATTGCTAGTTCCCTGCCGCTTGTCTTTGCCTCATAAAGAAAATAATAATCTTATGAAGCATGCCAGTCCCTGTGAGGCGGTTTCACCAAAGCAAGCTTTAAATGGGCTTGTAATTGGGCTGTCCCACTTTAGTCCGCTGACATTAACAAAATGGTCTCCAGGGACCAGCAACTCTGAAGTGCTAGCATGATTATGGCTGAGGGGAAGATGGTGTTTAGTGCTGTGTTTTAAAGGAATATTGCCGGTCCCTGTTGTGGTCTGTCTTGTGTGATGTGATTTGTGTTCATCGTCTTCATAGGTTTTATAGCTCTGACTGTTGTTATGATAATGATTAAAAGCCTTAAAGCGTCTTTAAGTGTGAATTGGGAGGATGGTGGAAATGTGAAAAAGAGCCTGGTTTACTCTCACAGAACCTCTTTGATAATCTTTACGTGTGGAGATTCCGCTCAGTAAATGACTTAATCAGATTCACAGATTCATGAACGTAATCACACCTAACTTCCTGTGAGACTTCAGTCTCAAGCACATTGCATGTTGTCAAAGCTGACTTGGTTGTTCCTGGAAAGCACCGTCTGTTCAGAATGAAACTGAAAGGGTTACAGATAATTGGGGAGTTGTTTTTGCATAATATTTTATAGGATTTCAATTGACAAATGTCAGAAGTCTATGTATACAGAAAATTGTAGGATTATTATATTGTTCGGTGTCGTTGACATAATTTTGGTGTAAAGCAGCATGATTGACCGTATTTAATGGTTGAATGTTTTTTCACTGAAGCAGGGATGTACAGTAGTTGTTAATGAAAAATATTTTTTTAATTTTTTTATTAAAAATAGTTTTTGTTAAATGAAATAAAGCTGAAATAGTATAAACTCCTATGTGAAATGACCTTTATACTGTGAAAAATAATAACTGAATGTAAATTATTACATGAAAAGAAGTTATATTAATTATAATATTAACCCATCATTAGGCTTACTTTTAGAGAAAAAAAAACATTAATATTGTTTTAATTCAGAAATTCCTACTGGCCTTTGAACAGCACAAACTTCTATTAGATTAATAAATATGTATATGTAACACTGCACTAGATAACTATATACATTTCATTCTGTCATATGGCTTTGTAGGAATTAAAATATAGATGGAAAAATTATTGTATTCTATGGAAGCGAAAAAAAAAAAACATTTTAAAACATATAATTCTGAAAGAACCAAGTCTTTAATGATGATTTTAGTTGTGATGTTCCCATAATGCTTCTGAATGTTTCGCTGTGATGTAGTGCAAAAATGAAGCATCCCAAATCAATGTTCTTTTCTGAGATATTGCCACTTGTGTGTATTTAAAAAGTTGGCCTTCCAGAGTTTCTACATTCCATGACAACAATAGTGGAGGTTTCACATTGTTACCGAGTGAATACTGCTGAAAGGGCGGGGGATCAGTGTTTAACTGTTAAATTCTCTTGTACTATGATGCTCAGAAAGAAAAAATGCCATCAGCTGTGGTCGGTGAACTAGTTAACCCTGTCAGAGAGCTGAACAGATGTAAGGTAATGAAGTCACCACTGAATAAATAAATTTACACATGCCTACACAAGCCTGAAATTTCTGCCCACTGAAGCTGAAGAATGTCCAGATTGTATTAATTAACCAACCATGCGAAAAAAAAAAAGGTTTTGTTTAGTATAACATTTTACCTCAGTTCTTTCTTTTCTGCTCTCCCTCACTTTGCTGACCCCTCCTCTCTTTTACCTTGTGGAAAATATGAAGGCAGTGGATGGAAAGGGGGTCACGGGCGGGTGGCAGCACTGGGTAGGTGGTGAGTTCCATAGCAACAGTAATTATCAGCTGGTTGATTGATCCTGTGGAGCTGGATGGGGGCGGCACTGTTTGTATTCAGAGATATAGTGGGTCAGGAGACTGGAGGGCACCTGGGGTGAAGTGACTGAGAGGAAGTATGTTTGGGTTTCTGGACCACATGAAGGGAATGCAATCAGCATGTGACATTTGTGGAGGGTTTTAGGGGCTTCTTTTGTCATATTTATTGGATTTAGAGGGATAGCTTTTGCCAATTCGGCAATCATTTACTTGCCTTCATATCCAGAAAGCGCTTTATCATATAGCAAAATTGGAACTTGGACAACTGGCTGTCAAGCTTCAGAAACTCTGTTCATGTTTGAATAGATGATGACCCAACTTTTTTGGGTTAACTGTCCCTTTAAGGAATGGGTTTCAAACTTTTTTATACAGTTGACCCACAAAATATGATTATCTCCTTTCTAAAATATAAAGGTAGCTATATGTTTTCATACAGAAACACAAAGGCCAATGCCTTTTTTTTTTCATTTTTATTTCCTATAAAAACGCCTTTTACGGATGCAAAACCACAGACATTTTTCATGATGGACGAAAATTTCAGAGGCAGTGTGTAAACGTGATTGACACAACATGAGGTCATATTTATTTTCACATGCAAAACATTAAGACTCCAGAGTGCAGTGATCTTTATGTGAGAAATAATAAATTAATCTAAATTATTATATGAAAAAATAGTTTGTATTAATTATTATATTAACCACTAACAAAGAAAAAAACTTTGCCTATATTATAAATTAATATATATTAATATATTTATATTGTTTAACAGCTTTTAGACAGCATTTAATTTTCAGAAAATAATAATAATAATAATATTATTAATAAAAAAATGCCTTATTTTAACTACTTAATGATTTTATCAGTTTATTTATTAACTTTATGAAAGGGCAATTCCAGACAAAAAAAAAAAAGAATTTCAATTTATATTTTCAATTGTGTTTTCCACATATGGATGCATAATTGTGACAAAATCCAAACACAATTGTAAGTATTGCATTACCGTTTGGGTTTTCGCTTTTGCAAAATTTCAAAACAAAAATCTATTTCTAGTGCTTGTCTTTTTTTGCAATAGCTCAGAATGCATATGTGAATTGATGTTTCTGTAATGGGACCACTTTTCCATGCCAGATCTGAAATTGGTCACTGTGTTCCAAAGTGCAGGCCGAGTCCCCGTTGATGTCAAAGGGAAGGTCCGATTTCAGCTCCATTGCACAGATCTTGTTGACTCAGGTTCCTTGTCTTGGCATGCTACCTCTGGAGGAAAGTAGCCAAGCATGAATGATTCCAGTCAGATGAGTCTGTTATTGCTGAATTTTTTTTCTTTGTCTGATGGCTTTCTAATAATGTATACTGTACGTTGTATCTCATTGTAGAATATACAGTAGGGTTGCTGTTTTATTAGGTCAGCTTTGATCGTTTTTGACATTCAGTAACAACTATGTGTAGAAAAGCAGATGTTTAATTTTATAGCTTCTTTGCGTGTTTTAATATGAAAATCTGTTGCCTTTTCTTTAATAATTACTGTTGATAGCCAGACAATTTTGCAGATCACATCACCAGTTTTGAACCACTGGAAGTGTTTGGATGGATCTTTCTCAGTTTTGTCCTTCTACGCTGTCCCTCCACTCTAGACACAGGGGGAATGGGGCTGGCGGACCCCTGCCTCTGTCTAGAGGGGGTGTGAGGTGGTGAGCCCTCGGTTCGCTTGAGCCATCTGTCCGACAGTATTGTTCAGCGCACAAAGGGGAAAGAGTCCTTCAAAGACCACAAGTGAATAGAGCCATAACGTCATTCTGCTCAGGCATGAGAGCGTTTTCTAGTTCTGGAGCATCCCTGTTTCCTGTTCTTTACTTCCTGCACCTTTCTTACTTTATTTTTTATTCCATTGACAAGCTAAACTGATTCACAGCCCTCTCTTTGAGGGAAGACTTTTCTTTCCAAACAAACTTGTGGGAACATGAAGTCGGGTGACATCAGTGTTATCAGAGTATTTGCTGTAGAAGATATTCAATGGCATGTTCATCAACTGTCAAATGGGTTTTATGTGCAACAATAGAGGCAAATCAGTACTCAATACTTGATTTCCTGGATTTTGTGAGTCATGATGAGTCATTTGTGAGTTTGTCCTTAGCATTGCATTTGTGGTACTATTTGCACTTTACACATAGTGTAAACATTGTTCCATAAACTAAACTGTTGATTGAACAGCATGTTAAAGTTGAATTGCTGTAAAAACTGTAATTTCTCACACGCCAGATTGAATTACAGATCATCACCTTGAGGGGGTAACTTCAGACTTCATGGGAGAGAAAATACGTATACATTGCCTGTATGACATACTTGTTTTTGTTTTGCCAGTTTTTATTGCAGTGGAAGTAGTATGCATAAACAGGTCACTCTTGAATATATGATGTGCTGTACCCCCCAAAAAATATGGTTCCGAATCCTACGTACATGTCATCTCTCATCTTGACTGCTTCTGGTATCATTGCCCACTTCAATTAAAAAATAGCTGCTTATACTTTTTACATGAACTATAAGATGACTCGAATAGTTATAATTATGAAAAAATGCTCAATATTATCTCAACCTCATGCCATCTAGTACTATATACTGTATATATATATATATATATATATATATATGTCTTGTGAAGTGAAAAGTGACACGTTTGTAAGAATCCTTTTGTTGTTACTTCAAACTGGCCAATATATTCTATAATTCATAATAATAATGAAAACATTTATTTGTGTAGTGAACTGTTTTGGTCTGCTTTTGCTCGTAAATGGTCTTTAATCTTTTTCATATTTCTCTCCTGATTCAGATGAGACAACTTTTTACTGGAGAAAGCACTATATTATTATTTCTATACCAATATAAGATGTTAATTGTTCAACTGCAGTCACATGTATTACAGTGGTGTTTAATCACCTGTTTGAACTCCTATTTTGACAGTACCCATTTACTGCAGAGGATCCATTGGTGAGCAAGTTATGTAATGCTAAAGTCTGTTTTGGTGAAGAAAAAAAACTAATTGGATGGCCAAGAGTGAGTATGTTTACAGAAAATACAACATTTTGGGAACTATTACTTCAATCATCTTCACTTAAATTAACACACACCCTACTTCCAATACCTGAAATGCTTAAAGGCATAAAAGTACAAAAATAAAATCCCTATCATGTGATCTTTAAAGGTGTTTTAAGATTCCTCCTTCATCATGGGCAGATGTGTTTGCCCAATAATCATGTGCTTACTCAGGATAAGATGTGCAATCAAACAGCGAGTCATGTGCACAGCATACAGATCATGCATAAAACTGAATTTCCGGGTAAAAGAATATTTGAATAAGAAAATACTTGAATAACGCTGTTTCCTCTTCTGGTACTGGAGTTGCATTGCAGTCTGTGCATGCTGAATGCATGTGTGTGCGCTGAGAAAAGCAGAGAGAGAGTGAAAGAAGGAAAGAGAAAGCTCATTTGGCAGAGGCTGGAGGTGTAATACTAAAGCACTGGCAGGCCCTTTAGTCAAACACTGGGGCTTGTTGCTAGGATACATTCTTATCAATACCTTGGTATGCCGTTTATCTTCCCCACACGTTTCTCGGAGCTGTGCTCCACCACCCGCTTATTCACTGCTCTATTTTTGAATCAAGCCAAGTCTGCAGCAAGCTGGGAGTCCCCAAACCCCTGTGTTGACTTTCAATGTTGACGAAATGCCCAGTGCGTTCTGAAGAAATGTACTCGGATCGTTTTCATTTTGGAATGTGTCATGTTCCATTTTTTTTTTCTGTAATTTGTTGCAACCATCTTTTAGCCATTTTCCTCTGCACTAGTACAGAGCATAAAACAAAACAGAGCTTCTTAAAATCAATGTTAGTAAGGCTGAACTTTGCTCATGTCTGCATATTTTCAGAGGGCGTGTGTTCAGTCAGTTCAGTCTGTATTAAGATGGTTCTTTTGTCATGTGTAATACGTCCAGACAGATGTAGTGGATAATAGAGGGTTATTTGTCATTAAGTCATTGATTTGAAGGCAAGCAAACAAAACGGTTGCGTAGTTCTTTAAATGCAGAGCTTCCATATTGCATATCTGTACAGTGTATGCAAACAAATGGGTTTCTTTATCTTTACCTTTGTATACCCATTTCCTTTGTGAGATGGTCATGACAAATGAGAACTATGCATTGGTTACAGTAAGCTGAAAGCTGATGATGTACTACCTCACAAACTCCTTAAGGAATGCAGTACTGTATGTGCAGAGTGTGCAAATTCTATATTCACAGAAAACCTGCATGACAAACTGCACATGCCAAAATGTGCAGTCCCACAATGCACTGTATTAAATTTGAGACTGAAGCAGTTGTGATCTTCTCCATTCACAGTCATGGCAAGTGAGGTGTCAGCAGATCCTATGATGGCTCCTCCCCAGAGAGCTGTCTGGAGACATGCTCTGCTTTTCCTTCACCGCCATTAAGTGCTTTACTCCCGGTGTCGTTTGAAAGCCTGTAGATAAGCGATAAAATAACCATATGACCAGATAAGCCCATAATGTGACATTGCCGTGGGCACATTTATTGCTGTGTATTTTCCAACGTCACTGGTAAAACTGGTGGTGACAATTACCTGGCAGTAAACACATACTAAGCAATCATTCTTTACTGTGAGAACACACAGCGTGATTCACTCTTATGAGTTCAGTAAACCAAACAGATGACCCCTGGGCAATTTACACCTCTTTAAAAAGACAAACATCGAGTTCAAAATGGATAGAGGGCAATAGAGCAGACAGGGGGGAAATGTAGTGGGAGAGCGAGCATATGCCCACTCTGCTAATCTACAGATTTCTGCTCTAAGATGATTACAGCTTTCAAAGCCTGTTTGAAAAAACACAGTCGGCAAAATGGCTATAGTCCATCCAAAATGACTTAGTAACTGCATTTAAAGTGAATTCTGCACCCCGACAGAGAGAAACTCATTAATTAGACACTCAGCAGTGGGTTGTTCCGTAGTACAGGGCCAAACAGCAAAAGAATCTTTAAAAAGCTGTTTTTATTATTGTTTCTTGTGTTGCTGGCTGTTGTTCAGCTGCTTTCTTAATGGACTGTGGAGATCGATTTGCATTTTCTAACAGTGGGATCATGCATAAAATAATACATTCAAATAAGAAATGCTGTCATTATTTATTCACCCATATGCTGTTTTTTTATGGGGAATGCAAAAGGAGAATATTTAAAGCATGTTATATAATTTTTCCAACAACAATGCCAAAAAAGCGCACCATAAAGGCATTTGGAGTGAATAATGACTTAAATGTGTAGTCTGTTTCAAAAAAACGATCTTTTATGATGTTTTTGGTCCTTATTGGTGCTGAAATATGGAAAATAGCTGCACACGGTTGATTAAAATGTCACTTTTTGTGTTTAACAGAAAAAAGGTCTGAAACAACATGAGACTGAGTAAAAAAAATGACAGAATTTTTATTTTTGGGTGAGCTTAATTAGATATCCTGATTACTGGTGTGCTCACGTCTTCCTGGAGATATATATTAGTTAAGTTAAGTAACTTTGGTTGGAGCAAAGCTGAGTATGTACCTTCAATTAAAATTCTTTACCACTTTTATAAAATAATGAAAGACAAATGTGCTTTGGGTTTATTTTTATTCAACTTATACAATTCATGTAATTTCATGCCAAAATTATTGGGCAATTATTACTATATTTAAATTGAGCTTTATTTCTATATTTGAAAAGAATAATGCTCTAGAGCATTAAAAAAATTGCCACCGCAGTGCTAAGGTGTTTCTATGCGGTTGCTAGGGTGTTTGGCTCGAGTGGTTGCTCTGGTGTTTTAGGTCTTTCCTAGGCTGACCCAATCTTTTTGAGCCTACTGTATGCTTCACAGAAATATGCAAGTACTGACATGAAACTATAGAAGGCGTTGTTAACACAAATTGAGCCAGTGAGCTTGCTGCTTTTACATTTAAAGGACTGGTTAGCATTTACTAGAGCAGTATATACTGTAGCACACTTTCATTGTTCCTCTGAAACCTTCCCCAGCTCCACCTGTATTGACCTGCTGGGGTTATTAAATATGCTATTTGTGCAGCAGCAGTGTGCCGTAAACACAGTATTCTTTTAGAAGATACTAATATGTATCATTTAGGTACTAAAATGTATCTTCAGGGTACTAAAATGCACATTTAGGGATAAGTAGGTGTACCGTTTGACAGGGTACTCTCCTAGTGACAGCTTTTTCTGAGTGAATGTAGGCTACTTGTACTCATTCATTAAGAATGCGTTGGCCGTCGTGTGGCACTGCTGCATTCTGTGTCTCAACTGAGCATTGTGGGATGTGTCTTGCTCAGGGTCGTGTTGTGGTTGCCAGGGCAGCTTACATGATGTTTGTGTAAGTGGCAGGGGGGCACGACTGACTCACGTCCTTGCTGCCTTATTACACCCCTGCTTTAGCACCGCAGACAGAGATTGATAGTGACAGTGCCGTTTCTGCACGAGGCTGCATGCACAAGGGCACATACACACTCTTCCTCTCTTTCCCTCCCCATCCTTCCTCAGTCTGTCTCCTTCTCTCCTTTCTTTCCTCCGCCTCTGGCTGTTTAGGCTGCAGACCCCATTGAGGATACAGGAAAAGCATTTGTTGACATTCAGAAACGCCCGTGGGCTGCGTCATGTAAGCACACTCTCCGTCACTGACACATGCTGCGCTCTGCAGCACATGAAGCCTTCTGGTATTTCCTTCAGTATGATATGTCATTGTCAGAACAGTATTTTTATATCTGTGGCTTGACATGGAGGGTTTACAGTATGTGAATGAAGAATGAATCACAATGGTTTTAGATGAATAAGACGTTTTGTTGTTTACCTTTCCCATCTGTTATTTCCGTCTTCCTGGAATTGTCTTGATAGTGATATGCAATGATAATTTATATATATATATATATACACATATAGTAATATTGTAAGATATTATTGCCATCTAAAAAAATAAATAATAATGTATAAAAACTTCAGCATAAACAAACTTCTAACAATATTATTACATTTTCCTAGTTTGTCTGCCATCTTGGATGTTTGTTTTTGTGCACCTGGTATTTATCACCTTATGGGGACCAATTGTCCCCACAAAGAAAGGAATACCAGTAAATTTTGACCTTGTGGGGACATTTCTTAGGTCCCCATGAGGAAACAAGCTTATAAATCACACAG
>JAUYWG010000053.1:6200555-6210591 GCA_034779775.1 Enteromius afrohamiltoni
CTGTACAGTATAAAAACCATTACACCTATGGAATGTCCCCATAAAACATGTAAACCCAACATGTGTGTGTGTGTGTGTGTGTGTGTGTTTGCTTAACTTGTCTTAATGCATTCTGGGATTCTCTGGAAAGTATGTTTATGTGATGCTGCTTCAGAATTTTGCCAAATAAGCATCACACCTGTAATGCCTTTGGAATGAAAATCTTTGGAACAGAGCAGTGTGTGAGTGATACGATGTGCTCTGACATTAGTATTAGCCTGAACATGCCTCCACTGTGCATTTAATACCCTGTAGTTTCATCTCTGTCACTGCAGCTCACGTCAGAAGAGTCTCTGTATTTACCCTGACAGCAGTGCTGCAGATGTGCCCAGAGGGCCAGGACAGGAGCCTGTTTCATAACACGGTTAATGACTGAAATCAGCACATCTCATGATTGTTAATGTTTGAGCTGCTCTCCCTGCTGAGCTTGCGCAATCTGAACTGGATACCTGCACCAGAGCTTCCTGCCTATCGGTGCCAAGGTTGTTTTACAGGAAGCAGACTGCTTAATTCTATACTTGTCATTGGCAATTGCTTTGAAGAATGAGTCGGTCTTGACATTGCTGTAATTCGCTTATTGACGACTGAAAGGTTATATTTTCCATTATGAGCTCTTTGAATAGTGGTTTTGCACAATTTTGTATCATTTATGGTTGGATAATTTCTGATGGAGTGGACATGTGTCATCAGTAGTTTGTAGGACCAGCAGGGACACTGTATCTCTTATCTAGTCACTGTAGGGAACGTTAGATAGCACGATTATTTTATGTAACTGATTCCAAGATGTCTGCAATCTGTCATTTTAGAGAACACACATTCAGCTTCCAAACATATTTGTAGAGTTACCTGTAAGTCACACTTGAATAGCAGTCACATTCTATCATATAGAAAATAAACATATTTTATATAATAGATATGGTATTTCATATGACACATTTATTTGCAAAAACAGATTACTCATGTTTTTATTATGTTATCATGTTTTTATTGTCTTTTATTGTGTTAGTTAGCTATGTTAAATTGTTTAGTTGTTTTTTACTTTATCAAAATTACCCAACTTCAATTTGATTGAGATTATATGCACTATGAACAAACTTTTTGAAAATAGTTAAAAAAGAGGTATGTGCTTTTGCAAATGAACTCTTCATATGAAATATCACACACACACACACACACACCCACATATATATATATATATATATATGTTTTTTTATTTTAGATTCATATGAATTATTTACAAATACGCAACCGATTTTTGATTTTGACAGCAGTCTTCTTTTATTGGTATTTAGTGTCATTTTCATGTGTAACAGGTGGGTTCTACGAGTTTTCATTTTATTTGGTGGTTTTTAGATTTTATGCCTCATATCATAAACATAAAAATAAAATTTTGCCTGTTTTAATTTGTTAATATATAAAATAAAGAAAAATATATAGTTTTATTATAAATGTTTTGTTTATAATATCTTTTTAAAATTTATACTGATATAAATTTAAGTCAAAATACTGTTCAAAAAAAGTTGGCTTCATATTTTATGTAGTGCGATTGAATTATGTTACATTTGTTCAGTATGACTTTATTGTCTAAATATTTAGCTTTTCTGTTAGAGATTTTGTGTTGCACACATTTGATGATTTTCACCGTCATAATTCTGTCAAACCACCTCTCATACAGATTATTTTAACGTTTCCATGCTTATGAGAAACTCTGTAGCAATCGTTACCTAAGAAACAAATTTAGTTCCTTTAACTCTTGCTAGAGGGGATCGATGTTCTTGTTGCGGGGTGAACTATATCCAGGCCCCTTTGAATATCAACCCGCTTCAGGTTTCATGGGGAAATGCTTAACACCAGCGAGCCGGACCACAGCGGTGTGGAACAATGCCTCGCTGTTTGGCTAGCCCCATTTCCACATCTTGCAGTAATTGAAATCATTCCTGGGCCTCTGTCCTACCGAAGCTTATTTCACCGTGCTGCTCGGGGACTTGTACACCCATGGATGGTGGGAGGGGTGTACAGTTGTTTTTGTAGAGTGGTACTTTATGTATGAGTCGAATGTGGGGTCAACTGGAAAAGCTAATGAGCTTTTTATTGATTCCAGCTTTCAACCTGCCTGGGTGGCTGTGTGCAAATCAAGAACTGCAAAAGTTGGCACTGAACATGTCTCGTCCACACCCGTACTGTAATATCTTCCAGACATCACAAGACTAAGATTACGTAAGTTATGTAACCAGTGTGTGCAGGAGATCAAAGTCCTCAGAGTTATTCACTTCTGAGGTCCATTCGGTCATTGCTTGCTAATGTTTGTCCAACCTGTAAAGAACATATGCTTTGTCCTTTTTTTATTTCTATTTCTTGGCATTATTGCCAGTAATGGCTACATGGTAACATTCATTCTGTGGAAACTCCTGTGAGAATGTAATGGCTTCTACCAAATGGATAGGGTTAAAGTTTGGGCCAACCTGCAGAATGGAGGTTATTACGGAATCTGTTTTTGGACTGGAATCTAGATCTTTTTACTTATTTTGATAGTAAGTAGACAGGGTCCTGAGCCACACGGGTGACTTTTATTGATTTATAGTTGAGAGGGAACAGGAAATTGTGGATGAAAGTTAAGGGTACCCATATGTCAAGCCAAATTAAAGCTCATATTTCCCAGTATCCTACCTCAACCTTTTTGTCACTTTAATGTGACTCTTTTATTTTAAGAAAAGTTTATATTTGAAGTTTTAATTCCCAATTTAAATTGACTTTAGTTACTTAGTGGCCTTTTAATTAAATTTAGTTTAGTTTACTTTAGTTTAGTTTTATTAGGTTTCATTCTTTCATTGCCAGTTTTAGTTATTTACATTTTTGTTTGTTTGTTTTTATAATCTTTTGTATTTCCATGGGTCTAGCACATCATGAATATTTCCCAAAACAAATTTTAGACTAAACCTGCGGGGGAAAAAATGTCAGTTTTGTTTGGGTGCAGTACCAAACGGTTCCACTATATGAAATTTTCGCATTTATTTCCAATATAGTAATTTTTTAAATGTACCGATGGTTAAATTTTTCGGGTGGGCTGTTTTTAATTGAATTAAATTTTAGGTTAGTTTAGTTCTTTTAATTTAATTTAATTGTATTTATTTTATTTTACCAAGTGTTGAAAACTAAAACTTAAAACCATTATTTCTAAGTTAAAATCATAACAAATCTTGTTATGCTGGGTTTTATTTTTGTTTTCAGTTAACAGAAAATGTTATAAATTGATTTTCATTAACACTAAACACACAGACCACATCTCAAGCGGACAGACTCGACAAAAAGAACAAAAACATGGCACTACAAGTGGGTCACTACTATGACAGGATCAGATAAGACAGAGGGAGGCTTTCTCTGAGGCTATTCCACATCACAGTGTCTCTCCAATTAAGTCAAGTGCACCCTGAGATGTTGCCAGCACGATAGCAGATAGACCTGGCATTGCCGCAAACACGTGTTTCTCTTGGTTTCTGTAAAGACACAGTAGGACAGCTTGTTAGACTTCAGTTGCTTGCTCTGTGTGAGAGCCTACAGCGCTTGTGTGCATACAGCAGCAGAGAATGTCTAATTGAGCAGAGTGGTCTGTCCTTAACCTTGTGTCTGATAACCCAGGGGCGTTTATTTTTGTCCGTTTTGAATGTGGCTGCATATGTGTTTTATAAGTTCCTTTCATAATCCCCTTCCTTCGTTCAGTCAACAATTGAAAGCTTGTACAATTCTCTATTAATTCTCAATGCTGATAATGGCTGTATTCAGATCTGGGCGTATGCCTCATTTCTGTGGGTTACCCAACAAAACATTACAGAGGGGTGTAGAAAACTATTTTTCTCGCATGTTCAAAGAGTTCCTGCTGCATTGCAACCCTGCGGAGATAAAAGACTCTCCGGCTGTGAATGGAGCGGGAGGGAGTGTAGCGTTCCGCTCCGTCTTTCTCCGGTCAGCGGTGGGGAACTCCAGAGGTGGGTTGAGGCGGGGGTTATGTACGTGGCTGAACCAGTCAGGCTTTGTGGACAGCCTCACTAATCAGCTTGGCCGTGTGTCAGGTGATCAGATGTACTGTAGTTAGATTATAGGGTCACAAGGATTGGCAAAGAGGATTAACGAAGCAGGACCTCTGCCTACCTCAATGGTTCTGGTGGGCCCATAAACGTGTCTATCCCAGAGTTGTTAAAAATTGTATTACCTTTCAAATCGCCATCTTCATGCATGTATTATTGTCAGAGATGAATAAAAAGCTAATTGGTTTGGTGCTCCTAATTAAGGGATCATCAGATGCTGTAAGCTGTGGCTGCAGTGACATCTGGTGGTGATCATTGATTTCTCTGTGATGAAACATACAAAATGGCCGGGAGAGCATAAGATGATTGATTGAAAGATTGGCCATGGTTTATTAGTTCTGGGTTCAAAGGGCATAGGAGATAAACCTTTGAATCTCATTTCAAAGGGTTGGGCAGCCCATCCTTGACTGATGTTGTTAACATATTTGTGAAGGCTATTAGTGATAGTGTAAGCAGAAACATGTGAGAAAAATCTCAAACTAATTTTTATTTTAATATACTAATTTGGTGCTCAAGAAACCTTCTCGTAAAAAAACAGCTTAATGTTTTTGTTTGTGGAAACAATACAGTTTTCACATTCTTTGATGAATAGAAATTTCAAAACAGCATTAGTTATTATAAATAACTTTACTATCGGTTTTGATCAATTCAGTGCATCAACATTCATTTTCTTAAAAGCTTTTAAATCTAAAAGTCTCCAAACTTTAAATTGTAGTGTACAAAATGTAGTTTAAAATAAAAAGTCACTTCAACCAATAAATGTTGTATGTATACAAATGTTAAAGGATACATTTCGTTAATACATTTGACTGTTTTAATTGTGGTGCAATGTACAGAATGTAATATTTTAATATAGATATATAGGCTTAAAATACAAAAGTTCTTTGTATACAGTATTAAACAGGAGGTCCCTATTCTGTCACCAAAGGGCCCCTCGGTCTTTCAGAGGAAATAAAAGCAAGAAAATCCTTGCTGATTCATTCTGCTGTCATTGAGGCATCCGTGTGACACACACTGTGTTATAATTGTTTTCTTTTTTTTCAAGGCTGCTTTATCTTCTTTTTTTCACACATAAATTATTATTAATTTTTTTCCTTTATTTTTTGTTGATACTAGATCTTTCTATTTTATGTCTGGGTTGTCCAGATCACGCGGTTTTGAGATTATTTTGCGATATTGGCCTGATGACTGTATACATCGCTAGAGTATGTTTACATAACTAAGCACCTCTTGGTCTGTTTCATTAGAGTTTTGAGTACGCAAGGGATATTTGAGGATTTTCAACATAATATAAAGAGACAGACATACTCCTTTTTGCGGCTACACAAACCGGCAGCCCCTTCATCGCCGAAAGGTCATGAAAGGCATGCTGGGAATGTGGCATACACACAAGACCAAACACTTCAGGATCCTCCTCTACTACTACTCCAAAACTGTTTTAATCCTGATTGGGTTTTAATACACAGACATGAAGTCAGATTGTTTTTACCCTTGCTTTTATTTTCTTTGACGTCTGATTCTGTTGGAGACAAATGTCAGATGGTTTAAATGAAAGCAGCTTGTGTGTGTCAAAGGCAGTGTAGATTTCCTGATTTGAGATTTCTTTGTTGTCTAAACGAGCTCTTTAAAGTATAAGCCTTTATGTGATCGTGTAGGATGTGAACTGTGCAAAACGTTCGTCTTTGAGCGTCTTTCTTTTGCTTTGACAGATGTCTTTTATTTAACTTATGTTAGCCGCAGTGCATTCTGGGATATGGTATTATATGTCAGCGCTTAATAGAAAGCAGCACTATTTCAAAATGACTCAGATTCCGGGATTACTAAATCACTTTTAGGGAGTTTTCACAGTAAAACGGTTTTCATAACATAAGAAATTATGTTTGGAGAAACTTGAGTAGGGCCAAAAAAATCACACAGGCTAAAAAAATTAGGGGCCACACAGAACTGCTGATCATCTTGACTCTATTAACGATCCTGATCTCAAAGGATGTATTGTAAAAAGGGGAATGCATATATATGCAATGAATAGTTTTATGTCTCAAGGATGCATGAAACTGATTAAATGTAAAGACTATTGGACTTTTTGAAATTTTTAAATTCCACAAAAATATTAAGCAGCATTGATTATAATAGGTACCATTTTCTTTCTGATCTAATAAATACACCATACAGCATATATATATATATATATTTTTTTTTTATGTTACTGGCCCAAACTGTTAAATTATAGTTCATGTGAGATATATTCTACTAAATGCCAGTTTCCAAATTTTCTAATTAATTTAACTTTTTTCTCCTCTATTCATTCTGCAGATTCATCTTCAAGCTACATCCGCCAACTTGAGACTAAAGTTCGGATTTTAGAGGACGACAACAAGCAATTGTTATCCCAGGTAAGACTTTAGATCTAAAACTCCTCTGGTAATGTGATAGTAAGTAATAGTTCAGCATTCAGAGGTTAACCAATCATAAATGGGTCATTTTCTTAATAAATATATTTTCTTATCATTTCTTATATTATAAGAAAATATCATTTTCTTATAATATACATATCAATACAGTAGAATTCTAAGGGTTTAAAGAGAGTGAACATTAGTCACGGAACTGCTGAACTGTGAAAAAGCTGACTCTTCTGAATCAAGAGAGAAATATACAGAGATCAGGGAGCATTTACAAGCCAAAACAGTCCAATTTTAACCAAACATGCTGGTGATTTTTAATGTAAAAGGATACATTTATGTGCAATGAACTGGTATTTTTTCCAGAAGTGGTTTTAAGTTAAAACACCTTCATGGATTTTTTTTTTTTTTACGATGATGTAGTTTTTCACATGACATTGATTGATAGACTGGAGACATGTGGATTACGTGAGGATTATTGTGATGTTTTTATCAGCTGTTTGAACTCTCATTCTGACGGCACCCATTCACTGCAAAGGATCCATTGGTGAGCAAGAGATGTAATGACAAATTTCTCTAAATCGGCTCTGATGCAGAAACAAACTGGAAAACCTGACTACATTTTAATTTGTGGGTGAACTCTTCTTTAATGCATGTCATTGCACTAAGACTTACACATATAACTCTATCTGAATCTCAAGGCTTTGATGCTGAAATTGGACTCTGATTTCTTATTATGACACTGTCAGAGCTTTGAACAAAAAGGCCCTGGAGCGCTGACACAGTTATATGAGACAAAGATACAGATCTGTCACTAACAATTTTCTCTTTCAGACAGTCTTCATCTCCCATTTCTGAGCCCAGATTTATAGTCAAAGATAGCACATCCATCTCAATATATTTAGATGGTGCAGGCAACTAGTTGCTGTCAGTATAATTGCATACGCTCATCTCTGATATTCTACTGCTACTTCTTCATATTTTTCATTCTCTGTTGATTAATGAAGCCTCGTTTTTCCTGTTATTGCCTCCATCGATAACTCAATGCTTTGATGAAAGATATCTCAGAATATGCCGGTATTGTGTACTTTGTTTCTGTTACTTTAGGAAATATCAGTGTTTTCTTTACATGGCTTTTAGCTGAAGGAACTTTTGTATCGCTGTATTCCTCAAGCAGGTAGTGAACCACATAGCAAGCTGCATTTAGCTGTGTAATGTCAGGCTTAAGAGGAGAAGAATGTTGTTACCTGCAGGTCATCAGTTCAAGCCAAAGATGTCATTCATGGGGTCAAACCTGTGTTCAATTATGCATGCTCCAACACTGCAAGCAGAAGGGAATACATTTCACTCCATCCTTTTTTTCACCTTTAAGTGAGATTCATAAGGTTTGAGAAACTTTTATTTTTAAAGGGGCCGTTATAATAATAAATAACAATTAAGTAATAATAGGTTTTTCATTGAATCGTGTGTTACCTGAAGAAACTATTATCATTTCAAGATCTTCTATGTTTTCGATGGAGTGAAGGTTCAAAAGAAAAACAGTTATTTGAAATAGAAATCTATATAATCTATAACATTATAAATGTCTTTGCTGTCACTTTTAAAAAGTTTAATGCATATATATATATTGTATATCAAACAATTAATTGTATTTATTTAAAAAATATTTTATGTATAAAATATAAGAATATGAATATCTAAATGTATAAACATAATATATACTGTATGTGTGTGACTATATATATATACATAATAAATATATACAGGACACATACACATATGTAAACAAAAACATTTATTTTTGGATGTTTGAGATATATATATATGTGTGTGTGTGTGTGTGTGTGTGTGTTGCCTTTTTGTTGAACATATATATATATATTCAGATATACGAGATTTCTCATTTGAGACCCTTCAGTACAATCGGGTACTGTTTTCTTGGCAGAGTTTTTATAAATACACACGGATAATTGTGCAACGTATACACGTAGACAGAATAGTTTTGTAACAACCCTTCTTCCCTGAAAAGTTCATAACCTCGATTAAGCTCCAGTAATCCCTTTGTGCGCTGTTTGCACACAACAGCCATCAACTTATGGGACAAGAAAGCCAAAATGGGGATAATCACACACAGATGCTTTTACTATGGAGGAAATTCATTCTTTCCTCATTGTGTAGAGATTTACATTTTTTGTCTGACATTTTTTTTAGAATGATCTGAAAGTAGGAAGGGCCATGACCTTTTACAAGGTTTCTCTTGTTTAGAAGGTATTTTATGGCTGTGACACTCAAATATGCGGCGGTGAGAGTTTTTAGACAGGTGCCTTTTGGCTAAATTTCTTAGTTCGTTATTTATGAAGCGTGACTGACATTACCTCTCAGCTTTTAGCTCTTTTAGCCTTTTAGCCTCTTCTCATATCACCACTCAGGAAATAATATCATGTGCCATCAGCTATCTATTTTTCACTCGCTTTTGTTATCGTCCTGAAGTGAGAAATGTTGAAGACAGCACATTCTGCTCCATTACGAATGTTGTTTTTCAGGTTTATTCCCATAATGATAGAAGACAGGAAGGTGTTCTTGTGGTTTCCTTCTGCTTGGATAGCTAGATCTTTATTTTTAAGTCACATTGAGTGCGTTTTGCAAAAGCACAAGCATATAGATGAGCTTGATCATTGTTTTGGTTTATGTGCTTCCGATAAAAAAACACTAAGAGTTGCAGTACTGTCACTTTTAAGTGTTTAAATGTTTTCTTGATCAACACCGAAGACCAGAGGAGATGGTAAGATGAGGTCAGGCAGCAGCTGTATTTATAAACGCTGCGGCTGTGTTAATGCTCTCTGGGTCCCTTAGCGACTGTCCGGCTCATGCCAAAAATTTGGAGTAAAGCAAGTGGAAGTAAATCTGTCTGGACAGTTTCTGTGTTGGCAGTATATGACCACTCATTATTACAAATTAAGTCATATTAACAACTCAGAGGCTTGTAATGATTAGCTGATGTTTGATGAAGTTATCAGCATCAGCAATTGAATTTAGAGATATTGAATCAGCATGATATGGTATGGTATACGGCCCATATTGGTGGACCACAAGACATTAATCCTCAACCAACTAGCGTTCAGAGATGCTACTGGTCAAGTCAAGTAGGTAAATTGTTCCAGAGTTTGGAGCTAAATAGGAAAAAACGATCTGCCACCCGCAGTAGATTTTGATATTCTAGGTATTATCAAATGGTCAGAGTTTTGAGAACGCAGCGGACGTGGAGGACTACAATGTGATGAGAGCTTGCTCAGGTACTGAGGAGCTAAGACATTCAGGGCTTTATAAGTAATTAACAAGATTTTAAAATCTATACAATGTTTGACAGGGAGCCAGTGCATTGTTGACAGAACCGGGCTAATATGCTCATACTTCCTGGTTCTAGTAAGGACTCTAGCTCCTGCATTTTGAACCAGCTGTAGTCTATTTATCAAGCGTGCAGAACAACCACCCAGTAAAGCATTACAATAATCTAAT
>JAUYWG010000053.1:6210691-6222760 GCA_034779775.1 Enteromius afrohamiltoni
TATATGTATATGTATATGTATATGTATATGTATATGTATATGTATATCAGACTTTAACATGGTAACGTTGCCAAGGATTTTTCTGTTAAGTCCTGACTGGGAATTTTTCTTGTCTTTAACCAGCCGTTGCTGTAGATCATGCCAGAAACGTGCTTGACTTTTAGTGCTGCTTGACAATCATTACTCTTATGTTCTGACATCGATCTGTAAAGAGATCATCACTGCCTCGCTGCACGCTAGTTACTTTACTCGCATAAAAAGTAAGGTTACTGAAAGACATCAGTCCCAAAAAATGGCTATATTTTCATGCACTTCAGAGGAGTGCGTTCTGAAAGTGAGCATTAGCTTGGCTTTTGAAAAAGAGGATAAAAGTTTGTTGGTGACCATGTGGTTACTCTTTGCTGTGAATGTAATTCAAGGTTTGTGTGCTAAAGCCATTCACTCTTCATTATGTTATATATATTCATTTGAATCCTCCTGTGCATATGAAACACTTTGCAGTTAATGGACATCGAGACTATGATCTCAGAGGACTAACTCTCATACGTTACGCGATTTTTGGGAAATCTATTTTTGTTTTCCTTGTTTTTTCCTAAGTATTCACTGCAACACCAAAATGATCTCTTGCATTCTCTTGTGGTCATCTTTAAGCCTTAACAAACGTCATTTAGTTGGATTCCAGATACAGAAGCATTGATCCAGGATGAAGATGCGCATCACCCACAAGGCAAAACTCTCTTCCTGTCAGCTTTTAAATAACAAAACATTGGGGGCTGTTGATTAAAGAAATATTTCACCCAAAAATGAGAAATCTACCATTTTTCGCTCACCCTAATGTTGTTTCAGATCTGTGTGTTGTTATTCGTTCACTGAGCACTGCATTTCAAGTGTTTTAAAAGCTATATGAGGCAGTTTGGTCTGTTATTTACACAAAGCCAAGCAATTATTAACTAATAATCTCGCATCTGTTATGCATATGGCTTTAGAAGACATTGAATATAATTTTTTTTAAAGCTTTTCAGCATAGCTTTTGATTAATACAAACTGTCGGAGAGATGCAGAATGATTATTAATATAATACAATATATACAAATAAATAACAACTAATATCAGGGTAAGTAAATGACAATTTTTGGGTGAAATAATTAGCAAACCTTAGAGCTGTGTTCCTATGCAGTCACAATACATCAGTAGTGATGAAGTTTTAATCAAAATATATACTCAATGTTTTGTTATGCTTTTGAAATTGTGTACATGTACAAAAATGGAAACGACATTTCAGTTCAAGTTTTCAACCCGACTAAACAGCACTGTTCGATATACTGTTCAGAATGATTTGTTATGTTGAAAGATGATGAGTGTATGGAAGCCTGTCACTTGTTCTTGCTGCTTCTGTATATAGATTTATAGCTTTGGAAAGCTAACAGCTTTAATACACTTATTCTCAAATCTTTAATGTGATCTAGCCATAAAGAAAATACACAGTGGATTGCATTGACTCCCAGTTCGTCAGTACAACTGTATAGGTAAGAGCCATTAGTGTCTGTCTACAATGACGAGTCCAAGATTAAAGTTCTGTGCATTTTTCACCTGAATCAAATAAGGTTGAGTGCTTTTCTTTGAATCTTTGACCCTGTCTATCTGTCTTTAAGAGGACCTTTAAAAAAAAATTTTTTTAAATCCCATTAGGAGATGTAAGGGCACACGTCCATTGTCCTTTCATTCTTCGTTTCATTTGCGGAGGGAAAAAAAGGTTTTATTTAATGTATTTTTTCATTCTTTGCCCCCCAAGCCCCATTACAAATTTATAAAAGAAACATTATCTTGAATCATTTAATTCGGGGCAATTAAATTTTGAAATTCTACATTCATTATTCATGGGCTTCAAGATAAAACCCCTTTAATCCTTGAATATATTATTATAATGGGCGATAGTGTGGGCAGTGGTAAACTCGGGCAGCCCTGCACATGTCCGGTATTGTTAGTATTCTTCATGTCAGGGCTGAGAGCAGGAGTGCATGGAGCTCCCTTTGGCCTGGGACCGTGCCACCAAAGTAATTCTGTCTATGAATAATACACAGCACTTCTATTAATATAGAATGCTGTCAGACCCCGGGCAGAGGACCCATTGTCATGCAAGTATTTACCAATACATGTGCCGTACTTGATAGAGGGGGGTTTTCTTCAAAGGTGTCGGGGTCACATTTCCATGCACATTAAGTAGTCAAGACCCAAACCACTTTGCTTGTAGAAATAAATGCTCCATAAAGTGGTGTTCAGCTCACTGCCATACAAGGGTCTTTAGGAAACAATCTAAAATGAGTGAGAGTGATAAACCTAAATGTATTCGGTTTGCCTCTCTTTTTTTGCAAGGACAGAACACTCGACATGCATTAGCTTCACAAGTTGGTGTAAAACCAGATGATATTGTTCTCCGTGATTTAAAATGAGTCAAAGAGCATCTTGTGCTTCAATGCAAGCAAGAACGACCCTGATAGAACATATACATCTCACAGATGTCTGCATTTACATCTGCAAAGATGTTTTTTGTTGTTGTTTGCTTCTCTGCAATATGTCTATAGGACATTTCAAATAGACGTCTAATAGATGTCTTTAAGATGTTTATGATTTAGAATGTATGTGAGGAGTTTGTAGACAGCAGATGCTTTCTAGATCAAGAAATAAGTGTGCTATTTTGGGGTAGTCTATACAAAGAGTCATAAACAATGATAAAGCAATAGTGAAAAATATTCTGTCATTTTATGTGACCTTTGCATTTTTTTAAAAGTATAAATGCAAAAGTGCGGCCTCAGATTTGGACCCTGCAGGTGCTTCTAAGAACCAATGAGTGCTTCAGTTAACTCAAATGTAACAATAGAAAACTTTAATTCTCGTAAATATTAATATAGCATCTTAACAGCCCATAATCAGCAAAAATAGCCTTTGAGGAGGTTGTGTTGTAGGTCTTGAGCTCATCCTGTCATATTTTCATTGAGTTGAAACTTTGCAAGGCCTTCTTAGGTCTTGAAATGCAATGGAGCAGGTCTCTATTACAACACAGTCTTTTAAGAACCAGTGAACCTTTTATTTTTAGGAACGAGGGTAAAAGATGGTGGGCATCTTTCATAGTTTTTTCATAGTGCTATGCCTCTCAGCACTTAATGCAAAGTGGTAAAGTCGTCTTGCGAGTGCTTTCTGCTTGTAGTTAAATTTGTCTTTTAAGCTACTCAGGTCTTCTAATGCTGAATCAATGTCTGTGGCCATGTTACTCTGTCAGCTAGCGTGTTGAGAAGAGCTGCTCTACAGTTAGTTCACACGGCTTCTTGCCATGAATCGATGATTATTGGTCTTGTACTTTTCTACCCGTGAGAAGACCTTCTTGTTTGTATTTTAAGCTCTAAGCTATACCTCTGCAAACAGATGAGACATTAGGTGGTCGGAAACGGTCTCCAGTTGAGGTAAAGGCCGCGCAGGTGTTCTTGTATGAGAATACTTCAGCACACATGACTTCCGGTCTGTGGTTTCTCAGCCTGGGCTTAGTTAAAATGACACATGGCTGGAAAGTGTTAACAGTCATATTTATAAAGTCCCCTTGAACAATCACAGAGAAACTGTCTTGTATCCTCCCACCCTTTAAAGCGGTCACTGTTACGTTTCTGTTTCTTCATGTAGCAGCTGTGGCTTCCTTTGACCAAGCTACCCTTGTGAGAGTAAATATATGAGAGTTTTGGGAACGCAGTGTTTATATTGTCTTAGTAATTTTTACAGACGCAGCTGAGTTTAAACAGCTAATTTCTGTTGACCCTCAGAAAGACATCTTACTACTTGAAATACAAGCTTTGTTTTTCAAATGTCCGCACTAGATTTTGTTTATTGGGAATTGATCGGCTCGGAAAAAACAAAAATGTTATTTTTTTAATAATAAAAGGATTGGGTGATTTTTGAAAAACAAATTGTAAAAATTGGCATTTTTAATGTTTGTTATAATGAACTTAAAAATTTTATAATAATAATAATAACTTGAAATGGCAAAAATAAATCATTCCCTACATTTTTTCTTGTTCAACAAGCTGTTTCATTAAACATCATAATAGGTAAGAAAAGACAACAACAACTTCTGTTTTCTGCTGACTTCATTACAACAGTAGGTTTCGACTGTTGACAAAAAAAAATATTATTAAATATTTTTTATTTTAATGTCTCTGTTTTAGTGCAAGTAGAAGTGTTTACATGGTGCATAGAATTTTTTAAACACATCTTTATTAAAAAAAAAATCCAATAATATTTGAACAATTTTTCTGTTTTTATTTTGTTTCTACAGTATGTAACTCTTGCATTATTGCAACTAAGTTTTTGCCGTAAATATGCTAACATAGTGATAAAAATAACTTCTCACCAAATTGCAAAACAATGTTATAATTACTTTCAAATTGATTATACTAAATAGTCTGCTTTGCTTGGATTGTAGTTCCTGACCTAAACCACTCCAAATAAACCAATTGATTTGCTTATTTATAGTTATCTGTACACATTACTTACTTGAAAATTGACCTTTATCATTAGTATTTGTGTAAAAAACGTCTAAGTCTTCTAAGTCTAAGTTGACTGCCAAAGTGTTCTTTTTCTTTGAGCAAGTGTGTCCTTAAAACAGATGTGGCGCTCGTAATGGAAGTAGCTATTCATAATTGATGAGGAAGGACTGAAGGTCTGGGGAAGAGCCATCAAGACTGACCTGGCATGACCATCCCATACCACTTTCGACCTCTGCTCTTTATGGAACTGACATGTGGATGGAGGAGCGCTTGAGTGCTTGAAGAAAAGTGAGAAGAACATTTGGTGGTGTGCGCTTTTTTTCTGAAGCGATGTAGTTTCCACATGCTGTAGCTCTGAATATGCTGTTTAAGGTTTTAATGGCTGAACTGATACCAATATTAGCATCTTTCTTCTTCAGAGCTAACATATGCAATGGTACCCTGTGGTCACACTGAAACTCGGCTATGAGTTGAGTTATGAGCCAGCGCCTGGTTCACCATCTGTTAGGGCTGCTTTAAATCAAACTTTAAAAAGCACTTGTTTGTGAGAAGCTTGGGTAAATATTTGCTAGACCAAAAACAGCTAATTAAAAGTCTTTCCTTTTTGCCGTCACACGGACAACACACGCAGGCGGCTCGCCCAAAACAGGCCCTTTGCTCCGTACTGGCCCCAAACGTCCTGCTTGAAAGTAGAAGAAGTTCAAGCTGATTTCATATTCCTTTTCAGCAAGCAATATTTAATTTTTAATCCTATTTAAGCCAACTGGAAATAGTATTTTGCAACAGTGAAACCACGGCATGTATAATTGATGTCTTGTCTTAGCTAATGCAGTGGGAATGTTTAGCAGCCGAAGGAGGGAGAGAGTGATGCATTGAGGAGCCCCTGGGCACCGGTGGAGGCTCTACTATCCAGACGGAGAAAATGGGCCCGTGCTGCAGAACTCCTCGCAAATGCAAATGGCATTCTGATAAGAAGCCATAAATCCATTGTGTGTGACGTTACCGTGTTCCTGGAGCGCTCCTCTGTGACACGCATATGTGAACTGACCTCTCGTCACCAGGAACAGAGCAGGGGCCCCACCAGACGCTTATATATATATGGATAGGTGGATGTCATGACATGCAATTTTACTGTCCTCAATGAAAAAGACCAGACTATTTTTTTATTCATTTAGAACATTGGTTTGGTCTCTAATTATTAAATGTCAAATATATGTGCAAATGTAAAAAATAAAGTGCATTGTGAGTGAAGGAATTCCAGAAATGTATCGAAATGAGAAATGTGGACCCAACAAATATCATTTGTAAATGATTTAATTGGTATAATTAGAATTAAAATTTAAAATTCATTAAAAACTGCTTAATTGGGCTTAACTTTGCAAATGACTGGTCATTAATACACATTCATAGAAAAAAAAAAACAGTAATGCTTTATGAAATTAGAGCCCAATGTGATTTAATATGCATTAAACAAGTTTTTTTTTTTTTTTGCATGTGGCACCGATTGTTGCAGTTCAGCAAGATAAAACCAAAACCTGTTTAACAGTATATTAAAAACATGACGCTTGCAACACAGGATGCTAAAATATGGCAAGGCACACCGTACGTTTAAATAGAGTCTAGCGCAGTGAACTTTTCAACATTTATTTGAGTACCGGACCTATTTTAAACCATCCTCACTGGACCCCAGAACAAATTTACTTTGTGCCTAATTCACTACTAAACTTTTTTTTAAACACTTTTATACAGTTATATTGGCTATATAAGTTATGTAAACGAGTCAGATGTCAAAATATGCATATTTTTACCACAGATTTTATGCTGCTGCTCTGACATTATACAAGGATCACTATAGGGGTCCACAGTCCTCTGGTTGAGAATTGCTGATCTAGCGCATGTTTACAAGCAAAGGCAATTAAATAAACAGATGGACACAACAACATGTCTCGAGTGAACAGCCCCTCAAGGTTTGTTCCCACTAAGAATGATGAATATGTAATCGTTCATTCCTATAGACGATAACATATATAAGTGATTGATGCGGTTTGTAGCATGTCATCTGCCTCTTTAAGTACAGGAGTTGGGTGGATTTTGATTGGCTGTTCTTGTGGTTAAAAAAAATTATAATTTTGCAAGCACCTCCAATTAAATTGCTCCTCTGTGTCATTGACTTTTTTGTTCTTTCTTATAGAATTAGAACAATTGTTAATTTTTATTTTTTACATTTTTAATCTAAAGACCCCTCTTCTAGAACATTCTGTGTGATGGAAAAATTTCAAGGGTTGGGAACCTTTTGTTTTCTTTCAAGTGTGTACAGCACATACATAATATATGGCAGAAATAGGCTAATATGCATTTCTGAATTTTTTTATTTTATTTTATTTTTTAACTAGTCATGGTTAAATTGTTAAATGACTAATTTTCTCTTATATAGACGTACAAAGTTCAACCTAAAATCTTGATAGTTATAGTATCCCTTTGTCTATACAGATATATCTTGATTACATCTGCAACTTGCGGCCTATGCAAGGTCTCCACCTATCTTATCTGTCTCGTTTCTTCCTGCGGCTAGTGAATCTTCGCCTGCCTCCGGTAATAGGGTACTGTAGGACCGTGCCCCAGAAACACAAAGAGGGGGTGAGGGGAGAGCCTGACCGACCGTACCACAGCTCGGCCATCCCCACAGAGTTGTTAATTCTCCTCGCCCTGCTCCGGCACGAATGAGGGAAACATCATTCTCTATTCTCCCAGGTCAGAGTGGGAACAATTAAGTGTAGAGGGCGCGGGGAGTGCGCGGCGAGCCGGCCGACAGTTGATGAATGTGTGGGCAGGCTGCAAGTGACAATATGCAGACAAGCGAGATCATTTGCAAATGGATGCAGGGAGACACAGTGAGGGAGCGAGAGAGACGCAGTGGCACGGGGCAGAACAGGGGGGAGGGTTTAACCCTTTGCGGGTGTTTCTCTCAAGGAGAAAGGAGGCGAAACAGGACCAGGCCAGAAAATATCAATACTCTGGTCCGGCAATTTATTGAGGGTGTGAAATTCGATATGCACTCGTAGACTTGTGATCTATCTCTTAAGGTGCAGAGAGCAAGTAATGAACTGGTCAGGTTATTGGGCGCTTTTTTCACAACATGGGTCATGTTCATTTTGCACCTTTTATGGTATTTTATGGTATGGTATTTTTTCTTTTTTGTGTAAAATAACCATAGCAAAATACTATACTAAATCAAACTATGGTAACATAAAAAAATACTGTTTAAAGAATATCTTGTACTATTTAAACTCAATAGTCGTAATAAAAGAAGGTTTTTGCATTTTTTATGTGTGGTACTTGATTCTATCTTGACTCTGATTTAGCATCTAGGTTAGCAAACTCTGGACTCACAAAATAGATTTTCACATTTGCAGGGACAGGTACTACTTACATATTTATGGGATAAAGTGGTACTTTGCGAGAGTTTCCACCATAATTGTTAAGATTTTTTGTTTGGTTAGCATGCTGCAATGTGGTTGTTAATTTGTTTTTGGATGAATGTTACAGTAGGTGGTTGCTAAAATGTTCAGTAGGCCTACTCACAAACTAGACTATCCACATGATTCTATAGCTGAGTGAGTTGTTGAGTTGTTCATGTGTTTTTGAGTGGTTCCTAAGGTATACTAGTTAGCTTGCAGTCAAATGCTAATTAAATTATCTTTAAAAAAAAATCTGCACGGGCTAATGTGTTGCTAAATCTATTTTTCAATTTTTTGAAGATAATAGGCCTATTTGTCAATTAAAAAAAACTACTGACATGCTTCTGCAGTGGTCAGGGTGTTCTTACGTTGTTAATGTGTGTTTAGAAAGCAGTTTTTTATGTACTGAAGATAATTTAAGTACTACTTGTCCATTCAAAAGTTGTCATTCTTGTGATTCTGCAGTGGTTAGCATGTTGTTATTCTATTCTATGTGTCTGAGAGGGTACTTAAGTATACTAGTTGGTTGTGAGAATGTTCAGTACTCACAAACTGGATTTTTACATTCGCACAGGCAATTACTGAAGTAAACGTTGTCAACATGATTCAGCAGTGGTTGATGTGACGCTGTGTTGTTGGTGAGTACTCAAGGTGTTTTCTAATTAAGTTTTTTGAGTCTATCCTTAGTAAGTTTATTTCTTAGTCTCAAAATCGTAGGTAGATTGCTTGAAAAGGTAATGGCACCTCAACAATTGTAGCACAAACTGTAAGGCGTTTTTAAAGGGCAACAAATGCCAATCTAGACCCGTGGCAAGCAAGAAAAGTTTACGTAAGTTTATTCTCAAACTTGCATTATTTGTACGTGCGGTCAAACCAGTCAAGCGATGTACCGTCTTTCCTTTAAGTGTGCCTGCTTATGTTGATGGGCAAAGGATGATTTGAATCAAATCAAAGTCCATTACTCCAACAGTGATGGAAAAAGCATTGGCGCTATCCAGTGTAATCTCACATTAATCATGCTCTCTCCTGATATGTTAATCCGACTGCATCTATATTTAATGCCGGGAAGACGTTCCCCTTGATACATCACTGAAGAGCTGTGGTAAATAGAGTGCTGTAGGGGTGTCAGAATATCCACACGGTTGACTCCTCGTGTGCTCCGAGCTCGGCTAATGAAAAAGAAAAGCCCAGCGCGTTACAGGGAAATGAGGCAGTACTGAATGACTACAGACAGTCTGCAGCCCAGTAAAAGATGAAGCTCTACCCTTTATTCATCTATCTTTTCATCCACCACCCCCTCCTTTTGTTTCTCTGTATACCTTCATAGAAACGACACTTTGTCTATCATGACAGAACCCTTCCCCCATGCAGTGACATTGGGCAATCAAACAAGGCTAGGTTTGTGTATGTATCTGTATGCGACGTGCATGTCGCGATCTCCATGTTAGGGTCTGTGCACTGTAAGGCACCCGTCCTAGCGGTTTCCTCACCTCTCTGTGTCTTAATTGACCTCCAGGTGGAAAATGAGCTGTGGACAGCTAACTCCACGCCTTCACTTACCGATCTGACATGTAGATCAATCACGGTGTTGATCCTAATACCCTTAACAAGGTGTGTCTGGGACTCAAAGGACATGTCAGCTCACTGTAGTGTCCCAGTTGTACTCTTTGTGTCCTTTTTTGCTGCAGTGCAGGTCCATATTCACTTCATTATCTGCTTTGGATAGCGCTAATGTAAGCCAGTATAAGTGGTCCACCATCTAAAACAAAACAGACCAGGTCTTGTATGAAGATATGTAAGCAATGTCAAATATTGAAAAGGAAGTAAGTCTGCTTACTGTGTGGTTGCAAAACAGGCAAACAGGAGTATTACAAGCTAAAATAAATTGTCCATGCAAGTGTCCTCCGGTGCTTTATGCTGATCAAAAAGGTGATGATTCAGACTTCATTTCATCCATACATACCTTGTGGGCACTTCTTGCTCCCGACTGCTGGTAACAAAGTTAAGAAATATTACAAATCAGCACTGAATTTATTATGTGATGTTCCCAGAACACCAAGTATCCTCTTAAATAAGTGCATTGTTTAGGTTCTGTTTTAACATTTATTTATTTATTTACACTAATGTTTAAGAGTTTGGGGTCTTAAAGAGTTACTTTTTTTTATGACATGGGGGTAAGTGATTAATTATAAAAATAGCATTTTGAGGTAGAATGGCCCTTTAATAAAAGGAATTATTGAGCAAGGATGCATTAAATTAAATTGATCGAAAGTTAACCCTTTATCGGGCAAGGGACTATATTTGGTAACTTAATCGATCATTCATTAGAGCGATCCCGTGCCTTTTCTTGAGCTCGTGTAAGCGCATGGATTTCTTCCAGCCAATGAGCATAAATCAGTCTACGTCACAGATGGCAACACCGTGGCATTTGACCAATCAGGAGTTGCCCGCGGCGTTTCAAACATCATACGCCCTCTTCAGGTAACTGCCTGTATGTCTATATTTAGACATACGCCCGATGCAGGACTTGTATATACAAATAATGCATTCAAATGTAGGACAATAGTAAGTAATGTTGACACAGGTTTGTATAAAATTATGCAGTGATTCAGTGGGAGATTTATTGAAATGATCTAGCCATAAATAGTAAAATATAATGTTTTACATAATAGATTTTATTCATTTATTACTTGTAACGCAGTTTATATTATTATGGCATACATTGGTGTTTATTTTTACTGTGAGCCTTATTACTGCTAAGATAAGTGGTACCACCTAGACTAGTGTGCTATTTTCACTTGTTATTGTATAGTTACATATTTGTCAGTATTCTTCATTTTCAGTAGATCTAAACTGCAATTTTTTGTATATATCCAGCTTTTGGAAAACAACAGACTATGGTACATTAAAAAAAAAAATTATAAAACAAAGGGAAAAAATAAATAAATTAAATGAGAAAAAGTAGCCCATTTATTCAAATTTTATGTGTGTTTTTAGCATTGTAAATATATACCCTTTTTGGGGGAAAAAAATATGACCATAGACTGGTGAGGAACCATATATGGTAATTTCATTGACATAGATTTACAACATAAAATTTTATTATTTTTATAAAGTCACAAAAGCTTAAAAGTCTTGTTATAGCCTCCGACAAGATTCCAGGGTTGAAATTATGAATTTCCAATTATTTCAGTGAGTGCCCTATAAAGGGTTAAACTGTAAATACATTGTTACCAAAGATTTTAATTTAAATGAACACCATCTTTTCATCAGAACTTGCACAACGCTTTTTAAGATTGATAATAATGCTGAAAAATATTTCTTCAGCACCAAATTAGTATATTAGAAGGATTTTTGTATGTCTATATTATATTCATTTATGATTTTTTAATGTCACTATTTTGCCACCACATTAATATTACATTTTAAAATATTGAAAAATTGAAAACCTTTATTTTAGCAGTTTATTGTAGTAATATTTCAAAATGTTCATGTTTTTACTGTATTTATAATCAAATATATGCATCCAAATATTTGAAAGACAGCACATTTTATACAAGAAACATTCAAGTAAGGTAAGTACAGGCAAATGATCTCGCTATAGACAAACAAAAGCACAGAGTGTAACTCTTAAGAAAATACTGTTTATTTAATGTTATTATCTTTTTCTTTGATTGTTTGTAGCATTATTGTTCAATTAATAATTCAGCTAGATAAGAACAAGAATGAAAAACATCCCAAGCTAACATTATCAAGGCTGCTAGCTACTGTCTAAGGTAAGTAACTGAATGAGTTTGAAGTCTGAGAGTGGGACCAAATACAGTAAAATATCAAAACACCAAATTAACTGTAACATACAATTTTGACCTAGCAATTTCATATTCAAGGAAACAGTTTTGTAGCCAAGAATAACTTAAACCAATCAGAGTTTAACTTTCAGTGCCTCCCCTTAATCATTTTAGGTCGCGGCGCCACTATGTTAGCATTTATCTTAGCTCAATTCATGCTGGAGACAGCTAATTTTGCAAATACTTTTTAAAACATATTCTCTTTGTCAATAACAAAACATTTAGCACTTT
>JAUYWG010000053.1:6231579-6280093 GCA_034779775.1 Enteromius afrohamiltoni
ATATATATATATATATATATATATATATACTGTACATATTACAAACAAAAAAAATAGCAAATATTTATGAGTTTATGATACGCATACTAATACTCAGAGGATCATATACTGATACTCATTGGTTAATTGAGCCTTTTGTCCTTCAGTATGACCTAGAACAGAGATTCTCAACTTTTTGGACAACTGTTTGACAATACTGAAAGGCCCTTCTATCAAGGTTGATATGCATCTCTGTTACTTCTTCTGTAATATATAAGTATAATATTTCACTTATAGATATATTTAACTAATATCAACCAGTCTAGTGCATTTACTCATTGTTTGTCTTCCAAAGCTCAATTATTTGTCTTTGCTACACACTGTGGCACTGCTTGTTACTCAGCATGCTTCACAAATCAGCTTTAAACATCGTGCTTTTTTATTATTTGTGTATACGTGTAGATTCTTCTTTTTTTTCTTTTTTCATTTTCTTTTTCTGCATTAAAAAATGTAAAAATGCAGAAATTATTTTTTGTTTGTTTTGTTTTTAACAGAAAATGTAAATCATTGCCAAAAGCATTTTCAAGGAAACCACTGGGACCCATTATTTCTCTCCATTTATACACACAGGATCCATCATTTCATCTACTCAATTTTCTTCGATGCGAGTGTCAAATGAGCCAGTTTCTGCTCGGCTGCCAGTTCTTCACCTTTTAGGCTTACCAAGACCATATAAGAGTCTCAGGATGAGACAGTCAGGGGTTAAGAAACTACTCTGTGTCTGAACTGCCCTGACCTGTTCCCGTGGTTTACATACCTCTCAATAGCTGCCTGCTAGCCCTCAAGCCAGAGAAGGAGTGAAACCCTAGATCCAGTCCCTCCTCCTTTTTGAACCTTTAACAGAAAAAAGAGACCACTTTTTTTTTCGTTTAAATATTACAGGGGTTTACATGGAGTAGAAACGACACAAAAGCTCTATTTCAAAACCTTGTGAGTTGGCTATATAGGCATTCTAAACTTCAAAATGGAAAAAAACACTCTACACAGACTAATACACATACCACTTAATATCACTTCACACGAAACAGAAGTAGAGGCAGATCTTTTCTTCCGTAATGTGATGCACATCTAAGTGTAAAAATTATCGACAAATGAATTGTTTCTGTAAAAGAAAATGAATATTCACTATAAGATCTTTAATGCATTCATAACATACATAGGGTGTATTTTCAATTCATTTGGATTTTTAAACAAAGTTTGACTTTTGCGTTTCGCTAATAATATTTTTATTTACGCACAAATTATTTACTTACAACATAAATTCTAAATTATATTAATAATCATCATTTGCTGAACACATTCTGGGATTGGTTTAATGATGTCCTGGTTTAATGGTTTAATGATGTCCTTAGACACGAAACAATATGTTTGTGCAAGAAACTGGACAGTTGTTATATAATTTTTTTACCACAATGTGCGACTCATTCTCAACATCTTGTGCGTGATGCACCAACGTGCTCTGGCTCGTAGATATATATATATATATATATATATATATACATTTATATAAATAGATGCGTTTCGCAAGGGAGGTTAAGAATGAGCTTGGATGCCCTGTGGGCAAGCAGATTTTTGGGTGAACTATCCTGAATGTCATTATCAATTGCCAACCAGATCTCACGGCAATTCGTACATATTTTACGTGGTGGCTAATTCGTATGAATTTGTACGAATGACCAAAACATAACCTTGCCTCTAAACCTACCTATCACATGGTTTTAGACAAATAGTATGAAATCGTACGAGTGAGGTCGTATTAGGGAATTAGTACGAATTGGCAGAAATTTTTCGCCTTGTGCGAATATGTACAAATTGCTCATGAGACTGTGTTGCAATTGCCCATATTTAATTTTGTTTTTCATAGAACGTATTCATAACAAAGCTTTAAACCACTGAACTGCCAACTTAAACCAATACTGTGTACAAGCACCCCAGGATTTACCTCTGGTATATGCTTACTGTAACTCTAAGCTTAAGTGCTGGTCCAAAGATGGTCCTCAGCAGGAACTAGTTGCGTGGGAATTTTGTCTAAATACAGTATTTTAGAAGGCAGCATAGTTAAAAAATATAAAGCCTACAATAACACTACTACTGTAAGAGTGTACAAAGTGTACAAATGTGACCTACTAAGAGGTGAGCAAATGTGGAAGCGTCTACAACAAGTCCTCACACTTCGTAACCTTAGTTGAGTTCACTATAAAGTGTGAAGCATTTCACCTACATTTTTGCACCCAAATGAGATTATAAAAGCATCCCGATGCAGTAATGGAAATATGATGGGGGAGCCCGTTTCAGAAGGCGTCTGGCGATTGTGTCTTTCTATCTCCCGATTCCTGTTGATAAGCAAAACACTTCTCTTTCGCCCTGTCCAATCCAAAGCCTCTCCTTCCATGTATATATTTTATTTAATGATAAAATCTTTTTTGTCTCTAGTTTTCATTGTCTGAGCAGTGAATTATCATTACACATTTTTTTCACCCTCCATTGCATGCATATATGCGTCTGAAAGATAAGTTGACCTTTCCGAAATCGCGGTCCGGCATCAGATTGAGCGGTTATTGCAATATTCCAATGTAGCGAGATTAAAAGAAAAAGGGCAGTTTTTGAATGCTTTGTGGTATTTGTACGTACTGTACATGCTATTAAACACAGAGCTTCCCTGTGGTTCACCCCCCAACCCGCCGCATACCATTTTCTCTGGTTGTGACGGCATTCCTAGCGAACAAGACCAGGCAGCGGAGCTGTGATTAACAGTCTTGTGTTTCTTAAGGGAGAAAATATTTTGTTGACAGGCTGGAGAGATTTCACAGGACATTGCATGTGGGTGTGTGCGAGGAAGCACCTCATAACTAGCGAGAAAGGTAACTTTATGCCAGCGAAACTGTTGATGATACACACCCACCGCACCGTTTTGGAAAGGGTGAAATGTAAAGCTGTTTTGCCAGAAACAAACTTTGGCCTTTTAAACCAAAAGAGAACAGGGAGTAGCGTTGACTCCTTCTAGGAAGGGTCTTTATGAAAGGACGTGACATGCTTGGCAGTTGCAGGGTTAACTTTGAAATTGCCTCGCGTGATATTGAGTTCTGAGAGGATGACCTGACCAGATCTCGGTATTATATTCAAAGCAAGCCAGGAAGGGTCAAACAAGCTGAGATATTGCAATGAGGGTTTGCTCAAGTGGACCATTAGTCTTCGTAATAAAACGCATCCTACGTCTGCAAGCGCCAGGCCTATTAATATTCACTTTAGCTGTGCATTGCTGGTGCATTTTCCCTTACTCAGACAGTCGCTGGGCAGCGCAGCCCCAGACCTGCCTCAGATAATTAGAATGATAAATCGACATGGGCCTCTTTTACTTGAAGGTTGAAGCTTTCCTCTGGGTCAGTACCACGGCCGTGATCAGACGCCTATTCATCCTTGTCCGGCTTTTCAGCAGTTATGTCATAAAAAACATACAATCAACACGACCAGGAGTCTGCTCATGTCAGGTGCGGATATGTTCAAACTCTCCCTGTCTCTGTTTACCACAACCCCACTGAATCTTTGGCTTTCCCGCAGTGTGTGCGGACAAGTTGAGGATCGATATCCCACACATACAGATCTGATAAGGCTGCATGGCACACAGCGTTAATACTGGGGTTTGCCGTTTATGGACGAATAGGCTTAATACAGATGTCAGCACCGCAGGAGACCTAAAGAAATGTTTCAGCTGAAATGAAAATTCTGTCATTGTTTAATTGTCTATATTTCAGTTTTTCAAAGAATTTATGCATCATGAAGCTTTAAAAAAGTGAACTACCAAGGTGTCCAGCTGGTAAAAAAAGAGAGAAATTTTTCAGGATTTACCTCAGGTACATTAGTTTGAAGAAGATTAATACAAGATAGTTTTGATTTATTTATGGTTTTGGTAAATTACAGTCAGTCCTATTTTAGTTAATTTATATATTTGCATGCATAATACACACACACATGCTGTTGGGTTAACATGCTTTATGGGAACATTCCATAGGTGTAATGGTTTTTATACTGTACAGACTGTATGTGGTATTGCCCTACACTGACCTTACACCTAAACCTAGCCCTTACAGGAAACTGTCTGCATTTTTAGATTTTCAAAAAACTTAATTCTGTTTGTTTAATAAGCTTGTTTCCCAATCGGGACCTAACAAATGTCCCCACAAGGTCAAAAATTACTGGTATTCCCATCTTATGGGAACAATTGGTCCCCATAAGATGATAATACCAGGTGCTAGCTTAATTGACCCATGTCCTTTCAGCCTCTCATACGGTATGCTTATATAATATTGGCATTAGTTTGAACTCTATGAACGTATAATAGTCACTTTTTATTAGGTGAACACTAATATAAACAAATGTCGGTCAAAGAGAAATCCTAGAACATAAATGCATGGAATTTGCCGCATCTAATAATAGTATCTAATTACATCTAATTGCTGAAGAGTTCTATTTAAATAGTAAACTGCCAGAGCTGTTACGGCTGCTTAGAAAATGCAAATTTGCATTCAGATCCAGTTTGATAAGTGTAATGGCTGTAGACATTTGAATGGGCACAGGGCCAATGAAACGTTCAGACAAAAAGCGGGTCATCTGAATATCACTGATTCTGCCTGACGGCATACTGTCATGGGTTTTAATGGCTTAAGTAAATATACTGCTCGGGAGAACTTGGATTAATTCAGTGCAACAACAATCATTCCCCAGACGTTCTGCAGCACTGTTCACAGTCATTACAGTATTTAACGATCACGTACACTTAGCTTCAAATGAATAATCTCTTCACAATTGTACGTGGCTGCCCCCCTCATGTTCACAATTTTGTAATACTGTTGGTCTTAAGAGCATGTTAATAATGCTGGTTTTGTTGAAAACGTGAATTATGTCTCACCTATGTGAGATGTCTCTAAACTTCTGCCAAGTAAAAGTCATGTTGCTCAAGGTAAAGTTATTATACCATTATATAAAATAAAGCAAGGAGAAATAGGTGTTGAGATAGCAACCTTTCATGCAACCTTCATTAAAGTAGACATTGAAACACTGAAGAATGGCCAATCAGAGAAGCCATCTGAATACAGACTGGATTTCTTGCATGCAGTAGAAATGTACAGGATTTTTCTTCTTTCTTTATATTATTTTCTGTGTCCGCTACACATCCAAGTGTGCGGATATAATGTTCTTATAAATAAAATCCCCTTTGCAAGTTAGGCAGAAAACATGAGCAAATTCCTTTTTTATATATAAAGCACCACGGTCAAAACTCATAATGTGCATCTTTATCTACTCAAAAAGGTATATGAACAATGAATCACGTTCTCACAAACCTTACAGGTAACCTAAAACTGTATCAGGTTCAGACGCGGTTGTGATGAATTTAATGACTTGTGGTTCAGTGAGTGAATCAGATTTTCTAATTAACGTTTTCAACTTAGTCTTAAGTGTTTGTGGTTTATTAAAAAGAAGCAGATCTTACATTTACATTTATTAATTTAACAGCCACTTTTAATCCAAAGCAATTTTCAAGTGAGAAATTCAGCAAGTGGTATGGTCATCTACTTGTGAATCAGATTTCAATGGTCCGTATAGTTTTTCTTCACTAAAAAGGACTCATAAGAGTCTTACTTTGGGAATCCGTCTTCAGTCTGGTTCGGTTCAGTTCCGCCCACGCGTAAGAACCATTAACAGAACATTTTTCATATTCGTAACATCATCGCGCTCTGGAATTTAAGCAATTTAATATAGGCTTGTAGTAGCTTATCCAGGTGTCTTGTGCATAGAGAAATTTTTACCAACTATATACTGTCAAAACAGTAGAAGAAAATACTAGTATCTTAGTAAGCTATTCTGAACATTGTACTACTGTATGGTACATTTCTGTAAGGCAAACATCACAATGGCGTACGGAATGAAATTTCACCGTATATGTACTCTCTGGGGGTGGCTGTCTGATGGCTGCATTGTTTGAAAGAAAGAAAAAAGCACATTGAACCATGAGTGGAGAAATCCCATTTACATGTACACCATCTAACAAGATATGTAGACCGCCTGTCTGTTGACCATGCAGCTGTCTCAGTGCATTCCCAGGCAGATATTGACGCCAGTGTAAAAGGATGGGGGAGAAAAAAAAAAAAATACTATGTTTCTTGAAGGAAAGGCATTGAGAGGCTTTGCCCATAAGGATCTCCATATGGGCCTGTGAGGATAGACCTCCTTCATCATCCTTTCACCTGCGCTCTGACAGATGGACGGAGAGGGGACCACTCGGCCGTTAATTGCCCTTTTCCCTGCTTTTGTAGTGGCGTGGTCCTCAGGTTCGCTGGGCCCTCTCTAATTAAAGAGCTTTGAGAGCAGGAGCGAGGCATCTGGTCACTGCCATTTCCATTCCCACTCACCAAACAGAGCCAGCTAGACAATGATAGCCAATTATCTCGTTTATTAAAAAAGAGGAGGCCTTGGCGGGTAATGATTAGCGCAGATAGGGGTGCGTCAGCCCGGTCTCATGCACATCAAGGGCAGCTTGCTGGAATTTGGAGGCTGAGATCCAGCTGAGGCTTTTTGTGGGAAACAGCCGAGCAGTTCATTATACATTCAAGTATGTCAATCAAGACAGGGAGTGTTGACCTCTTAAAAGATGGTTAGTAATTTGCAAAAATAAAGAGGAAAAAGGAACTTATTTCAGTAATCATTATGACAAGATAAGGGTATCTTTGGGGCCAATTGAAACTCTCGTACGTGACTCATATAATTGGCTGAAATCAACACCTTTATGAATCGTGAGACCTCACTTGTCTTTTTGCAAAACTATTTTCAGTGCATATTTCTAATGGTACATAAGCTACGATAGATTACTTTTCTACAAATTGCAGGGCACACATTTGGTATGAAGCATTTAAAGTGAACTGCAATCAGCCACACCATGGTATCATTTGTACGTATAGGCCTAATAATTAGGGATATATAAATGTATATATCTGATGTTATAAAAAACAAAAATAAAACACACACACACACACACACACATATATATATATATATATATATATATATATATATAAAACTCCTATAAATAAACTTGTTTAAAAAACAAACAAAAAAAAATAATCCTAATAAAAACGTATTCTCTCAGTGATACTAAAAGCAATATTCAGGACAGAAAGATAATACTCAAGACAGTGTTATTGTCCAACATCAACCTGGCAATGCCAGCATTAAAATGTTGTTGCTGTAGATGTAGGTTTGAATTTGTTCTGATAATCTGTAAGCTTCATTCCCATCATGATGAAGGCCTCTGTGTACCTATGCAATATACGCAATGATAATCTCATTTAGAGATGCCCTCTCCTCTGTCCTAGTTTGGATAACAGTATTAAAGTAGACACTGTTGTGGGTTTAGATACACCACACACATTAACATGCACGTACACACACCCACACGTTCACACACCAAAAATGCTGTATAGCTCTGTTAGCACAGGCATAGAGGCTTAGCTAGCATTAAAAGAAAAATAGAGGCATTTCAAGTAGTTTACACACAATTGTGATTATTACATACAAAAGTACTTATTTCTGTGTTTACTGCCATAAATGTGTCTTGAAGACATTGACCTCTAACAGTGTGACTGGACACTACAACTAAACAGATATTACTGTTTACTACTGCATCTCCCCAAGCTTCCAAAACCACTTTTCAGTACAATAACACCTACCTGAATTCTCATTATATTTCTCCTACTTCTGCAGGAAATGAGTATTATACTGCTGCTTTTTGTCTATAGCCAGCATGTGGTCTTAATCTGATTACCTCCAATCTTCCTGCTCTTTTCCTCAGCTACGTGTAGCCACGGCGATACTTACCGAACTATATTATTCACATGCTTTACAAACACAAACAAATACGAAATGATCCCATGTGCTAGCTGCTATGCCAGCATGCCTATACAAACCCTCCCGCTGCTTTCGATTCTGATAACGGTGCATTGTTTTTTCCCTCCCGCTTCCTGCCTGCTGTCCTTAGCGACAACAAGAGCTACAAGCACTTAATCAATGAATTAGCAGTGAAAGATATGCAGAGTGGGCCTGGGGGTCAAAAGGAGATGAGCAGGCCCTTTGAGTTATGTGATGAGCAATGCACAGAGTGCAATAACTGACCAGCCAGTAATTTGCTTAATAGCCCGTCGAATCCACACTGCAGAGCTCAGGAATCAGACAATACTTTGAGGAGATGAGAGACAGTGACCTCTCCGTGATAAATTGACAACCTGTCTGGTGAGTTAGGGAGAGAGGAGATCTTGGCCATGCCAAGTCGCTGGCTAGCAATCGGACTAATGGACTTGAGCGACTAGAAGGGTTTCTGCATTTTGACCCTTCCGCGAGTCAGCCGGGCACAAGGCCAAGGTCATCGAGTGAGGAGCATGAAGTCTGCTTCTCATTTGATTATTTTTTGTTATCTGATAAATACTGTACTTCATGGGTGACGTTTTCATTCAAATGTCAAAATTTGCGTTACGAAGATTATTGATTGCTATATTGATAAAACTTTTTCAAATCATCTTAAAGGGGTAGTTCACAAATCAAAATTCTGTACAACTTCGTGCATGACTTTTTGTCTTGTGTGGAACTCAAAATACAATTAATGTGAGGTGAAAAAGTGACAGACTTGGATATGGTACAAAAATGAAATGAAAGAGAAACATTTGCTTACAAGACTTAAAAATATGAACTGTGAGGACATTTTTTTTTTTTTTTAATAAATATGTACTGTATATTGTTTTTGTGAGAAAATACAAAGTTTCTCTGTGGAACACAATCGTTTTGCAAATGAGAATGCAAATGTTTTGTGAGAAAATGTGTTTTTCTGTGAATGCGAAACTTTTGTGAGAGAATGCAGAAATATTTTAATACAACATTTCTTTCTATCTCATATTTTTTCCATCACTGTGTCCAATGGGGATCCATTGATTTTGATTGTACAGACATTTTTCAATATATACATTGCAATTCTTGCAAGCTGCTCTGACACTCAAGAGTTTACCGCAGGACATCTGAAACTATATGTGAGTGGGATTTCATTTTTGATATTGAGAATCCAGTTTTGATAAACTTCCAGGATAGTCAGTGGGTTATGGTTTAGCTACAATTTCATGCAGGCTTTATCTATTTGCCAGCACGTAGGTGACCCACTGGATGTTCTTTTATGCATGATAAAAAATAAATCAGCCTGGATTTAAAGTATGCAACATTTAAATTGGATTGCATGGTGTTTAAAAATGAAGGCAAATTATTTAATGGTTGCTTAATTTCAGGTAATAATACGAGATTTCCCACAGTTGATCTTTTCATATAATTTATTTTGTAAACAATTTATGCAGGTGTTACAAGTCAATGAAGGGGCTTTTCTACGGCATAACATAAAATTAGAAGTTATGTTGGATTTTATACCGGACGATATATTCCACTTCTTTAATGCTGCAACCATGCAGAGCACAGCATTTGCTTCATTTTTTCTGTTTTTTAGGAATGCGGAAGATTTTAGAAATTTTTGACATTTTTAAACCAAAATAACTGTACACTTACTGTTAAAAAACAAAAAAACAAAACAAAACAATACTTGTTATTGTCAAATTTGAAAACCTGCACACGAGCAATTTGTTGTGCCATCATTGTTTGATTAGGCAAGGGCATAGTCAAAGTGCAGAATGCAATTGTTTAGAATGAATAAACAGATAAATAGTTAAATTATAAAATTATGAATAAATAACACCACAAAAAGCTGATTGATGTCCGTACGTACAGGACTCCCTAATGGAATGGAACTGACAGTGATTGCAAAGGCCCATTTAGCAGTTGATGTGTTATTATGATTGGACATGTCAGTCTTTCTCCACTGATTAAAAAGAAGCAAATACCCCCAAAAATGCACCCAGTGTTCACAGTTCCTTTTTTGCGTCTGCAAAATGATGAGTGCATATTATTCTGTCAATCCTGAGAAACCGGTGACATTCAAAGTGAAGCCAAAGATGAGAAAGATAGGCGTTCTCATGAAGAACTTTACCCCCCCACCCCCAAAGAAATAAAAATAAAGCAACAAGAAAAGAGAAAAGAATATTTACAGAGATGACAGTCAAAAAGTCAAAGAAGTGACCACAATTTTCTAGAACTTGAATCTAGAAAAGCATACTTGAAGTATATTTCTGTGACATTCTCCAGGCCGACTGACAGCTGATCAGACCCTGCCCACACTTCTGGGTGTCCGCTTGTTTGTTAAGAAATACAGACACATGTCTTTGCAGCAGACATGCATTGTCTTGGAACTGAGCTGACGGCAGGAGTCCACTCGTCCTTGTTATCTGGTGTTTTTCGCTCTGACTGCTGAAGTTTCCTGTTATGTTAGTGTGTGTATGTGTTTGTACTGTGCACAGATGCAGTTTTTGGACCCCTCACTGGGCATACTGTTGACAGTAGAGATGAAATTTAACAGTTCCGGTTCCAATTCCCATCCTTCTTAATGATTCTGGTTCCTTAATGGCTCAATTAACAATTTATTTATTTATTTTGATGAAGAAATATTTGGATAAAATAAAAGCTGCTTCATACTGCATATATTGCCCTCAGCAGTCTGCTGCCAAATTAGCTCATTTCAAATGTCTAAAAAACAGATCAAATCAGCAAACAAGAAATAAATTTCATGCAATTCATACAAAAGTATCGCACAAACTTTATATGACTTTTCACACACTTAAATTTTAGGGAAAGCAATTGCAGTCCAATGACTTGAACAGGAAAAATAACAAAAAGACAATACGGCGTTTAATTCAGTATATGGTCACTTTTATATCGGACTACGCTGGTCGCGCTGCAGATTCAAGTAGCGGTGTTGCAATTCACTTCCGGTATTATATTGTCCAGGCCTTAATCATTTATCGGTTGTGCTCCTTGTCACCAAATAAAGAGAGCGAAGCACAATTCCCAGACACTGTTTGCAATAATACACTATAGTATCCGCAAGGGAAATGTTGTTTATATCGTCTTGACACCGCTGATGGAGAGTCGTCCAGGTTACGCGTTATCACGCGCCCGCCACTTAAGATCCAAAAGACAGCGAGCATCAGGACCGAGCACGTAAGTGCCAAGTTACAAACTACTTTGAATATGACCAGATTTATATGAAGACGATATAAATCATGCACATTCTCTTTAAATGTGACTGTGAATATGCCCAAACACACTTAGCTGTTGCATTTTGGAAGTGAGATCATTTAAACTGTCTGTCAGGCTGAAGCAATCATCGTATACATACAGAAATGAAAATGGCTAATGTAACCCGGTCAATACGGGCCACGGTAATAAATAACGCAGATTTTGGTTCAGGAGCTGAGGGCAAGAATGCGTTTCCACCACCCATGTCATTTTAATATAGTGTTTTAATCATGGCAGGGGTTGTTAAAGGCTTTGGCTCGCGCACTCGCCCTTCGTACCGTTTCTGGGCCAGTAAGCTGGCCGCGGAAGAACGCTAAACCCCTCATCTATATTTTCATCATTCGCATCATGCCGAACAACCACGGCACGTTCTCGGCAGTCAACACAGACTGCATGATATTTTCTTTTTTAAATTAAAAAGACAAATGCCACATGTCTGGCAATAAAAGGGCTTTGGTGGGAAATGATTCCAGGGGCGCCGGTTTTTACACCATTTATCCCGATACAAAAGCCTTTGTGAGGCGTTGGGAAGCGAGCGTGTGCTGAGGCTGGGATGGGGGCATGAAGGCAGATCGAGTAGAAGTTGGGTGTTAATACGGAGATTGGCCGAAGATTATCGCGGGTTCAGGAAGATTCAGTCACAAGGTTTAAGTCGCTGCTTTTCTCCGCTGGTAACCATGCCAACAGTGCCAGGAAACTATTAAACAGCTTCGCATCAAAAAACAGGGACCTTCAAAAAGCCACAATGCACGTCTATCGCGCCCAAAACAGGATAAGCCTCTCATCATTTGGGAAAGTTCCTCTGCGTCACAGGACAATTTTTAGAGAGAGGTAGCTAGGATCCAAAACTCATTTTCATGCACATTGTCTTTCTCACGTTCTGGCGGGTTTTAAATGAAAATGTGAGAAACGGTGGTATTCAAAGCGACTCGTTTGTTTAACATCTGAATATGCTGCATTTCATGTAAAAAGCATTCAAATGCATTTAACAGTTTCAAACTATTTAAATGTTTGAAATGGTTTGATGTCTTGTAAAACTGATATGGTTATGGATTTGAAAACACTCTCATGACCGGGGAAAAATGCAAAGTGCAAACACAGGACTAAGGAAAATGTATAAAGTCTCTATCTATCTATCTATCTATCTATCTATCTATCTATCTATCTATCTATCTATCTATCCATCTATCCATCTATCCATCCATCCATCCATCCATCCATCCATCAATTCTTCCATAAAAGTTGTAGAAGGAAAAAAACCCCGTCCAGTTTTATTCTGATTCCTGAACTAAGCAAAACTAGATAGCTGTCACTCTATATATAAATGCTTAGTTTTATGATTAAGGCTTTGTAATTTTACTTATGGGAGGCTAATTGTACAGGCCAATGCAATGAAATAACTTTTTTTAATTGCAAAAAAGTGTGAAGGCTTGTAGTGGATTATGTAGAACATTTTTGACATTTTTAATATTTTACAGGCCTTAGAAATTCACATATTGAATATGATACAGTAGGCTTTATAGGGTTAAGGCCAGCGTGACAGAAGTCCTCCCTGCATAAGCTCAATGGACACCATTGTCCCGTAAAACAAAGAGCAGACCCTTTCCCAGCAAAACTCAACCCATCCTACTTTCAATTCTCTTTTCATTGGTCTAAACAAAAACAAAACAAAAGAAAATAAACAACAAAACCCCTTAATTATGGCCTAGGTGGCTTGCAGGGATATTATTTCACGTAGGACAAGTGTTGAGCTGACAAGCGGTCTGAGCTTTTCTTTCTCTGCGCGATCAAAAAGCCAGGCAACAGATGTCAAGCTTTTGAATTTGTGCACGGAACATGACCTCAGGGGTCAGGGCCTATACATCCTGCCCAGGCCCCAAGCTGTGTAAGGCGAGGACTGAGCGAAGAGTCTCCCAGGGCAGGTGGGTCTGGGTACGCAACCATCCCAGCATTCCCTTGCACTGGGTCCTACCATAATGATGCCCTATTTATGCCCCTTGTACATCTCTGTGGCGTGATGCGGGGCTTGACAATGGGCTGTTTCTGGCAGGAAGCTGGGGTGGGGTGTAGGGGTTAACCTGGCCCACTCCATGGGAAAGAAAACATCAATAGAACTGAGTATTAGCAAAACTGAAGCATAGGTTACTCAGCAATTAATGAACTTTCAGGCGGACTCCTTATCCCCGTATTGACAAGATGAAGTTGAAAAGCTGCTCAGGTCTCGAGTGGAGAACCACACAGAGGAGGGGCTGTGAGTGATTGCCTCCAGAGAAAAAAAAGAGCTCCCTGAAAGGGGAAAAACTGAAAAAAGAGACTGAGAGAGAGGGAAGTGCGCTGTATCTTCTGACACTGTTGAGTGTTTCATTCAAAAAGCATTTTTTTCACTCATCCTAACAAATCTCAAATATTATAGATCCGATTAAATATATTAATACAGCTTTTTTTTGTCATGTCTTGATGTATTTCTTGTTGAACAGGAAGTTCGGACATTGGAGGTTTTGAAGGTTTGTCCCTTTTTTATTATTCTATAGATATAATCAGTAAATCTATATCTATATAATATGACAATTTGTAACGTAGCGTTTTACCTCGTAGTTGATTGGCTTTGTTCATGGCTTGTAAGACTTACTTAAAAAAGAAATATGAAAAAAAATATTGGAAAAAATAAATGGATATTATATAAACACCACTGAAAAAGTGGGTGCACTTTGTACAGATTTGTGTTGCTTGGTCGCTTGTGTTATTTAGGAACTATTTATTTAGTGACTTGCTATTACACATAAGGGCATTCTTAAACTAGAGAGCAGTGTAGTGCAGGATGAAGTATTTCTATTCACTTATTCAGAAACAAAAAACTACTTAAAAGGTTTTTTTCTTTCTTTTTTAGATGTACACTACCATATAGACGGCCTTGAAACTGACATGCATGGACTGAGAGATTAATTTGATTTGTTAATAGCCAGTAAAGTCTATAAATATTAATTTATGGGTGTTTTAACATGCATGCATTTAATTTCATTTGATCATCTACTGGAATATGTTGCGTAATCTGTGCATCCTGTCTTGTTTTAAATATATGACATAATATACAGGGGTAGACATCAGCACAATTGGCAATCTTATATCACATTCAGGATTCTCTTATTCACAAATGAACTTGTGCACTTAAAGTTGCCATGGCTTTTGATCAATGCTTTTCTTCATCCTGTAGAGAAAGCACTGAATGCATGACCTTGTTTTTAACCTCATTTTCAACCTCATTGACAAACATTAAGCAGTTTTAAGTGAATAATTGCTGTGTTCTAGATAAAAGTGACTGAATCCTGTGTCGTGATGAAAGCAAAGAGCTGATATAATTTTTCTCCGAATCACCTTCCGCCAGTCACACATTCATTAGGTCTCATTAATCATTTTCTTAACCAAGAGGCCGCATTAGGATTGGAACATGAACACATTATTGTTTTACATCACATCTTAAGCAGGGGTGACGTAAAAATATTTAAGCGACAAGCAATTGTAAACTGTGGTTGAGGTTTATTTGAATATTTTTTTAATGTACGTATTACATACAGTATGCCAGGTCAGTAGTTAACAGTACCTGTAGGGAAGTGATGATTAGATGATGTATATGATGCGTCTGCGTCCACACTTTACTAAAGAAGCGTTAGCAAACTCTTGAGTAGCAACAACAGTACCATATGCTGCCATTGTTGTGTGTTTTGTTCACTTTTGCCTTTAAAATCGACACATATTGCAAATGTTTACATATCTAACACGTACTACGCACATGCATGATGTCCTCATCAAAATATGCCTTTTCAGTCCCTAAAAGTCCATTGTCATTTAAACGAACCATCAAAACGCATTCAATCTTTTCATGTCTTTGGCTGAAAACGTTGTTGTGTAAATGGCCCTATAAGGATAGATGACAGAGAATTAACGATGAACTATTGTGCAAGACAAAATCTGCATTTCACACATGAACACTGTGGCTCATTGTGCACCTAGGGTATATTTGTCAGCTGCTTTCCAACATCCTCGAGTTTTTGGTGATTGAGATCATTTTGTCATGGTTTTTGTGCTTGCTGTGTTCACAGTTCACTCTGTTCAGTGAGGCACTGAGTCAGAGAGAATATGTGGTGTGAGGGATCTGGGTACCTGTCCTAGTGGTACGGCAGCTGTGAGTAACTCCCGTGGTGGCAGTGGCCTCCTGCCTGGACAGCACGGGCTGATTGGGGCCGTCAGCAGAGTTAGGTGGTTGTCATTCAGCTGCTGCCCCTGCTGGGGAGTTTGGCCCATTTTGCATTAACGCCCTGCTGAGTTAACGCCTCTGATCGCGCTCACCACTCCTGCCTCCACATCGCAGTACTGCCGTGCTCTGTCTTCATAATTGAGTCATTTATTCTATTTTAAATGTATCGTCGTTTCTCGGAGTGTATGCCAGGAGCACAGGATGGAGTTGGACGGGCAGGCCGATAGATCACCGTTTGGGCACACAATAGGGTGTGTCAAAATAGTTAATTGTTTGTGAGGTTGTCAAGTGTATATAGCCAAAAAATACATTAATTTGTATGTAAGAACATGCTGCACTTGCAAGTAGACAATTTGAACTAGGAATGCAAACATTGTGTCACCAAATAATCCAAATAGTATTAAATAATTATCTGCACTATTGGTCAGTGATCAGGGGATTAATATATTCTGTAAAGGGGATTGGAAAATGTGTCAGACTAACTTGTGTGTGAAGAAAATGTCTTTTTTTTGTAGAATGTGGGGCTGTCGAAGTTAATGCAATAATTAATGCAACGCAATCTAATGAATTAAAATGAATGGTGAAATGGAAATATGCTAACCACTGTTGCAAGCTAGGTTTGCTAGGTCTGCAGTTATTATTATTATTGTTTTTTGTATTTTTTTTAATTTAATGCTAACTTAATGTTAATCTTACACTCGACACATACTACAAATTTTAAATTTAACAACTCTAAATATCTTTTTTTTGATACTGTACATAACAATGTTTGTTTTTGGTTTAAATTCACTTGTAGCTGGTACTGTCATATGATTAATCATATTTAATTGCATAAAAAAAGGTTTTTGTTTACATAGTATATGTGTGCATGCATGTTAATATTTAAGAAAAAAATGTTAGATTTTATTGATATAAAATCTAAATTATATAAATATATTTGTGTAAATATTTTAAACCCTACCTGTAACATTTTTAAACTTGATTTTTAATTTTTTATTTAATTTGAATTAATTTATTTGAAAGAAAACCATCAATTTATCGATTATTAGCTTATCAGTATTGGCCAAAATTTTGATATTTGTGCATGCATAACTTTGATATGTTTGAATCTAAATTTTGAGCTTCTCATCGAGACGTCGTCAATTACTGTGCTACAGTTTCAGTCGTAATGTAGGAATGTAGAGAAAATTTCAGACATTGTCAGAATTTTTTGAAGGCTAAGATCTGTCGGTTTTGACAGAGCAATGAAGAAATTGTTTGTGATTATGAAATTGAATCTCTAAATCATGGCCAATTGTACAATGTGCATCAGGCGTAAAGGACAGTACAGTAGAGTACGTGTGGAGGAAGACTGGTTGGCCTGATGGGGACGGGGGTGGGGGTGGAGGGGATTGTACATGCCTCAGGGGACATAAGCCTCACACTCCACTATCAGTGCAGCAAGGTGAAAGAGATGTCCAGCTAATTATACAAGCAGCGCTGAGGCATTCTGCTTGAGTGGCTTTACCCTGATGAGCTGACAGGGAAAAACCGAGAATGCCGTTTGAACAAAAGGAGGGAAAAAAGGAAAGGAGAAATGAAGAAAAAGGAGAGATGAATGTCTTTGGTCATGAAGTGTAATCCCACGCTTGCTTTTATCAGCCTTTCTCTGCTGCACCTGAAATGTTGCCCGCTGCTTGTGCACTAAGCCTTAGCATAGCAAAGAGGAGAAGCCTGCAAAATTTCAGCTTCCATAGTCTTTTTTCCCTTTCGCCTGCCTACCTTTGTTGTGTGACTACGATGCAGAATTATTCAAATCCCTGCATCGTTTTTTTTTTTGTGTGGTGGTGGGTGCAAATGAAAGCAGCCTTGGCGCGGATGCCCTGGGGCGTGAGGAGAGCACTGATTCAGACTACACAGTGCCACCTTGAAGCCGTACTGTTTGTCCTACCCGGGCACTAGGCTGCTCCCTCGGCTCTGGGCGGGAAGCCCTGAAGACTGGGCGGAAAGCAAAAGCTTAGCCCTTTAATATGACCCCGCCACTGTGCTACTCTTTCTGCATATGAAATATACCCACATACACATGTCTTACTTTTACTCTGGTGGCTGAGCAATGCTTAATGTTTGACAGGTTACGCTAAGGAGAGGTATTGTAATATGACCATGTTTGATTTCACACTCTGTCTGGTTGCTTTAAGCATTGAGTGTAGCAAGAGAAGTACCTTAAGAATTAAACTTCTGTCATCATTTACTCCAACTTTGTGTTGTTCCAAATCTGTATGACTTTTTTTGTATTTGGTGGATAAGACATAAATGATATTTTAAAGAAATATAACTGTATTTGTCCAAGTAACTGAAATAATCAGTGGTGGAAAAATCAAAATCTATGGAATCGGTGAAAGAAACTGAATGACTGTTTTAAAGTTTTTATGCACTGTTCACTTTTTAATGTTTTTTTGTAAAGAATTCTTTCACCGAGATACTTACCAAGGCTGCTTTTTCGATCAAAAATACAATTCACTGTTATTTATTTAACGCAGTTAACACAGGGACATGGCTAGGATTGGTCTCCCCACTCACAACTGCTGCTTCTGCTGCTTCAAGTGCATTTATTCAGTCGCAAAACGTCTTTACTACCACATCAAATGGGAAACATTTCAGACGTATATTCCACCTCACTTCAGCGCCAGGCAAACGGTTCTGTGCTTGCAGCGTGTGCTCTTCAAATACATGCACAAAGATACCAGAGCATGCTGTATGCTGTATCCTTTCATTTCAAAGCACGAAATAAGCTATGTGCATTCAACGTCGTGGTCAGTTAAGTCATGAAGCTTCCAAAAAGACCTTTAAAACCGTGCAAGCATGTAATATATTTTATATGAGCCATATTTAAGAACATGTCTTTGAAATGTTCTGGAGCAGCCCGGCGCTGTCTCACTCATCTAACACACCTGACCTGAAGTGGGTCCAGTCAAAAGAGTTGAGAGTAAATAAGATTTGTGTCAGAACTGCATTCAGCAGCGGCAGCTCTTAAAGAAATATTGCATTATATGCATTTAACATTGTAGGGTGGTTGTGTAATGTTGAAGACTATAGTCAGTGGTTAAAATTTTTTGGGGGAGTGGGGACAATTTGATAAAGAAATCAGTATTGGTATTTTAATGGTTTTATGTGAAGATTGTTTGTGGTTTTGTAATGTTGAATGGCTATTCATTGATTAAATAGCTACTGGGGGAAAAACTATTCCAGAGGCATCAGAGTAATGCTGGCCTTCAGTCGCAAAAAAAAAGCTTTTATACAAATATTAGAAAATGTACTGTCTTTATGTTGTTTGTGCATTAATTTAATGTTTCAGTTTGAAATTCTTGCAATATACAAGTATGTTTAAAAATGTTACTGTTAGTTTTAATTTGTCGTTTTTTAATCGATTGAAAGCAGTAATATATGTGTGTGTATAAAATGTTCTGTTTAAATATAAATATATATCATATATATTTAATATGAATGAAAAAAAAATGTAAATACATGTAAACATTTTTAAAATATATGCTGTATGTGTGTGTGTTGAACATGTAATAAAATAAATATATACTGTACACACATTATGTAATAATAACTTGTTTTGGATGTGATTAATCACCATTAATGGTTTGACAGCACTAGTTATTACAATTCAAATCTGTTTTAATATATTTTGAAATGCATTTATCTCTGTCAAATTAAAATTTTATTTGTCACATAAACAGTACGATATGCAGTGAAATGCTTATTGAGGAGAAGCTCCTCCTCAGTCTCTCTGTATTGGGCTTTAGGGAACGGAAGCGCTTTCCTGACTGCAGGAGAGAGAACAGTCCATTGCTGGGGTGGCTGAGGTCCTTCACAATCTTGAAAGCATGATGCGCTCAGCTGATCACACCACCCTCTGTAGGGCTCATCCGTCCTGCATGGTGCTGTTCCCGAATTAGGTTGTGATGTTTCCCATCAGGCTGCTCTCTATCGTGCAGGAGTAAAAGTTCCTGAGCATCTTGGAGGGCAGTCTGAAGTCTCTCAAGCGCCTGAGGTGGTAGAGACGCTGTCGGGCCTTTTTCACCACGGTGCTGATGTGACAGGACCATGACAGGTCCCGCATGATGAGAACTCTGAGGTATTTGAAGCTGTTCACTCTCTTCACTGTGCTCTCACTGATGACGGGGGTCTGGTAGTTCCTTTCCTGCTTAGTGCTGAAGTCCACTAACAACTCCTTTGTCTAACTGATGTTTAGAAGGAGGTTGTTCCTCTGGCACCAGTTCTCCAGATTCCCAATCTCCTTCAGGTAGGCGGACTCATTGTTGTAAGAGATCAGGCCCACCACGACGATGTCATCAGCAAACTTTATGATGGTGGTGGAGCTGGTAGTGACCACACAGTCATACGTGTACAAAGAGAACAGCAGGGGACACAGAACACAAACCAGGGGGCTTCAATGCTGAGAGTGAGGGAGGCTGAGACATGTCCACCCATCCTTACTGCCTGTGGCCTGCCAGTTAGGAAATTAGAGATCCAATGGCACAGGGATGAGCTGAGTCCCAGGTGCTCCAGCTTGGTGATGAGTGTGGAGGGAATTATGGTATTAAATGCTGAGCTATAGTCGATGAAGAGCGTTTTAACATAATCCCCCCTTCTAGTGTCCAGGTGAGTGAGTGATGTGCGGAGGAGGTGAGAGATGGCATCATCTGTAGAGCAGTTTGGACGGAAAGCAAATTCTAGTGTCCGGTGAAGAAATGATGAGGTCCTTGACCAGCCACTAAAAGGACTTCTTAACTACTGAGGTTAGGGCTACAGGGCGATAGTCATTGAAGGAAGCAGGATGAGGTTTCTTCGGAACAAGAAAAATGATGGACTCTTTGAAGGATGTGGGGATCATCGATTGAGATAAAGAGAGGTTGAATATCTCTGTCAACACAGGTGCTAGCTGGCCCGCGCAGGCTCTGAGGACTCGGCCTGAGGCCAACTCACCTGAAGGCTCTCCTCACATTATGCTCGGAGATGATAAACGCGTTTCCAATGCTAGCGGCGTTTTCCTGTCTTCAGCCATTAGTGCCGTTAGCGTTAGCACCACTAGCATTAGCATCGCAAGCGTCTTTAGCTGCAGCCTCAACGTGAGTGTAGAATGTGTTCAGCTCGTCTGCCAGAGACTATGATATGATATGATATGTATAATATCAAAGTTGAATTTTCAGCCTCATTTTCTTTATTTATTTTTTTCTAGAAATACTGTGTTGTATAGCTATTTTTCTGCTAAATAATTTTTATTGTAAATATTATTTTATGATTGATAATCGTATTATCATTAGGTTAATTAATATTTCTGTCAGGGTTTCGTCAAGTTAAACTGAACTTTTATTTTGACGAGTTGATGTGATTGTGTTTCGGGTAAGCTATTCATATATTGAAGCTGAAATCTTGAATGGTAATGTGCGCTTTAGTATGTGTGTGGTAAACAACCGCGTGTCTGTGCCATTCATTCACACAGTGATACACAGAACATGCAGGATTTATATTTAAATGGTATTTTTGCAGCTTAATATTCACAGACACTAGTCCACATTGCATTTTTATTTAAGTGTACTTTTACATACTTTTGATGTAGGCTATCCATCCCAAATTTGGCAAATTCCATGACATTCGGCATTATATAGTGATGATTATATAGTTTCTATGACTGGATTCCATGATTCTGTAAGTGTTTTCCACATCACAGAATTCATAGGGCCCCAAAACTTTGAACAGCAGTGTATGTTTTTGTTTATTCTCATAGAGTGCTAGGAGTGCTAGAAGGGCTCAATAAAATTGAGCATTTTCTTAAAATCCACGGCTATAAAAGTACTGATCGCCTGTTACCAAACGACTGCTTTGCCCTGTTCGAATCTGTTGGAAATGCCTACCTGAATGCCGCAGGGATAGAGATTTGTTACGTGTGTGTTTCTAGTTTTCATCTGTTTGGGGGTGGGAGGGGCAGACAGCACGTAGTCTGTCCTGTCATTTGGGATGCTTTGTTGAGCGTAGCACTGAAAACATTATATTTTACACACTTTATTCTCTCTTTTTCTTTTTTATAAAAGTATTAGTCTGAATCGTTCGGTTTGTAATGCGTACCGAACCAAAAGCCTCGTACCGAACGTTTCAATATGAATACGCATATCGTTACACCCCTAGCATTTGGCATTGTCCACTTACAATTGGATCTTGATACCAGGTGTAAACAGGGTGTTTGCGGTGCGCTGGGTGCTTGATTATCACTTGGGCTTGCTCAGCACGCACTAGCAGTCAGATTGTATCTTGGCCCCTTTGTCTCGCCGTATCAGGAAACAGAGCGTGAATGTGCTTGGACAGCCAGGACCAGATGATCAGGTCAAAAGGGCCCCGGATCACCAGATTGGAAGCTTCTGGGCCAATGTGAACCCTTCGTTCTATGAACACCTTGAACTTCTCCAACCCCGCTGTCATGACAATGAATACTACATCCCACTAGCGCCATACTACCTCAGTCCAGGCAGAGAAACAATAGGGCAACAGGGGTTCGGTATCTCTAAGGTTATCTCCCAGTCACATCGGCCCTTCAGTGTAATTATGCATAATTGCCCTGCCACATGGAGTGCAAATGTAGAGAATGTGAAAATGGCCAATGAAAAGATCTACACTTTTATGGTAAAAGTATGTCTCTTTTAAAAAAATGTCACCTTTGACTTTGACTTGAGTATGCCCTGCGCAGTCATTAAAGGCCAATGACGTTTGAGGAGGCCGGCCGTGGCTATGGGTCATTAAATGCAAGAGAGCTCTCTCTTGTCAGCCCTCTAGCTACTGGCTGGGTTGCATATGGCCATGTCAGAGACCTTTCTCTGAAGATCTGGCCTGGACAGGGGCCAGTCTTAATGGCCGGGTAAAGGAGCAGCAAATAGCAGGAGTTGACAGTGGAAAGCCTTGGGAGGGGGAACAGAAGGGAAGAAAGAGTGTGAGAAGTGGCCTGGAGTAGGACGTGCATAATGGCACAAGACTGTCCTTTCGGCCAGACATAGTGCTCTCCAGTAATTAGACAGGAAGCCGATGTCACCCGCCACCTCTTGTGTGGTGGAGACGAAAGAAGGGGGCCACGGTGGCTGCTCTTTTCCCTTGTATCAACCGAAGAGGACAAAAGTGACGGCTACCTCATTTACATTTGAGGGCACTGAATACTTCATAAGGCACAGTGTTTCTACAAGCCTTGCTTGTATGTCAGTTAGTGGCACATATTGTATTACCTGATAACTTTGTTCAGCTATTAATTCATTCATTAATTCAATGTTAAGGTATGAACACACACACACACACACACACACAACACACGTGTATATATATATTAATGTGTGTGTATATATACCAAAACTACAATTTTTGTGGTTCTCAAGAAACATTTAAAAACAATTATTTTTGCATAATTTCAGGTTTCTTTAAATAATAGAGCATTTAAAAGAACAGCATTTATTTGAAAAAGGTTTTTCCTATGATTTTTTAATTGAATGCATCCTTCCTGAATAAAATAAAACAATTTCATTCAAACTAAAAAGAAGCCATGACCTCAGCATTTTAAATAGTTGCATGTGTACAATTGCAATCATAACGTATATTATGTTAACTTAAGCTTTTTTAGATTTATTTATATTATTTTTTTATATGTCCTTGCATCCACACTTGAAAGGCAAACTGCACTTCACAAGAAATGCCAGGTGGTCTTTAAATGTTCAAGATGTCAGTGTTATTAGTCATAATTCTAGTTCTCCCACCTGTCCAGTTCACCTGATGGCTCTCGACGTTCTGAATGTACCAGAGCCACCACACCTCTGGATCGCTAAAGAGCACTTACGGAAAAGAAAAATGACCTCACTTTTAATTTCCGAGTATAGAGGTCAACAGCAATTCTGCCCACTTTTCCATAGCTGGCGTGCCAGACAGGGTCCCTCCACTGGCCTCGTAGGGCTTTTGCTCGCCCTGCAAGTTACTGGTCCTCACTGTCACTCTCCCTACATGTCAGGGGCTTATATCCATTCTCCACTCATGCACTTACTCTCTCCTCCAGGCCTCTCCAAGCCACGACTGCCAGAATTAGGGAGCAATTAATGTCAGCGCTGATGGCAGTGGTTATGTTAAACTGACTTCTGTCTTCAGAATTTAAGCACATTCACTCCATTATTCATTAACTGTAAGGGTTGAAATTACTGTCAGATGAAGAAATCAGTGTCAGGTAGAAATGGTGGGCCTGTCCGGATAGCGACTCAGTTAGGGCTGTGTTTCCCAGACTGCCCTTGTCGGGCTCTCACATTGGCCGTTAATGGCCCTTGTGACTCTTACAGCAGGAATCGTGGGTATTTGAATAAATAAACTGGAACTATAATACAGTGCATGCTAAATCACTTTTTTTTTTTCAAACCTTGCTTTTTGAAATGGTTAGTTTGCAACAAGAAAATAAAAAAAATGCAAGGAGAGTGGATTATTCTTAAATTATAATGCAGTTAATGTCAGAATTCTGTACTAAATTTATGTGCAGTGTCATATTCTGAGCTTTAAGATTATTTGGGTGTAATGGAATGGACGCTGCGTGGTTCAGGAAAGATTACCAAGCAAGGACGTGCTCTCAAATCTGCATTCATTGTTAGCTGTACCCGGCTCAGAGCTCATTCCGAAACATTCCATTACAAAATGGTTTGGATGTCAGCAGCTCAAAGTCCTATGGGTATAGTTTGGCTGCAGTTGCGTCTACCATGCAGACAATTATGTGGCCAAATTTTACAAGTGTTGGTTTTTACAGAAAAATGGAAGAAAGGGAAGAGGAAAATGGATTTAATTACTTGCAGATAAAACAAAGCACCAAAACCATTTTGGTTTTCCATTTTATTCTCTCTTATTTCAATACCTCCACCCCCCCCACCCCTTTCTTTTCTGTGGCACGACTGGGAGAATGTTGGTCTCACACGTTTTTGTGGCTGACCAAGGCCAAGCCGGTAACACAGAGAGCGTGAAGCACGAGCCAACAGTTTCAGGCAAATCATAAAAGCAATCCATTAGAAAAAAAAAACCGAGAAGACTATTGAGTGGAGCGGAGCTGGAAGCCACTCATTAAGGTGAAATGTGCCAAGGTCTGCACTCACAAAGGACTCTAATGCGCTCATCGCCAGATCCTTTTTGTGTGAGCGTGATGTCATTCATTGTGATGCAGAACCCAGAGAGAGCGCCACGCACAAGTGACAAGCCCTATATGAGTTTTATATCCTTATAAAAATCGCTCACTCTCTTTCCCGCTCTCTCGCTTTGTCTCTTTGCCTGTCTCTTTGTCTCTCTCTCACTCACACAAATGCTACACACACTTTCACACACTCTTTTCACTCCTCTTGATGTAATTCTTCCAGATTATTACAGCAGGGGGCAGTCTGGCATCCGCACGGATCCCTGGCACTGGCTCATTGGCTTCCTGAAATGCCTGTTAGTATTCCTGTGTATGTGTGTGTGTGTGTGTTTCTGAGTTAAGGGCAGTAAGAGGCCACTCCAGCCATACTTGTAGAAAACATACTTTCACATACTTCACCTGTGCACCTTTCCAAGAAAGCCCTGAGAGCAGCATTGGAAAAAGGATGAGAGATGTACTTACTGCTGTGAGAGAGACAAAACCAATGGTGACCAAAAGTGTTGGTACTGTAGGTTATGATTATTTCAAAATCTGCATAGCCAATTTAGTACATTAAAATATTGTAAATATCATTATTCTAGCAAAATATCTGTACAGTGAGGTGAAAAAAAAAAAAATAATAATAATAAAAAAAAAAAAAAAAAAAAAAAAAAAAAATATATATATATATGTATATATCTAAAATCTATTGATATATTTATATTACTTTTTAATTATATTTTTTATGTGTATTACAATATTTTATATTTGCATATGAATTTTTGTTATGTAATGCAAAATGTTACTAAATGTTTTTAGTAATCATGTAGAGATGTAGTTACTGGGATAACTATTATATTACATATATAATGTTTGTATAATAATATTACTAATGCAGCATTAATGTATATTTATATGTAAAAGCTTTCTAAGCAATATTTCGTCTGTCACAATAATTTAAGATAATTAAATTATCTTATTTAGGTGCAGTTAATTGTGTTTAATTAGTTGGCATGTTATGAAATTCTGTATTTTTTTTTTTTTTTTTTAATTGAGTAAAAGTTCTGTTCAAAGTATTTGAGGAAAAAAGCATTTCAAAAATAACACACAAACTGCCAGGAGTTCATTTTTTAAAACTAAAACTTAAATTCTGCGAGAAAGGTTCCAAGTTTTCGAATTCATTCTTTAAATCTCAGTGGATAAGAAAGGGTTATAAGTTACCAGTCTCATCTTCTGCTGAGACGTCACTTGCTGTAGTCATTTTAAACGGTGGGCGTATCTTGCGTCCTCTCACCTGTGATAACCTCTTCAACAAGGCTTTTTTTATTTTCTTGTACTATGACTCATATTATTTGAAGCAATAGATGATGTTAATATACTAATCAGCCCTAGTTCACCTGTCGTGGGTTATGTTCAGTGCTGACAGGAGTTTAATGCAGGCATCACGCACACACACAAACGTGGATCTGGTGGGAGGCAGTAGCGCCGTGTGCTCTCAGTAACTGTGTCAGTGGAGCTCACAGCAGTCAAAGGCCAGATAAAATACTGTAACCTCATCATTACAAACCATATTCTCTTTAAAAGTCCTCCTTTTTTATATCACATCATGAATATTTCATGCTGTGATATCTGGGCCAATTAGGTGTCATATCCTCTGTCTGAGAGTTCTTTATCTTTTTCTATTTTCTTCTCATCTCTGCCTGCCGGTAGCTGTATTTAAGAGGCAAGTGTCTCACTCGGTATGTAAAAACACAAAATGAGCACAAAATAACACAAAATGCTCAGCTCTGTATAGAGGTGTGATTTTTGGGGTGTCATTATAGTAGAAAATATGAACTGGGGACCCACCTGGAAAATTCAAGCTGCTAAAGTGGCTTCACAGCGTGGAAGTTGGATATCAGGTCACACAAACACAATTATTAATGTTACACAGTAGCATTACGCAGACTTCATTCAAATTCCTTGCTTCTACAGTCCTTTTCTTCCCTTTGCACTTCCTTCCTTCGTCATTTTCTTCTGCATCAAATTTATAGCAACCTTTCTTCATGTTATATAACAGCAAAGCTGGCTTTGGACGTACAGATTTCCTTTTTTGATATTTTCTAGATTCAGTGTTAAATGCTAATTTTTTCAAACCAATTCAAACAAGCACTGATTTGAGACAACAAGGTGTTGTTTCACTGTGAATGATTATTTTTTTTTATCACTGTTCAAGTTGGATATTTCCTAGTGATTGATTTTAGCTTATCATTTGAAAAGTACTTGTTCAATGTTGTGCATGTATGTTGTTGTAATGGTCCTGCATTAGAATATATTAGGTGCCCTGTGAGAAATGTATACTTTTTAGGAATAACCCCTGATATATATATATATATATATATATATATATATATATATATATATCTTGACGTGTTTTAAGGAAGTGCAGACAATTTAACCGCAGTGGTGTTAATCAGCTTCCTGTACATGCTGTAACAGTAGCTCATTAAGCTTGTAGCATTGATATGTATTAACAGATCAAAACAAATTATTCAAAGTGTTGCATCTTTGGAAGTTCTTTCCTCTGGTGGGAAATTTAATCCAGGGAGCCGCTTGACATTATTTAGAAGCAATTATTTTAGAAAGCTGCATAAATACCTCTGATTTACTGCTGAAGGAGGTGTGTTCTTATTGTAAACACACTCCTAAATGATCTCTTTTAGATTGTGCTACTAACGCCTTTAAACATTTGCGAAGCTCAAAACAGCCTTATATGATGTAAGTTAAAAGGGTCATAGTTTTCAAATAGTCAAATACTCAAGTGCTGTTTACAACTGAATGATTCTGTGGTCAGACAAAGCTTTCGGAGACCGTGTAATACATTTTAAGAGCATTACGTTTTTCGACATATATTATATGTACTGTACAGTGCATATTTTTTTACACAGTATAGAAAATATCATACAAATGTAAATAATTAAACATATGACTGTAGGGGGTTAAATATTTAGCAATTTTACAAGTGCACAGATAGGTAGGTGGGTAGGTAGGTAGGTAGATAGATAAATGATTATGCATAATGCAGTTATAACCTAACAACTGAGCATGCACACACATATATATGTGTCTTTCCGGATGATAACAGTCAGTGACAGAGGTGGCAGATCTGGGTACTAGACTCGATACACAGCTCCACAGCGAACGCCCCACCGCCCAGGCCAGCTCTGGAAACTGGATCAGGGGAAAGTGTCGCGTTTAATTATGCTCCTTGCTTCAGCTCAGCGTGGAACCATCTGCCACTGCGAAATATGACTTTAATAAAGAGAGAATTTTCCAGTGCATAATTTAGTGGTAATGGCCGGACAGTTATGTTACAGTCATACATTAAGGCGTGTGAAATGCACGCTGAGTCGGAGGCAGAGAGGTTTGGAAGGGGTCTCGGTGATGTACTGTGACATCTCACAAACACAGAGATCTCATTGACTACATCCTTTTGTTGGTGATCAGGCTCCTTGGTGGTGTTGCTTACCTTGTTTATTTACAAAGCTCTGATTATTATTTTTATATATATTTTATTTTTGCTTGTCTGTTTTTTTCCTCACTGTAATTGCCATTTTAAATGGGCATTTTCAATAAAACAACATTACTGTTTTTCAAGCTCCAAAGATCACAAAAGATAACTGTCATTTTTAAATGGGAATATTAAACGAAACATTTCTGTTTGTCAAGCTCCAAAGATCACCATAAAACCTGATTTCTGGTGCTGTAGTTCACGTCTTCTGAAGCCAAATGGTGTTTTATAGTTAAGATAGACTTAACTTTTACGTTGTTATACACAGAAAATGTTATATTTTATTGAAGCGTTTAAATCAAATTTGGTGTTGTTGAAGTTAAAAATACTTCAGAAGGCATTTGTTGTCATTGACATCCAACTGATATAATAGCCACCATATTTTATTTATTTTTAAGAGTTTGTTACACAAAGACATTGTACAGCTTAAAGGACTTGAAATATAATGCACAAGTCATTTTTGGTGTTTTTTTGTGAAGATGTGGCCACAGTTGAAATTGTCCTTTTACATTTCGCAAAAAGTTTGGCAAATAATGACCAAAATTAACATTTTCTGGGTGAACTATTGCCCAAACTATCCTTCGGAAATGGCATGAGACTAACCTTATACCTGTTTTTTTTTAAAAACAAAAGCCTTAACAATCTGTCTGATTAGAGCTCGTACCTTGGACAATCTAAAGAGATGAATACGTTTAGTTTCTTCAATGGTGTGTTTCATTTATTACAGACAGATCCTGGGCCAGATTTGGTTTATTTAAACCTCACGTGAATAGCACTGATTCCTTAATCAGAACCCCTGCTCTCGACGACTTTCTCAATGCCGAACTAAACCCCCCCCCCTAAAGCCACCCCTGTCTCCGAGCTCCTGTGCCACACCAATGCCTTTACATATTTCACATATTCCTTTTATTGCAAATTATTGAGGTTTTTTTATTGCTATTCATAAAAAAAAGCATATTTCCCTTTATCTGCAATTTACGGTGAAGCTTTTGGCGCAATTTCCGATACTCGAGTTTTATTTCCTGACATTAGCGTGCTATTTTGTGGGAATGAAGGATTTTTTTTCGCCTGCTATTCACTTGACTGCAAGGACCTTTCAGCTGATGTCGGGGGCGGAGGGACACGTACACAAAGACCAACAGCTGCAGCCACTCCGCGCTCCCGGTACCCCCTGTCAGATTCAGGGCCTTGGAGCGTCGGTAGCCCGGCTCGCTGAAGAGCATGTTTCCAGGCAGTGCAGTCATTCACAGATGAACAATGCTCCTTATTAGTGCCTCTCCGTCACAGTTTTGTCACCACCGTGGTGATGTAGGATGTCTATTGATTAGGCACAAGCACTGAAAATTGTGCTGTTTGTCGGGATTGCGGTAATGTTTGTCTTGCTGTGTGTTTTCGTTGTGAATTTGCATATAAATGTATATGTGTATTTCCATATACTAATGTATGCATGTGTACACGATCTATGTATAAAAGCATGCTAGCACATACAAACGCACACGATCAGGATGTGTCACGAACAGGAAGACAACACATTGTCATTGAAGGTGTAAAAACATGTGAGAAACAATGTGTCATGTGATCCCATTTTCAGACTTAACAACGTCTCCTTTTGTTTGGGAACACACTTTAGTTGGTTCACACATCAAGTTTCAAAGGCAAAAAACCTTCTCGTAAGGTTTTTAGCGACAAAATCAAAAAATCAATCTTGTAAGATTTCCCAATGCAAAATGATTTTCACTCCTTCTCAAAAAAAAATGCCGCCAGTCACACGCAAGTGTAACGCTAATGACATTGCAAAATCATACAGTTCACGTATAGTTTGTTTCACGCTTTTCGCAAAGCATCTCGATACATTGTTTCAAAGAAGCCCCCCCCCCCTTGAGCAAGCCAAAACATGCAATACGATTATATTAATTGCTGCTGTCAAAAGTAAACTTATTGTAAGTGATCTACTCTATTTCAAAGTACGTTCATTTTGCTTTTATATATTTTTAGGGGGAATTTTGCTACTTTTGCTTACAGAGAGAGTTCATAAAGCCAAGAGATTGCTGAGTATATATTACTGTACATTTAAGTTTCTTTTGTAGAATCGGCTATTAGTAATTCATAAAATAAAATGAAATAAAATAATGTTTCAATATTTAGCACATATTGTAAGATATTCTGTCTGACTGTGGTAGCAGTTCAATAGATAAAGCTGAAAAGCAGATCAAAATCACCTTTAATTGTTAATCATTCATTCAATATGGTGAATGATAGATTTCTGAGTATTTATGATGAATGTTTGACACATGGTTTTCGGACTTTGTTGAGTGGACAACCCATGTAAACACATGTGAATACTTACCATCACTCAAAAATTGGTGTCATACTAGTCTCAGTGCTTTTAACATATTAGAGATGATCACAGATAAGAGACTTTTTACTTTTAGGTTTTGCAGTCTCTGTGCGGTGAACAGCAGTCAAGTTTATTGTATGTCAAAGTATTGCCATCAAGACCCAAATGTGACTGGTCAGATCGCATTGAGATTGATCTGAATCCACCTGATGTTGGTCAACGCAGGTAAATGGCACCTCACCTGATAATAAAAACGGATACAGATATGCTTTCCTTATGATTCACTTTAAGTCCCTGATCTACTCCAGCCTGTCCTGTGGGCATGTTCAAACAGGCTTTCTCAAATCTCTATCCCTGTGGGGTCGGCTCTCTCTCTCCTTGCCCCTCTGCCCCTTAGCCAGCAGCCCTGTAGCACCAGGGAAAATATCGCTTTAGCTAAACTGATGAAAGCAGTGCCCCCATCTCATAACATTAACTTGTTTATCTTTAGCAGAAGCCAAAAAAAAAAAAAAAACTTTCAAGCTCCATTGCTCATTCTGTGCGAGAGAGATAGACGAAGAGACATGCGAAAACAAAAGGCAGCCACTGAAATTTGCATGGTGCTCAATTATACATTAGCGAACATCACTTGGCAATCTGTTCATATCAATTTAATTGGATTTTAATACTGCCTCTGATCTTGTTTTCTAATTAACAGCAGCGGCTGGCAATAAAGCAGAACCATGCACCCAGCAACACCTTTGATCCTGGCCATATGGAGTTCCTTAGAGCTCATTGGAGAAAAAAAAAAAAATCAGTCACCTAAATATGAGCCCATGACAAGCCCAGTGGAAAGCGGGTGGGGGCGGATCAGGGCAGGAGCGGGTGCCCGGGAGTGAGGCGGCATGTCGGGCTGAAGGCGAGATAAGTGTGACCCCCAGATGGCCGGATATCACTCCTGCTAACGCTTTCATTGATTAATTTCTCTCCTGATTGGTTGCGATTACTGATAAATAAAACATGATCTCGGAATCGGATGCAAATCAGCTCCTGAGCTTTAGGGAAATGTTGATTGCTTTTTCAAATCTGTTTATTTCCACCCTTGTTGCCCTTAACTTTGTATTTGACGTGGGACTTTGAGAGTGTGTTTTCATCTCTCGCTTTCATGCTGGAAGAGCGGGGATTTAAACCCTCAAAGACGGCTCGGATAGCGATGGAAAAGTTCAATGTTTTGACCATCGGTTCTGGGGGAAATCAAACATTTTAGCCACTGGAGGAATGTCTGCTGCATTGTAAACACGGCCGGCTAATGCTTGATGTTTGATAATGTGCAACAACATGTGCAAGAGTTTTCCGTTCATTTCTGTTGTAACATAATTAATGGTATGAAAAGATTTCTTTTTTTTATATTTTGGCATGTTTGTTGTCGTTATTTATTATTTGGTTACTTATTTATATTTGCTCATCTAATCACGACCAAGCTTGACGGCCGTGGAAACTTTTAAATAATGCACAAACGATATAAATTAAAATCATCTCTAAAGTCTCTAAAACCGAATTCCTGCTAAAATATAATTTACACTGCCAGATAGTCTTATTCTGTCTTCATTATAAGCCGCCCAGCAAATCTGACGATCCCGCAGACTAATGATACAATGCTTCATATTAACATGCTATCAGAATTCATTTACCGCATTGCATCCAAAACATTTTGACAGGCCTCATCTAGATATTCTGTCGTACTCCAAGCAGCGCCACCTAACGATCCTCAAGCGCTGCCAATATTCCCTGATGATGAGAGACAGGGGGAAACAGTTAGGCCCCACCTCACCATTTAGATTCCTAATTGTTATTAATGCTCCTGATCAAAACACACTGATCCAGTGTGTGTGTGTGTGATGGGGGGAAAAAGGATGCCAATGCTGCAGTCTCTTTTTTTTTTTTTTCTTCTTTTCCCCTCCACCCTCCTCTCTGAAGCAGACAATTGAGGGGAAAATGACAGAAGAAGAAGGAGAAGAAGGAGGTGGAGAGAGAAATCTGCTGTGCGTCAGACAGTCCATGGAGGAATTAGAGAGCATGGCTGATTCACCGTCCCCTAGAAGCGGGGGTGTTAATTTGGAAATCTAGGACTGGTATGTGGAGAATGCTAATTTGTAATTAGGAAGATTAACTAAATCTGGGGAATAGAGAAGATTATTGACTTATATAATAAAATCAACAATGCTGCCCTGGTTAAATAATCATCGCCTAAAATCACACGTTTCAAATTCGCTGGGCAGGTTACGCAGTGTGCCAGCATGGGAGCTTTGATCCACGCTATCCAAAAATAACAGCGTGAGATAACCGGGGATAAGATCTCCATCAGACCAGGCCTGCTAATATCGCTAAGTAGATAGCTTGTGATTGGAATGTTATTGTAATTATGGGCGTCAAAATGTACGACTTGAGATTTCGATCATTATGTTGAGATGATGGGTGTCCAACTGTTTAGGCAAATTAACACACTTGTGCGTGTAAAGTCGAAATCCTGAAAACGATCGGAAATTGCATGAACAAAAAAGGGGAGGAAAAGTGTTTTTATAGGTGTGATGTAGGATGTTGTCTGCTTTCCGTTTCATTAATCCTTCTATTGTCGTCAGTTAATTTTTTCATTATATTCGCCACATCGTTTTTTGTTTTAGAACCATTTGATAGAAAAACAGTTCATGGTTAAATTTGTCCTGTATTTTAAGAGCTCCTTACATCCTTTTACGTTTGACTTTTCAGAATATTATGGAAATATTAATGACATAAAATACGGATTTAATATTTTACGTATTATTATTACTACAAATAGTTTTATTGTACATTTAATTAGTATTTTATACACTTCACTAGCCGCAGAACAATATATGTGACCCTGGACCACAAAACCAGTCTTAAGTTGCTGGGGTTTATTTTTTTATCCAAAAATACACCCTCCGATTCCAGATTTTCAAATAGATGTATCTCGACCAAATATTGTCCTATCCTAACAAACCATGTATCAATAGAAAACTTATTTATTGAACTTTCATATGATGTATACATCTCAGTTTTGTAAAATTTTACCTTATGAATGGTTTTGTGGTCCATGGTCACATATAAGAAAGTATATAAGTGAATTTATGCAGAAAACATCTTTCGTCAATTGGATCCCAACATCCAGATAACTTCATAAGTATTCAGATATTTTTGGTTTGATTCATTACTTGACTTTGACTCGTATTGTATTGCATATTATTATAATAAACTGTTTGACTTGTAATGCCTGTTTTTGAAAAACGATTTATGGCCTTTCCCCTTTGAGCTTTCGGTATATTCTGCAGCTTTAAAACAAATTCTGATTTAATACTTCAAACAAAACATTAAACGCTCAGTTTACCTCCCTTGCGAAAAAAAAATCCTTCGGTTAAGTTTTGACATGGGAAGGTTTGTTCAATGAAAGTTTGTTTACACTCTCTCAGTTCCCTCCAGTGTTCTGTTTTCATCATTTTGTAGTTTAAAACGTTACAGACATTGTTTAAAATCAAAATTCCTCCTGAAATAACCTTTATGCAAAAGCATCTGACAAATACTGCCGTAGGACAACGTGATGCATACAGTGAGATCACGATCAGCGCAAACAACTGTGCTTCATCTGGCAGCTCATTTTTAAGTCAATGCATAAATCTGCATTCAAATCTCAAATTCCTTCTCAAATTATTGGACACACAGGGATTGGCGACATTAGAAGCGAGAAATTGAGTATTTTACATGAGATGAAGAACAAAAAAATAACCTTTCTTTCAAAACAAACACTAGGCAACTGCGAAGATGATCTCTTAATATAAGATGTCTCAACGTGCACAGTAGAAAATACATTGTGATATATGTGTTTAAAATGTCTGATATAGTGCTTAAATTTAGAAAGCGATGATTGTTTGTCATGCACTTTTGCCCTTTATTAATCCGTGATTTATTCATAATGAAACTTCACAACTCACTGCCAATGTAAAATCATATGCATACATTTGAATTGTCTCGCAACTTGTCATACACTAAAAACACGACAATTAGAGCCTGAATATATGAAATGAAAGCCAGTTCAATTACAGCCTCTGCTGTATCTGTTTAGCATGTTATTAAAAGCATCTGTTTTCATTTCTTTTTAATCGGAGGACATTTTTTTTGTTTTTTACATATTTCACAAAACTTTAGTGGAACATTGTATGTAAATGTATTTAAAAAATCTATTTGAATACAGTGGCGTCATAAACTTTTGAATAGCTCAGGCTTGGAAAGAAAGCGATGATAAGCAATATTCCAGACATGCAAGGTTTTGTGTGATAAATGAATTAATAATTCGTACTGTATGTTTGAAAGTGTTTGATAAAGAAGGGACATACGTCTGCAGCCACACACTTGCTCAGGTTATGGATGAATTAATTTGTCCTGCTCACGATAACGCTACAGATGTCTCAAATTGTGGGACTGGTATTTACTAAATAATGTAATTGTAATTGTTTCATTGCTGACCATTAAATGAACCTAAACCATATGATGCGACTAAAATATCACATGTGACCCTGGAGCAGTCATAAGTGTCAATTCATTGAAATTGAGATTTAAAAATCATCTAAAAGCTGAAAACATAATATTTTTGTTATATTGATATTTGTTAGAATAATATTTGGAGGAGATACATCCATTTTAATATCTGGATGCAAAAAAATAAACACCTTCAAAGTTGTTCAAATTAAGTTCTTAGCAATGCATATTAATAAATAAAAAAAGAATTTTGAATATATTTACAAAATATCTTAATGGAACATGATCTTTACTGAATAAAATAAATAATCTAGAAGGTCCAGGGTCACGTATAGACTTGAGGATGGACTCTCAGACTTTAGCACAGAAACACTTGTATCTGGTTGATCATTAGCTTAAAATGCTACTGTCACCCCTACATGTTCCTATCGTGGATTTGATTGACTTGCTTTTGGATCCGAGGGTCAGCGTTGATTGGTGTCGAGATTTGAGCTCACAACCTGACAGGTCGCATGGCGGCCAGCCGGCGTCAGCTCTAGGAGCAGGTTCGAGGTCGTTCGCCCTCGCCCCGCTCCCCAGCCCGCCACAGTACGCCGTCTGACAGCTCAGTCAGCTGACGCCCGATGTGTTTCTCATTAAGCTCTCATCCCCTAATCCTCCAGGCCCGTTTGAAAAGCCATCCACACCTCTTCCGTCCAAGACACAGCAAGCCTGTTTGTTAGAAGATGCAGCTGCCTCCCTTTCTCCTTCACTCGCTCTTTTTCTCTTTCTCTCGCTTTTCATAAATGAATATGCCACTCTTGACACTAAAGACTTAACATCAAATGAGCTTGGGAATCTGCTTCCACAGTTTAACTGCCCATTCCAGAAGCTTTGTTTTCAAAGGCAAGGAAGTGGAATTCACAGGCATAAAGTTCTCTTTGTTCTTCTGCCCTCTGGCCCTCCGAGCCCGTGCGGACGCTACCACGGGGAGAAGCCCAGATCAAAAAATCACCCTGCAAAAGAGCTATTACCTGGCCCCCGATGATGCCCCCTGGCATTTACAATTAAATCAGTCGGGCTGGAAATTTCCTTGTAACGTCAATCAAAATTATTTTCTCTGGCATGGTCGCTTTCTTAAAGGCACACTGCTGTTAGTCTAAGGGGGGCTGTCCACTTAATTCAAAGCTCTTTATTCGAATCAGGCTAAAGAGTAAGAGTTGGAAGAGAGGGTCGTATCCTCCAGCATGCAGTTGTCTCCAAAAATAATGTGGCTTGGAATAAAAAAAAAAGCGAAAAAGCATCAAGAGGGAGTATTTAAATAATACACTGGACATATTCTAGTTCGCAAAACATTAGAGGATTGGTTTAATACCAGAAAAAGTCTGCTTGCTGCCCTTGGTGGCCTGTTCTGTTCTTGGAATGCCACTTAATAAGATGGTTGAAGCTAGGATATATTGACCAGGAGTGTGAGAAAAGGCTTTCTGCACACACAAGTAATGAGATACCCGGGTCTTCATCATTTAGCCAGGAATAAAAAAGGAAACATTAATGACAGGTGAATGAATGAAAGAATGAAGGAATGGCAGATCAGTGATTATTAAATAGCTTTTTGTCTTACTGTTTTAATGAACTGCGTTGACCATTGGAATGGAAAGTGCGATATTAAGCAGAAAAATTCAGCATGACAACCTGCCTTAAAGCTTAAAAAACCTCAACAATCCCCTTTGTGTACTTACTGGAGGGCCACCGCTATTGTTCTGTTATCTTTGCTTCTGGAGGTATAAATCATTGCTTGTCATTCTCCGGTTTTCATTTTCTACTTCAGCTGAATCTTAGTAGCGAGAAACACGGTTTTCCTAATGCTTTGTGTTTTAGAAGGCTCTGCATTGTTACCTGATGTAGACAAAGGTGGTTTGTCATGTTTTCAGATAGTTACTGTACATTTTTTTTTCCCTTTGTGTACTGTTACCATTAAAAGCATGCGTGCGACTGATTGTGCATGTGCGTTTGAGTGCTGGTGTGTGGGGGTATGTGCATGTTTGTGTGTGCAGATGTTAATGCATCAGTGCATGAGTGTATGGAGTTAGAAAATATGTGTTTTTTTTCTCTTATTTTTAAAATTTGATTCATTTGTTTTATATGTGTAACATTTTTGTAAAAATGGAAAAAACACAAAAGAATATTTTCATTTTCTTTCCCCTCACTATTTGTTATGACCTCAATTAAGAATAAAGCACATACAGTGCAGTATACCCAGTTACCTGGCATCAAACCAGTTGTGGACTTAATTCCGAAATAAACAAGTAAGAAACACTGCCCTTTTTATATATAATTCAGAAGTGATTCATCACTGACATATAACATAATGAACCTTTGCCTGTATTGAATCTACTTTTTATGTTGCGCATGCTTACATGTATAACTGACCCAGGCAGTTTAACAAAAAAATATGGCCAGTGACAACAATGAGGCATTTGTGGCCCGATTTGGACATGTCTTTGTGAAAGCAAACTGGTTTCCATCATTTATCATTACGGAATTTCAACTTAGACGTCAAATGTAAACTAGGCCTTTGAAAGTGTTTTGTGTTCAAAAGCCCTCTTGCTCTTTCCAGAAGATGAAGTAACGTTTTTTATCATGAACTCATTTTCCGTGGGTCCATCAGTTTGTTTGGTGAAATTCAAATGTAAATTTAACAAAATGCTTCCAAGTGAAAAATTAAAAACACGCTCGAAATTACTTTGGTAACTTTTTTAATTTAAGTCAACCAAGTCATTAAATGCTGTCATATTTATTTAATGACAAAGACAGTTGCTGAGTGACCTTCTTTTGTGAAAGAATGATCTGTGAAGTTTTGGTGGAAAAGTCGAATTGTGCACACATGCACAAACTTTGGAATGATCAAAAAACATCAAGAAAGCGTTACTTCATTGCCAAGCGTCCCTCACTTCAGCAGGAGACTTCCCGAATTGGCAGTGGGAATGTTAGGGAAGAGGGGAGCATCGCTTTGTGGGAGCCCTTCGGTCAGAATTTGAGGCGAGAGCATCCGATAGGCAGATCGTGACCCTCCCTAGATGATTAGTACACAGATCTCAGAGGACTATGGGAATGTTGGTCCCCAGTCTGGCGAATGATTTCTATATAAATGCAATCCAACAATCCTTCACCGATGAGAGAGTGTTAATTAGAAAGTCACTTTATTGTGCATTGTTCTGTGTTTCTGATCCAAGACAAAATCTTGGCATGAGGTGGTCTGGGTAAGGTCAAAAACTCTCAAAAAAAAAAGAAGAATTTTCATGTGGCACGAGAAGATAAAAGTTCACGCCAAGTACATTTGCTTAAGTGTTTAAATTCTCTGAACGTTGTTTATTTAAATGATCAGAATATCAGTTTGTTTCAAATGATGTTGTGGAATCTGCTTTAAAACTGTAACTTTCTGAAACCTAATTTACCAAAGTAAAATTCATTAGTAAAACAACATTAATGTATTTATTACAACTGGATTTTATAGCATTGAATTCACTTACATTTGAGAAACTGAGAAAAAAAAAAATCTATATGATAATTTGAGTTCTTGTTGTTGCATTATCTAAAACTGAACAGTGTTCCCAGCTTTGTCTTATTTCTCTATTTCTATTTAGTAAATAGTTTTAGTAAATGTATTCAATTTAAATTAGTCAAGACATTTTTCCATAATTTCCATTTTAAGTTTTGCATCTAATAAATATATTTAATTTGAGCATTTGTTAAATGAATGAATATTATATTTCATAATTTTAGATTTAGTAACAACACTAGTTCCCATGTGCTCTGTACACTGTTTGGAAGAACAGATTCAACAATATGAAATAAATCTGTCTTTATAGCAGGTCATCTGAATTACTGATTCTTATGAAAGTTTGCATGAGACTTTAATCCAATAATGAAAAATGTATTTAAAGTTGGTAGTATACTTCTATTTTTTTTTTTTTTTCATTGATGCATACGTTATATTTAAAGGAAATTCAGTTTGTGTGCACATATTTTTATTTTGTGCATAAATAATAAGTAATGTACATATATTTTACTTCTCCCTACAGGACAGAAATCAAAAGCATTTAAGGCTCCACGTTGCGCGAATCACACATCCAACTGTAGGCCATTTTCTTAGTTCTGCGGGCATCACATTACCAGTAATAACATTTCTGGTGTAATCATGCATATATAGTTTTTCTTCCCTCAGACGGGATGGAGTTGTTGGAGCTAATATATTCAGAGTCAGACCAACTGCCGTTCGCAAAGGGAAAAAAAGAGACTTGGTTGAGTAACCGTAATAATTGGAAAATTATTTTGATAGCCTGAAACAATCTAATATATTACTGAATTTTATTAAAATAATATCAAATCAAATTAACTGCTATTCCATAATGAATTAGGTAACAAGGTAGGCAGATATTAATCGTCCTTCTCTCCCCGGGGCCAAGAGAGGAACGAGGAAGTGGGGGTGGGGTTACACAGCCGGCTTTTGCGGCTTGTTAGAAATCGGCAGAAAGCAGTTGGGAAACTCCTTCAGGAAATACATGTTTGAAATGCACGCTATCGTCAGTTAGCAGGAACCTGGATTTCTGGAGAGTCTGTTGTGAAGCTCAACATATCAATGCCTGACTGTAGCTCCACCCACATTCACACAGTCTCGTAAACGATTGGCTGATGTAGTAAGGCCCGTTCATTGGGCTAAACTCCGTAATAAACTTAGCTTCATCCCATGGTGCTGCTTTAGCCTGTTTAGCGTTGCCACATAGGGGGCTTCAGACTATACATCTGGACTCTTGATTTTAATCAGCGCCAGGTCTGTGCTTTGAAATTGTAATCAGATGCTTTACTTGGCTATGCCAGACACATTTAATGTATCAGTCCCATGCCAGGTCCGTCCGTAACCTTGCAAGGCTCCTGTAATTTCAGCACGCCAATCAATTATAGCACATGTATGGTGCTCTTCCAGCAGAAAAACAAGCTGCTGCACATAGCATTCCAAACCATGGAACTATAATCTGGCTTTGCAGAAGCTCTAATGGGGTTTAACAGACCTGATTGATTGGGGTGGGGGACTTCAGAGCCTCTGCGTAAGAAACCACGGCCATGATGTCAAGCTATTTTAATGGAAGCCAATAATAAGACAGCAGAGCCAATAAGTGCCATTTGCTTGTAATCCCTCATATTCAATAGTCATGAGTAGGCATGTGCTCCGTTCCAAAACCTAGCCAGCCGCCTTCAGAGGCAGCATCTTAAAGTATCCTGACCCGAAGGCTGTTCCAAAATTATGCTGCCTGCCGAGATACTCATTTTGTTAAAATTCGAAGGCATTGCATGTGTCCTTTTCAAAGAAGGAAATCCCAGAATGCATTGCAGCACACTTGCAGATTGCTAATATAAATGGAAGTGAATATAGTTACGCCATTTGTTACTGAAGTATGCGGTGTATTTAATAATAGATGATTTTACCTGGTATTTGTGTGTTCTAGGTACTTTTACCTGCAGTCTTCCTGTAGTTTAAACAGTAGAGCATACAACTAGTGATGCAGAGGTCATGGGGTCAGTTCACTGGCAAAACTGGAACTTGTGTACCTTGAATGCGAGGTTCTTTGGGAAAGTGTCTGCCAAATGTGTAAGTCGTTAGATGCATTACCAGAGCTGTTGTTGCCTATTTAGAGCATTTTGAGTCTGTCACTTGGTTTTGAAACTGAAGTATGGTCTGAATATATAGACATGTTGTTGGTATAAAATCACTTTAACTGGATTTCAGTGGTGGCTCTGCATTTAGACCAGTAGTTTAACAAGAGGATCTGGCCTTTTACTGGCTCTTGAGACTGCAGATATAGATTCTGTGACTACAGTATCACCTTTGACAGCATGAAATGCAGCTGTATATTCAGTATTCGTCATTCTTTAATATTCAACGTATTTACCATATCATTACTGTTGAAAAGTTTGGGGTCAGTAATTTAAATGTTTTTTTTAGTTTTGAAGGAAATTAATACTTTTAATCAGCAAGGGAACATTAAAATAATCTAAAGCAATTAATTACTATTATTCGTTTGAACTTTCTATTAATAAAATTCTGATAAAACGTATCATTGTTTACACAATAAATAAATAAGGCTGATAAGAATAAATGGTTCTTAAGCACCAAATCGGCATATTAGAATAAATTCTGACGATCATGCATTTTTGCTGAATTTTTTAAGCAAATAAATGCAGCCTTGGTAAGCACAATGCATATTTAAAGAAAATTACTAACCGTAAACTTTTGAACGATATTGTATAAATATATATTCCCACAAATGATTCACCTAGTCATATTTCCAATGAAGTCTTACACCAGCCAAGCAACTGTGACTGAGATGATCGTCGGGAATGCCGACGGACAGCTAGGTATTTCTATTAATAAAATTGGCATAAAAAAGGGTGGATCAATGTTCAAAAGTGAACTAAGCATTTATTCACACAACAGCAAGTGTGCGTTAAATGTAAGAGAGCACTACTGTAGAAAGATTACTCACTAACCTGATGAGACCAAGGACTTCCTGACTGTGTCAGTTTGACACATCTGCGCGTTCCAGCACTGCGATCAAAAAAAAAAAAAAAAATCAGGCTAAACACCTAGTGGAAGACTTCTCAAAACCCTATGCACGGTCCGTGATTGATACGTCTCCACCGTGGGCACATGTATCTTTATGTGAATGAAGGTGTGAAATGAAAAGAAAATACGGTCTCTTTCTGGCACGGGAATCGGCACCCTTGACACCTATGCTGCTCTCCCTACCTGACTTGGAAATGAAAGGAAAACATTTTTTATTTTTAATTACTAATTATTTTGAGGGTTTTATGGCTTTATTTTGGCTGTCACAGTCAGTGGGGAGAGAGGGATTAGGGTCCTTAGGGGGGAAGAGGAAGGAGATGAGAAGCAGGCAGAGGAGGACAGCTAATTTTTGATCCAAGGGGTGCTTTGCAGGCCAGGGGGGTGACAGCTGCACTGTCTTTAGCCCGGATTTGAATTTGAATTCTATCTAACGATGCAGCGACGCACGGACTTGGCAGGGCAGTCTGGTAATCTTCTTGACACAAATGCCTGGGCTTTTCTTGTGTGCCCTCACAGAGATTTGAGTAATTAAAGTTAAATTGAAGGAATAAAAAATATCCTTCTTGTACTGGGGCTGTCTTGCTAATGCCAAGTGTGAATAGTCAGGGTTGTCCTTAGAACTATAATCCCAAATGCTATTTCTCCTGTAACGTGGAACTGCCATATTTTTTGGTGAGCTCTAAAAGACAGCGATAAGGGACGGTCGCCACGCTTTCATCTTACAGGCATCTTTTGGAGAGGTGGGAAAAGCTAGAAGAAAAATTAAAGTTGAAAATGTTAGTGGTTGTGAAATACTGCTCAAACCTCGTGAGGCGCCTTAACCAGAAGACAACATCTCTGGTGATGAAGCTTTAATGTTTTCTTGGATTTTTAGATGCTTGTAGACTTTACGTGATATTTATAAGCTGAGAATTCAACAGTTGTTTTACAGCAGAAATTGCTGTTTTAAATGAACGAGGCCCACTTTCTCAAACATAAATAAATTCTAAACCAACCCTAAATAGAAAATCAACATTAGCAGATGATGTCTAGATTTTAGGCTCTGTGTGATTGATGCAGATTTCACGCAAAGCTGCACAGATCAATTAAACTTTATTAACTGCATATTATTTTGCTAAAATAATATTTACACAATGTGTGGAGGCAGGGCCTGTGAGACAGGAAGTGCTGAAGCATTTTAAAGGCAAGAGAGAGAGAGTATTTTAACACACCCACATCACATGCAGTGTTTTAATGCATGCGCCCCACTCTCTCTCTGAACGCTTTTACACACACTTCATATTCCGAGAACGCTTTAACCATTTGATTCAAATGCACTGTAAAAATACTATAAAACGTGTTTCTTGCACACATAAAATACTGTAACACACGCTTCTGAAAAAAACACAAAAAATACACACACTCGTATATCACACGCTGGGGATGTTTTAATAAGTGCTCAACATAGCCTAAAAACCTTTTAATGCTCACCGCACACCGGGAATACTTTAACACACAGCAGACCAGGGCTAGTTACCATTCAACTACTACTATTCAACTACTATTCGTTTTTCAGGATTTTTAGTTAGTAGTAATTAATTTTTATTATTATTTCTATATTATAATATAAAGTTTATGTGTTTTATTATTGTAATTTATTACATTTTTATATAATAATTATAATTCGTTTATTTATTTTTTACATGTGTTAATTGTGGCCACTTGTGCTCAAACAGAAATAGATTTTTAAAAAATTAACCGTGTATTCACTCGAATTGTGACAACTGCCCTTGTCTCTTTCTAAAAACAAAATCTTTTCTGTTTGGGTTTTACATTTACACACACTATTAATAAATAAATAAATGAACAAATGCTCTGTAAAATTTATGGTTAAAAACAGCAGCTGTGGTTGCCAGAATTTTATAAAAAAAAAATATGGTAGAAACATTTTACGTTTTACAGTTTTTAACCTAAATTTAAATACCGTCATTTCATTGACTAATATTATATTAATATACCAATATACTGAAGTACTGAAATCTATTTTATACCTTTGAAATATATTGATAACCACTAAAAGCAGGTAGTGATGATGGTCACTTGATGAACCAAAGCCCATCACAAGAAGCTTTTAAATACTAACATATATAGAAGGTACACAGTTTAAAAATACTAAACAGCATTATGGAAACCCGCATGAAGCTGAAATAATGGGAAAAAAACAGTAAAATACTACAGTAAAATACAATCCTAATGTACAAAACTGATAAGAAGATACATAGTTATTGTTATTAAAACAATCATCAAATTTGAAATGTAACAGGGAATTCTGGGAATGTCAATTTACGGGTATTTACTGTAAATTGTACATTTTGCCATACTACGGTAAAATGTACTTGTAATGTCAAATACAGTTTTTCACCACATGTAGTACCTAAACATTTTTACAGTCTTTTACTATTAAATTCACAGACATTTTTTTGACACCCACCTTATTATTCAGTTATGCAGAGGTTGTAGTGCAGTCTATGAAAAAAAATATTTTATTTGCCACTGTGCTTGTTGTAAATGCTGATGTGTGAATTAATTATGCTCTTATATAAGCCTAATGCATAAAGACCTGGTTTGCAAATGCAGAGGTCGCACTTTCAATTGCATATGTGGCCCAGTAAGTATGTGCTTTCACAATCATTTTAATCACAGGTTAAAACAAGCCTTTAACCACAGGTTGACTTGATGTGCTGTATTGCAATAAACATACACATGAGTCGATGAGAGAGTTGTGTTTAGCCAAATTTGAAGAACCTGGGAAAAAGAGAACTTTTAATTGGAAATCTGGCATTAGTTGAATCACTTTTAGTAGAAGCATTTACTCACAAGGGCTCAGGTATTGTAGTTAAAATACACTTGACTTTGCAGTAGGGAGCTCCAACAATCAAACAGCAAAGACTGCAGGCCCAAGTCCCAGGAGAAGGTTTTCTAGAAATGTTTCACTATTGTTAACCAAAAGGTGACGTTACAAGCAGTTAAACTGTGCATCCGTGTTTGTGATAAGGATATAGTTGTGGCTTGCAAATTTCTAAAAGGTGTGAGTTCAGTCCCATGCAAATGAGGCCCAAAACTTGAAATGACTGTGCATGTGGTGCTGATGGTGTGTTTATGTGGAGTATGTGCCATTCTGAAGTTTCCGGTATGCAGACGTAAAGGTTAGTTAGTTACTTGATGGGAAATGATGACTGTTACAATGAGAATGCCAAAGGGCAAAGGTTCAACTTTTAGGAAAAAGATAAAAATGTACAATGTAAGGTACTGTGATTAGAAGTATGGGTACAGTATGTGGAAGGAAGTCTTACTCCATATCTAAGTTTTTTTAAATTGTGCATTGTCCAGGTAATGTCAATTAAACTGTAGTTGGGTTGTTTTGATTAATTAATAATAACGTAAATGCAGGTAATTTACTAAATTAAAGTTCATTAAAGTACACGCAATACACAGAGCTTTCCCCTCACCATTGTAACGCCCTGCTTTTGCAAGGTTCAGTGAAAACCTTTAATATTCCTTTTACGTCCTGGATAAGATATTACATGTTCACCAGGTTCATTGAAATTATCCACCCTCAATCACTTTGTCGGCTTTGACGAAAATCTTTGACACTTGTCAGCTTCTGCAGTAAAATGTGAACTCACAATTACTTGAAAGTGGACAATACTGGCTTTTTGGACAAAACGTGCTTAGGGTTCAGATCGCGCTGTATATAAAAAATAATGCAGAGCAATCTTTTTTTTTTTTTAAGTGTTGTTTATTGGTTTTTGCAAATAAACTCTTCATATATACACTGCTCAAAAATCACTTAAACAACACAATGTAACTCCAAGTCAGACACACTTCTGTTAAATCAAACTGCCCACATAGAAAGCAACACTGACTGACAATCAAGTTCACCTGCTGTTGTGCAAATGGAATAGACAACAGGTGGAAATTATAGGTAATTAGCAAGACGCCCCCAATAATGGAGTGGTTCTGCAGGTGGTTGCCACAAACTACTTCTCTGTTCCTATGCTTTCTGGCTGATGTTTTGGTCACCTTTGAATGCTGGCAGTGCTTTCACTCTAGTGGTAGCATGAGACGGAGTCTACAAACCACGCAAGTGGCTCAGGTAGTACAGCTCATCCAGCATGGCACATCAATGCAAGATCCTCAGACCTCTTGTGAGACCATGTGTCAGTGTGGTTGGCCTTGGGTTCCTCCTAATGCAAGACAATTGCTGGAGTGTGTCAGCAGTTCCTGCAAGACAAATGTATTGATGCTATGGACTGGCCGCCCGTTCCCCAGACCTGGATCCAATTGAGCACATATAGGACATCATGTCTCACTCCATCCACCAACGCCACAGTGCACCACAGACTGTCCAGGAGTTGGCGGATGCTTTAGTCCAGGTCTGGGAGAAGATCCCTCAGGAGACCATCCGCCACTTCATCAGAAGCATTAACTCCCAGGTGTTAAAGGGAGGTCATACAGGCACGTGAAGGCCACACACACAACTGAGCCTCATTTTGACTTGTTTTAAGGACATTACATCAAAGTTGGATCAGCCCGTAGTGTGTTTTTCCACTTCAATTTTAGGTGTGACTTTAAATCCAGACCTTCCATGGGTTAATAAATTTGATTTCCATTGAAAGCAGTGCATATTTTTCTCAGCGCCCATGTTAATGGATGAGAGCTTTTACACAGCATGCAGGGACGGTGCTGCAGCAAAAAATTAAACCAGATCTCACCCGCACTGCAGTGTATATGCAACTTCTTTCCGTCTGACTGCTTAGACTCCACCCATACCCAAACAGCAGGGAAAATTTCCGATACAGAGGCTGCAAATTCGAATCTCTATCTCTTGCCGAGAGTGGCCGCAATAGGAGGAAATACGTCGAACATGTTCTCCCATATCCCACGCGAACAGCATCCCTCCGTGAAGATACAAATATTGATGCCGTATTATTTCTGTGATTCAGAGGGAATCCAGTCATGTAACTGGAGTCAATTACAGTATAATACAGATGCCACGTCAGGTGTGCGATTTGATAGATAGATATAGATGAATAAATCAAAATATAGCTGTGCAGTAAATCAAATCGTGATGTGCTTGTCTGTGAATATGCAGCGCTGCCATATATAGTAATTCTATATTCGGTGTCTGTATGAATGAGTAGCACCATTTCGCCTATAGTAGATCTAGTACACACTCAAGTACATGTGATGCTCATGGTTTTTAAAGCATCTGCTGTCTCACTCACTATGTGAAGACATGAACATGAGCTACTCTCAGAGAACACTTACCCCCAGTTTCACAGACAAGGCTTAAGCTAGTCCCAGACTAAATTGCATGTTTGAGCTTTCTCAGATGAAAATATCTCACTCTGACATATCTTAAAACCATGTCAGTGTCATTGTTCTGTGTTAAAATGCACACCTGTAATATTTTCTTATAAGGCATTTTTGTAAAAGTTGCTTAAATATCTTAATATAACTAATGCCTAGTCCTGGCTTAAGCTAAGCTCCGTTTGTGAAACCGGGCCTTAATGTTCTTTTTATAATTTTATTTAAAAGAATAATCATCAAATACACTAACTGAAAACTCAAAGGTGTTTAGTACCACCTGTCAAAAAAAAAAAAGGTTTGGTTTAGCCTGAAGAAGTAATGACTGAAATATATTGCTGTTGTGTATAGCTTTTTTGCCCATTTTTTTAATTTAGCAAACCTCTCGTGTAGAGAAACAAAAGTTGTTTAATTTCGTGTGATTGCATTTTCGAATCACATATTTTGTACTGAATTATAGAATCCATACCAATTATATTAGACAACCCATCGAAGTTATTGCCACATTTTAGCTCGTTTTACATCAATGTCCATCCAACATGACCCTTCACATATTGTTCTCCAATATATGCTGTTAAAGAAGAAGAACAGTTTGATTTATTCTTGTCTAATATAAAGAGAAATAACTTATTCCTTATTTTGTTCAAATTGAAGATGCAAAGCTTTATTTAAATTGTTTATATAATTTTTATATAAAATTATTTACTTTTTTTTTTCATAAAAATTTTCATAAAAAAATTGTTACAATAAACCATGTTCAACCAAAAAAAATATCTCCTTTTATTAATTTAAGGGTCATTGTAGCTGATGATTATAATAATAATAGTTTAGTGCGTATATCTCGAAACAGTTATATTTTCTGGGACGATTATCATACCGTGAAAATCTCGAACTGTTACAACCCTACTAACAACCCGCTGTAAACTAGTCCCGTCCGAATACGGCTTTACTCTTAGTCATTATTTAGGAAGCACACATATTCCGAATGCCTTCATCAGATTTCAAATGAGCCATTTAATCTAGATTAATTTAGATTCATTTCAAAAATAGACTCAGCGCCTAAACAGTCGTGGCACTGCCGTTACTTGGTCTGCTACGCTGCCCTTGTGTGCTGTGTGAAAGCTCTTATCCCTTAACATGGGTGCGGAACAAAAAACTGATGCTGATTCATTATCAGTGCTGGAAAGTATTGCAGTTTCATAAAAAATATTTTCCATCACTACTTTGTCAACATTGATAATTCTAATAATGAATCACTATATTAGAATGATTTCTGAAGGATCATGTGACACTTTAGACTGGAGTAATGACAGATGAAAATTCAGCTTTGCATCACAGAAATAAATTGTATTTTAAAGTATATTAAAATAGAAACCCATTATTTTAAAAGGTAAAAATATTTCACAATATTATTTATTTTCCTCTATTTTTGACCACAAATAAATGCACCCTTGATGAACGTAAGAAACATTTTTACAAAATATGACAAATAT
>JAUYWG010000053.1:6280193-6298535 GCA_034779775.1 Enteromius afrohamiltoni
AATTAAATAAAGCTAAATGGATGAGTGACCCAATACATCCAGTCCGATCTCATGAATGTGTGTATAAATAGTACACCAAAATAAAAACGAAAACACATGGTATTGATATGAAACAATGGATTTTGGTGTATATATGACACACACGTGTTTGACTTGCATATAATACACAGGTTTTCACGTACATATGATATGCATCTACCCCACAACCGTAATCCTACCCATCTCATGTCATAAACACGCCAAAGTCAACTTTTGCATATCTATACCACCGATTTTTTTGTTTTTCTAAGGCGTACTATTTATACGCACAGTCATGAGATCGGATTGATACAACACAGTTCTGTCATATTCCTATTTCAGTATTTGAAGTTACTACAAGAATGTGTGTGTGTTCACTCATGCACATTCCAGGCCGCCCACAGCATATGCTGCACATGCACACTGCAATTGCAGTCTCTCATGCATGATTTTTCTGAGTAATGTGGTGCAAACGGACACCCCGACTTCAGAATGTGTTGGTTTTCATAACAGCTCTGCTCATACTTGGTAAATAAAAGAGGAATTAAGTTATCCAGCTGCCATATGGGTTATCATAATAGAATAAAGACCAGCAAAGAAATAAACCTGCGTCTAAAACGTGGACTTGTTGACGTGCCTCAAATGGAGTGGGTGCACTTTGATTTGAGGCAGTGAGATGCAAAAAAAATTATGTGTCATAATGGAAATCACACAGCCTTCAACCTGATTTTTACCTGAGACACCTTTTTCCCTTTAAGTTTTCAGTGGCCTATTGCCTGGGGCATAATACTTCTGAAATTACTGCATAGCTGTCTTCTCAGTAACCACAGAATGGAGAAATGTGGGAGGCTGGGCAACAAGACATGCATTGTAACCCCTTCAATAGCTCAGCACCTCCTGTGTCACAGCGTACAAAAAAGGACAGTGCTATGAGTGTGTGTGTGTGTGTGAGTGTGGAAAGAGGCCCAAGGTTTACCTGGTCTGCGGCTGTAGACACCACGGCAGCCAAGATGCATCAGGAGGCAACGGAGCATGACAGGCCCCACATCAAAGCGCAAGCACCACACCTTGATCCAGACCCCCCACCCCACGCCCCACGCCTCCTCCCGTCAGGACACACCTGACAGAGGGGCCACCCCGCGCCTTCAAAGAGAGACTGAGAGACACGAGACACAAATAAACGTCTAGACACTTTCTCTTACAGTGACCTAATGGTGTGGAATTTTTGCTCTCTTTCCACCTTATCTCTGTCGAGAGGGTAGAAACAACGTGATTGATTTGGGAAGTGTCAGAAGACTCCGGGATTTTTTCAACCCCCCCCACCAAACCCCGCCCTCATAGAAGAACAACTGAATTGTTAATGTGCTAGGGGGTGAAATCTCTGTGTGCGGGTAATTTGAGTAAGAGACGGTTCAAATATATATACAGTACACACAAATGTCTGGTTTAGTCTAAACAGATGCACTTCTCAAAATGTGTTTAATGCTGATCTCTATCAGCAGTATATGTGGTAGCAATCATCAAAGAAAAAAAGGCTAACTAATATGCAAAAGCTTTTAACTTCAACGTGACCATGTAAAATATTGTAAAAAATGTGCAGGGAATTTGACATAATCTAAACTTTTTAAATCGAGACAAATTTGTAACATAACTACAGACAGCTGAGACAGCTTTACAGCTCAAATGATTAACTTTTAATTATGGTTTGAAAACCTCTGGAACATTGGCCCTATTTATTTTACGTTTAGGTGCATTACTGTAACCACATTTTTGCTTTTTAAACAAAAACAAAATAAAAATGCAGAGGGACAAATCAAATTTTGTTATGCCACAAATGCTGATAGAGCTTTTTTTACGACACCTCAACCCATATCCATCAGTCATGTAAAAGTGGTTTAAAACATCCTCAGACAAAACATTAAAAATAGTTTTCTTTCCTCCGACATGCAAACACTTCTAAGAACCATTTGGCTTAATTTCCTGTGTCTTTGCTGTAGCTTATTTGAATATATCCACTGATCTAAATGGCTCACAGGCTTGGATCAGAATGTTTTCAATACATACCTGTCTGGAGTAATTAATTATGTTTGTAAAAGCCTTCAGCCAAAAGCTTTTTTTTTTTTTTTGTTGTTCAGACGTTTGCTTGTCTTAGCACCTCCCGCCACCCAGTGTTAGGAGACAGATTTAATTGCCACATGAAAGCCACAAAAAAGAGAGCTCAGTCTCCTCATAAACAGAAGCCACACCTAACAGGGGAATAGTTTCACCTTTGAAAAAAAAAGCTGTCCACACTGTAATTAAAGAGAAAGGGTTCCACAGAGTAATCTGACTTTATACTGCTGACTGCTGATGGAATGATGTTAAACCAAGAATGCTAATAAGTCATTCTTGGCCAAAATAATGAGGACATGGTTATTTGCTAGATCCCCCATAATTAAATATGAAAACCCTTCATTTCTCTTCATACACCAAAACACTGGGTCATTAGAGAGTCGTTGTGGGTGATGTGGACAATCATAGTCATTTATTTATTATTCGATTTAGTTTCTGCAGTGACTTGTAGAGCATTGTTCTACACTGGAAAAAAAAAAAAAACAAACTTCTGAATGAATTGAATTTTTTAATTTAGAGTTTAAATATTTAAAGATATGTATAGATACACGATTTATTGAAGAAGCAACATTGGAAAACAAGTCTAAAAAGTACTCTTTTTAAAAAAATGTAATATAAGTTTATATGTTTGATTTCCACAAAATGGAGGTTTATTCATTGAACGGACTTGTAGTTGCTTTGGATAAAACCGTCAAGCATATGCTTAAGTGTAATTGTCAAGTCTGATCATATATCTCAGAGTTAAACGTTTAACAATGGGACAGATGTTAAGAATGTTAAAACCCACCAAAGTGCTGTGATAAAGGCTAAATATTGCCGGATTTACTGCTGAAATTCTGATAACCCAGCTTTATCACCTTTTGTGCAGGACTCTTCATAAGGCTGATTGATGATGACTACCTTGCTCTTATCAAACCATTTCTTTTCCTTAAGACTTCTCTTTGGAAATAACCCTAGATGCTCTGTATTACAATAGAGATTTCCTGCTCTCTTTGTCCAGGGGATTGTGCTATGCCAGCGGAGGGCACAGTGTGAATGGAGAGGGCAGGGGAACATGAATAGGTCTGCTCTACAGGGACTGGCACTTTCCGACTCTGCGGTGGAATAAAAGCGATGGTGAGGATTAGAGCAGAGTTCTTCACTTCTTAAGCTGATCTTCCACACTTCAGGTAACAGTTTTTTTAAATGGGCGGGATTTGGAGAAATAATGTGAGACATAGCTAAAGAGACAATCTGGTCTTCTAAAAAAAGAGAGGACATTTAAGTTTAGACTTGGAACAATGTGTCTGAACGCCGAGCTTGGTCAACAGCTGCAGACATCAAACACCTAGCAGCTAAGAATGACAGGCAGAATTTAATGCAAAAGATTATATTAGTGACACAAGGTCACCTAATCTCTAAGAGGATGAATACATTCATACGGAGGAGACAGGCTTCTAGAATGTTTCACTATGAAAGACTTGCAAAGCCAGTACCTTTTCGTAAGGGCACAGTAGTTGCACCTAGACCCAACTTTAGGGATCCAATTGCTGTCTGATGTCTGATCGAGTATGCATGCTCCATTTGCACTTGGTCACATACAGTAAATGCATCTTTGCACTGATGACATAAATGCGTTTACTGTCTACTAGAATTTTCAGTTGCCGCTCTTAAGGCTTCATTGCTAAAACACTTGAAGTGTCCAAGTGTAAATACTCCTTACCATACAACAAGATTTTGATTCATATTGCACAAAAAAATCAGCCAGTTCTGATCTGGGGTGCATTTCCCAAAGCCATCGTTAGCTAACTATGGTTGTTAGTTCCACTGAACTCAATTGGTAACGATAGAACTTACAACCATCATTGCTTTTGGAAAACGCTTCCCTGATTGACTGGCTTTTTCCAGAAGTCAGGGAGTTTTTATTAGTCTGCTGTGTATCAAAGTTGGGCTATTACAATTTGCTAAAATGTAAAAAGTTAGCACAATATAATCTTAATAAGATTATATACAGTATACTGTATATAGAAAGTTAACAATATTGGAGATCAGACAAGTCAGAGTCAAGAGACCTGAAGAGGTTTGAATTGGAGTCAAGACCGATGCCAAAAAACAGCTGAGGCTGAGTCAAGACAGAGTCCACATGGTTCAGAGATTTTTTTATGGTCTTGACCTGGTTATTAACTCGGGAGCATGTAGATTCTTTTCCTGGTATCTGTGGCATAATTCTGGTCTCTGTGTTTGACTTAAAGAGACCACAAGGGAAAATTCTGTAAGAGTTCTGTAAGACCTTCACCCATCTTCGGAACATAATTGAAGATGTTTTTGATAAAATCCAAGATCTTTCTTACCCTGTACAGCATGTTCAAGACCCAGGAAGGTAGTTAGGACATTGTTAAAATAGTCTGTTACATCAGTGGTTAAACCTCAATTTTGTGAAACTACGAGAATTCTTTCTGTGTACAAAGAAAACAAAAGAACCAACTTTATTCAACAATTTCTGAAATCTATGTCAGAACGGCACTACTATGTCAGGAGCACCGCATATGTGTCATGATACTCTCATGAATGTGCGTCCCAGGCTGACACCGAAGATAGGACTGTTGAATAAAGTGTTTTTTTCGCTTTGTTGTCGCTTGAATGTGGTAGTTGTGTTTCTGTCAATGGATGTGTTTCTTTCTTGGATATCATCAAAAATATTTTTTTATCTAATTTGTGTTCCCGAAGGTGAACGGAGGTCTTACAGGTTTGGATCAACATGAGAGTGAGTTATTTATGACAGAGTTTTAATTTTGGGTTAAGTATCCCTTTAAATTAAACTCTTTTTTTTTTTTCCTCAGATTTGAGTTGTTTTCAACTACCTGTATATTCCATTTCATTTAACTTTAGATTTATCCGCCCCTGAATGGTGACTTCGCATATCATTAAATCAGCCTTTTCTCATCTACATGTCTGGTTCTTAACCAAAATAAGCCCAGATTAAGTTGCACCAATCTATGTAGATTGGAGGATCCTGTAGCAAGGAAGTGCAGTCTGCAAATCTGTTTGTATGCGAACAGCGTGCATGTGTTTGACTAGGTATAAATCAACGCATCTACAGCAGAAGTTTGTCTCTGTGTGTGTGTGTGTGTGTGCGAGAGTGTGGAAATCTGGTGGGCTGAGGTAGGCTTGGCTCATCTGCATGGTGCGACAAGTTATCAGAGGGAGCCATGAGTGTCCTGTTCACTCCAGGGACTGTGCAGAACAACAGCCTCAGTGTGACGCATGACTACACTCTGGCACAGCGCAACCACACAGGGCCTAATCTCGCTGTACCTCCTGATGCACCTCTTCACCCTCTCTCTGGTCATTATCACTCAACAGTTTAATACGTATCGCAGTCGGGACGGCAGCGTGCAGCTCTCTGCGATTTACTCTGCCCTCGGATGCCCTACGCTGTTTAGCGTGGATATGAATCCCGTTGGTTTGATGAGATAGGGCCAACTTGTTTGCAGAACATGCAGAACGATAACGGGATATTTCCTGTAACTGTTGCTTAGACTTGATTTCTTTTGATCTATGTACATTTTATCTGTCCTTAAGATGCAAGAATCTTGTTCGGTTAAAAACACTTCAAAGTAGATTCACTTACATATTGGTGCCATAGCCCATCCCATGAATTAATATGTGACAGCTGCATAAGGCTGATTTTGAGATTTTCTAAAGTTCCTCAGGATATTTGGAGGATTTTAAATGCGCCTTAGTGCGAGAAGCCATCGTTTGTAACACTTTCAATTAATCAGCGTGCATTCTGTTGGTATGAGACAAATTAGTGAAGTTTTACTAAATATGCAGCCACAACGCTTAAATCTGTGAATGTTTTTATGAGCAGCAGGAAACTCTCAGAGTTTTTGTGAAATTTAAGGGAGCAAATAAGCATTGTTTCTGACTGACAATATTATAGTACAGAACACAAGGTCTAGGGGTCTGAAAATTTAATCAGCAGTGAACATATTCAAATTAACCCTGTATTGTTATAGAGGCAAAGGTGGCCTTAAAGTAACCCTACATTAAGCCAGACTAACTTACACTGACAATCAAAGTTGTTTGTGTTTTTAAGATAATTTTTTTTCTTTCAGTTTAATGTGCAACTTTTCTTCGTAATTGATTAAAGGCATAGTTCACCTAACAATAAAATACATAATTTCATTTACATAATTTAGTTTATGTTAAGTTTTTGTTTATGTAATGTATGTGTACTGTGTTTTTCGCCCAGCACTAATATATATGCATTTTCTTTATTTTTGTTTCCTATTTTGAGGATAAACTTACTTATTACTTATTATTATTAACATATCACATTATTATATTTCGAAATGTCACTTACGCCCTTCTGGTTTTCACCTCTTGATTTATATAAAATGATTATTCAATGAAAAGCTTTTCCATAGTTTTAGCTCTCAAATATGGCACCGCTCATATCAATGACACGCAAAAAACAGTGGTGCTTGCCGACAAACTTCAAGCCATTTTTGCCTTCCCTGACTTTCAGCTTTTTTCAGAGCTTCAGCAAAAAAAAAGGACAGTTTGGTTTCTTCCTCAAATAAAGCTATTGTATGTCTTCAGAAGATTTAGAATACATTGCACAGATCATATGAATCACTTCAGTTATGCATTTATAGTGGTTTTTAGTCATTTTGTAGCTTAACAAAAAAAAATCCACCTTTCTAAAAAAGGAAGAAAGTCATACGGGTTTGGAACGACACGAGGGTGTGTAAACGATGTCAGAATTTATATTTCTGGGTGAACTATTGCTTTAAAACCTGTTTATGGAATAAATATACTGCCTGGTGAGAGACGCATGCTGTTTAGTTCGACCTAGTTGTTAAATTACAGAAATGAGTCTGCAAATGTTCATTCCTCTGTATACGCTCCCTCCCTTTAACAGCATGTTTCTGTTTTGACTGCTGTTCGTATTTGGAAGGTCTGTGTTCACGACAGGAACCTGTTCCAGGTATTTACACACCACCCTGCTGGAGTAAATCCAGTGTGATAGTTCGCTCCTCGGGGATGGATTTGATCTCAGACCTGTCATTTCTGGACAGCCCCTGTTTCCATGATCTCTCTATAGCTCCAGGAAGGTTTTAGCGGTACGTTCCAGGAGCAGTGTCTTGCGATGTGCTCTGTAAAGTAGTAATCTCCATGCGATACGTTTCTCTTGCAAGACTCTTAGCAGGTTTTTGAGGTTACACAGTGTAATGTGATTTTTATTCACAATATCAGATGTATAAATATGCAAGGATATATTAATCTGGTACAGGAATGGGACATTTTACATAACTTAATTTCCATCGGCGTAATCTTCCATATTGATTAATGTTATTCCAAGTGAAGGGACATGGCCATTTTAACATTAACCGGATTTGTGTTGGATTAGGGCTTAGCTGTCTCTCTGAAAATGTACTAAATAAAAATAAAATATTCAAATAAAACAAGTGTCCCTGAGAATATTAATACTATAAACATGTGTGTAATGTTACATTAATTCCCTTAAACGGCAAACAGGCTGAAATATCACATTTCTGTGAGAGAAAATCTTTTAAGCGTAAATGCAATAAAGATTTTCATTAAATAATTTCGATTTATGCAAGCTAACTGTTGTTACTTTGCAAGTGACAGGAAATAGTATTGCTGGGATATAAATTAGTCAATGCAGGAAATCCACGAGTTCCTTAAAGGTAAAATTCTGTCAACATTTACTCACCCTTAAAAAGTTCCAAACCTGTACGAATTTCTTTTTGCCCAACACAAAGGAAGATATTTTAAAGAAAGTTTGTAACCAGGCTGTTTTGGGTCACCATACTCAAAAATACCCCCAAAACTTTCTTCAAAATATCTTCCTTTTTGAAATCCGTACATATTTGGAACAACTCGAGGTTGAGTAAATGATTACAGAATTTTCATTTTTGGGTCAACTATTTCTTTAAAGGCAATTGTTTATCTAGTCCTATTTTTTCCCCAAGTGTATAAAATCTATACAATTTGTGCAGCATGTTTCAAGTGTTCTGATGGTCAAAATCATTCACTAATATTTTACAGCTGTTGTGACTGGGTCATTGAGTCATTGGGATGGACTGTATGTAAATGGATCAACTGGTTCATTGAAAAGAACCAGCTAATATTTTCACTTTCAAACACATTATTGGAATTTTTATTGCATTAGAAGACATGGACTAAGGTGGTCAATTTATGCAGATTTTAATGCTTAAAAAAAATTAAATAAATAAATGTTTCATTTATTTATTCACGCATTAGATATATGTTGTGTATAAATATAAATACTATAAAATATATAAATAATATTAAATTAGTATTTCCATTTTTGGTTGAACTATTTCTTGAAACTTAACTGTGGATCTAAACATGCCATCAAATCCTCAGATTCGTCTGACTGACCTTGTGTGGTGAGTCTTTAAATTAAGTAAACAGCATCCTGGGTTCATAAATTTGGCGTTGGAATTCCCAACCCCCCCCTTTCTGTCTTTCTCTCTCTGTCTCCTTCTCTCTTTCTTCTCTACTGGCCACAGATTTACTGCAGCAGTAATAACTGTCATGGCAAATGCCTGGTAAAGTGCCGGACAAGGGACCAACAGAAGGAGAGTATTTATCACGGTATTGACTTTCTGACTGTGGTGTCGTGAACTCTTTTGTCATAAACTGGAGCACTCAGAGCGAGCGTGGCGATCGATAAGGGGGAAAACTGCTGTCAGGTTCTCTCCCAGGGAGCATTGCTTTTGTTACAGCCACTTAGGGGGCTGATAAATGCTCTGCTGTGGATAGTTTTCAGCTTCCGTCCACTTGCTAAAGGGACTTCTCATACTAGTTTTTATATCTTGAAAAAAAAATCCATCTTCTACGGGAATATTCTGCGTTATGAAAGGTTTAGAGAACTAGAATAACAGTCATAGAATAGGATTGTGTGCTTTTAATAGCCTTAGATATGAATAGCCGTGCCATTATTTCTAGCGCTTTTCATTTAATAGAGGATTAACTAATCTCTCAGTCTAAAGCTGCTGTTTTAAAAGAGAATGTACGGTTTTGGATAAAATTACACTCTAAATAATACGAGCTTTATTTTTACAGCTTTATCAAATAATTTGAGACATCCCTGACAGTCCAAATACATTGGCATAATGTCTATGATTAATGGGAGGTGTGCGGTGGACGTGGCGCTCGCTGAATGGTAAATCAGTGGTGTGGTTATTGATGGCAGCGCTGATTAGGGGGCCGGGTGTCTGATTGATGATGACGGAGGGGGTGTTAAACTGCTGACGATAAGCAGACAGACTGCTAGGCCGTGATCTCCAGAGCCGACTGCATTGTGGGGGTCAGAGGTGAGTCAAGTTTACTTCCCTGAGGGGGACGGCAACCCTGATGATATTCCCAAAGTTAACATAACCTTTGACCCCTGCAGACAAGAGAGATTCCAAACCGAGTTTGTAGATAAGCCTCTCCTTGCAGACAAGTAATGCTTGTGTTTGTTTGTTTCTCTGTTCTAAAAGAGCCCAGTGTCATATTAGTAAGATCATTTGAAAAGTGTTGTTTCCTAAATTAGGCCAAATAAGCTGATAATGCCATTTAGGGATGGTTCGACTAACAAAAATTGTGGTCTGGACAGCCGGTTGGATGACAAGAAAATGACATGAATCGCTGACAGATCTGTGGTGACCTCTGACCTCAGAAGTAAGAGAGGTGAGCTGGGTATCAGGTTGACAAACTGATGAATGTGAGACAGCAAGCCCAAAGCAAGCACAGCTGCGTGTCACTTTTTGAAATGTAAAATTCTGATGATAACAATGGTTGTCTAAAGCAACAGTTTCCAAGTCAAGATGTGAAGATAATTTGTTTGGGACTGCATGAATGCACATAAAACATACATGTGTTTGTATACAAACACAATGGTTGTCTGAAGCAACAGTTTCCGTGTCAAGATATGAAGGTTGATTTGTGTGGAAATGCAAATGCATGAATGCAGATAAAACATGTTTGTATAGTAATTGTGTGTGTGTGTATGTGCGTATCTGTCTATGTATATATATATATATATATATATATATATATATATATATATGTGTGTATGCATGTATGCACACACATACACAGAAACCCATGTGTATATAAAATTTATACACGCATATGTATAAATAAAGGTTTTACATGTTTTAAAATATTATCTCGCAATGTGTATATATATATATATATATATATATTTTTTTTTTTTTTTGTAGTATTATTTTAAATGAAGTATGCTAAATTTAAATATATATTAGAATTCAAATGATAGTTTTCTAGAAAATGATTTTTTTATTGCACATTATATTATTAGCACAACAATTTTAGTAATAACAATGCTTTAAATTTTTTTTTTATTAAATACTGATATGTAGTTAATTGTAATTTAATTATTATTTATAATTAAATAAATAAAAACTTTTTTCAAATCTTAGTTGATTGACAACCTTATTTGTTTTTTTGTACATCATACCTGTTTAAAATAAAGCAAAACAAATAAATGTAGCAGTGTTGTTAGGACCTGAGTGTGGAGACTGGAGTCTATGTAAGGTGTTTTTTCCTTTTCTTTTCTTTCTTCTGCAGCTATGCTGAATTGCAATGCATTTCAATGCCAGAATCTAGGAGGAGTTTACTTTTAATTAGGAGTTAGAGAGGATGTGAAAGTCACATTCTGGGTGAAATGTTATCTGGTTACATTGGTGGTTTCATTTTAAGGTTTAAAGAGAAAATTAACCTCTCCCCAATTAAAGCCCCAATTGTTGAAGAGTGTCATGCCATTTATTCAAGCAGACTGAGCATATTGACAGTTTTGGATGTGTAAATGTCAGGATTAATATGAGGAATACAGGAATAATTAATTTTAGGTGAAAACTCACAACGGGGACCATTAAAGTACATTTAAATTCTGAGCTCTCTGTTACAGTGAAGACTCTTTATATGATGTTCCTTTTATGTTGTTTTCTCAGTTTACTTTATACATTTTTTTCATACTACCACTCTCAAGTATATATATTACAAAATTGATTTGACAAGATGATGTTATCTGAAATATCCCAGAAACGAAACTAACTAAATCCTTTCTTAGACACAGAAAATCTTAAGTGGTGTTTGGGTGGAGGAAGTACAACGAGACATGCTGGTGTAAATGCGTCTGGCTCTGTGTGCTCTACAGCAGCCCTTAAGCTGTGGAAGAATGTTAGAAGTTCCTTCAAAAGCCAGTTCCTAGCTCTCAAATGGGCCCAGCCTGTGACCTGGGATTATTGTTCAAGTTCATCGGTGTCCAGACAGGTGTGTAATGGCTTGTAATTCTGTCTGAGAGAAGAACAGGGGATGTGGTGGGGGAAGGGTTGAGACAGAGACCAGACAGAGTTTTCTTGAGCAGTTCAACAAGGCTGAATATGTGGTGTGGTTCAGTCTGGGCACGCTTCACACATGTGGACTGATTCCACGCTGGCCTGGAGCCTGTGAGGGGATCTCTGGAGCTCGGCAAGTTTTAAAAACAATAATCCACTTTTTTCATTTATTCATCCTTAATGTTAAATGACACTTTGAAACACATTATAATCTGATGAAGTTCCAAGCGAAGTAATAATTTTACTGAAAAATGCAAAGTGAATTAATTTGACTGAAAAGTCATCTTTAAATACATTAAATACAGTATAATAGTTCTTTTATGGCATATATAAATGTTGGTTAATGTAATTTTTATATATACTTATACATGCTAAGCTTTTCAAGTTTTATGAATGAATTGAAGGGTTTTTTAAAAAGCACCGTAGTGCCAATATTCAATTCTATAGGACTGCATTAAAAAGATCAAAGTGGCAGCAGAATAAATGCTTTTTAACAAAGAATTTGAAACAAAAATACACTATAATTGTTTCCACTAAAATAATCAGCAACTAATTTACAACACTGATGTTTCTTGAACACCAAAAAAGCATTTTAAAATTGTTTCTGAAAGATCATGTGACACCGAAGGCAAGCAATTCAACTTTGTATTAAAATGAATAAAATAGAAAGCAATTATAAATTGTTATAAAAAAAAACGTAAAAAAATATGTATTTCCCAAGTTTTACAGACTGTTTTTAAATTTATTTTAAAATTAAGTTATTTTTCAATTCATTATTTTATGAATACAATTATTTTGTAAATCATTTTATTGTAAATAGGTTTATATACGGTGTAATATCTTTAATTAATGGAGTATTTTTATATTTTAGAATTTTAGTACTGTATTTGTGCTTCTGCTTTGGAGAAAACATTTTTATTGGACTCTTTCAATTTTGTTTGTTGACATATCACAGACAATGAAACTAATTTTGTCACTTGGATGATTGTGCTTTTATTTCTATTGATTTATTTTCCTAACGTCCTTTAGCAAGTGTGTGAATTGTGACGGGAACTGGTGTGCTGCAAATATATAAAAATAAAATCAAAATCTCCCAGGTGATTTTGAAAGGCACAGTGTGGTGCCAAGTGTTGCAGGACATTATTTGTTTAGTCACAGTCTTTCCTTTATTTGGGGGTCAAGGTGCTAGGAATTCTGGGAAGGATGCTGTTTATCGTCTGCCCATTGTTTTAGTGAGAACTACAGGTAGAATGATAAATCATTGATGAATAGTTGACAGATACATTCATCGAATACAAAACTCATTTGTGCATGTGTGACAGAGAAAAGAGAGAGAGAGAGAGAGAGCGCAGGCATATACCGATATACAAGCAGTTTTTTGTTTTGTGTTCACTTCCCTTGAAAGAGTGTCATCGTGGTAACACAAACATGTACACATTTATCCTTGGAAAAACAAAGCATGCTCCTTCTGGTGAGTTTTGACATTCCTCTTCAAGGTAATGGCCCTTATGAATATGCATAAGGGGCTCACCTTGAATTATAGGAATGTCTTTTAGTTTTAGTGAGCATGTCAGAAGAGAGAATGAAATGGCTGTTGATGTTGATTTTTGTTTTTCTGGCATGGTGTGATTGAAGGGCAAACATACTCTTACCTCGATGATCGCAGCGTTAAAATGTCCCCGTCTGCTGCCTGATTTTCACACAATCGTTTTTCCTCAATTCATTAAAAAAAGGGCACAAAATAAACATAAAACATCAAGACATATGCAAAGGTTATAAGACACGCTCACATTTGCATGCCTGTGCATGTTATAAATGTTTTTATAATAATAATGCTAATAAAACAAAAACAGGCATGGAGTGTTCTGTGTCTGTTCTCATTGTACTCGTAAATGACTCTCTGAGAAATCAACTGTAGGTGCATTTTTCTTTTCTTTTTCTCACAGGAATTAGTCCATGCCGTGTGCGGGTCTTTTTAAACCAATTGGGCAGCAAATGAGGTAGCTGGGGTTAATAGCCATCATTTTGTTACTGTTTATTTAGAAGCACAGCAAGCGCTTGATCAGAGCTCCTTGACAATGTTTGGGAACTGAAGTGTTCTCACAACTGACTACGCCTGCAGTTATTGGCTGCAATCTTATAGATGTTTTTTCCCTCCTATGGTTTTGGATGTGATTAATTCTGGTAACTGTTTTTTTAAAAAGAAGTGCATTTTGTTCACTGCATTTATTTGATCAAAAATACAGTAAAAACGTATTTATTACTGTGATGGCAAATCAAAACGATCACCAGCCGTTACTCCAGTTTTTAGTGTGACATGATCCTTCAGAGAAAAATTTATTTATTTTTTATTTATTATTACACTTTATTTTAAGGTCCAATTCTTGCTAAGACTTTTTCCTAAGTCAGCTTCTAATTTGCTGATTATTGTAATATAGGTTAATTGGTATGATAAGGGATGTAGAATATGGTCACGCAGAAGTACTACTGAAGAGCCAAAATGTAAAAGAAAATAAGCATGCTAATAAGCAATTAATAGTGATATTAGGATTGCAAATGTTATACTGTTAAATTTTTTGTTTTTGTTTGTTGTCGTTTTTTTTGTGCTGCGCAATGATTAATTATGATTTTATACAAAATAAAATAAAATAAAAAATTAATAAAATATATTTGTGTGTGTTAACTGTGTATGTTTATTATGTATACCCTATATAAATACACAATGCATATATATATATATATAGACCAAAATATATATACCAAAACCTTCTGAACATTAATACGTGTAAAGCCCATGCAATATGTTTGTATCGTATTTGGTCATGGTATATCATCAAATAAAATAGTAGGTTTTGATATTGTTATTCTTGTTTAATCATTAGTGCTGTCAAATGATTATTTGCGATTAATCGCATCCAACATAAAAGTTTTTCTTTACATAGTATATTTGTATGTACTGTGTATTTTTATTAAGTATATAAATATACAAACACATGCATGTATATATTTAATATGTTATGTTTATATATTAAATATATTTAGATATAATTTCAAATATAAGAACATAAATATATAATTGCATTTACATGTAAATACTTTCAAAATATATACTGTATGTGTGTGTGTTCCTGGTGTTTAAAATAAACATAATAAATAAACACAGCATCAACACATATACTATGTAAAGAAAAACTTTTATTTTGGATGCCATTAATTGCGATTAATCATTTGACAGCACTATTAATCATGTTTTTCGCGTTAGCATAATTTACCTATGTAAGAAAGTTTATATGTAGACGTATTGTGTTATATTGTGTTATGCAGTACCTTGAATGGATAAGAGTGTCAGTAAATCCATAAATGTAGTTTGAAAAGTAAAATGAAATTTCCTGTCAGTGAGATTTAAAAGCACCACTAGTGGCAGCAAACGGTATACTGACTGTATGACAAAACATTTACATTTTTTTGACTTTTCACCCAAAATGACTTCATTTTATCACTACTTGTCTTCCCTGAAAACCAAACCCACATCCCTGGCATTCTACTAGAAAATATATCGAATGGTGTGAGGTTGGGACAGTTTGCTCAAAGAGTCACATGCGGGGGAGGGTTTGAAACTTGTTTGACAACCGCCATTATTTTTGCAATTCTGTTTGGTGCCGCTAGCGGTGCAGAAACAACACGCTTCATCTTTGCCGGCATTAAACACATTTAATTAATCTCCAAAGTTAAGCAACTGGTCCTTGTAAAGGATCCTCTGTTCGTCAAGAAGCTGGTGATGAGGATGAAGAGAAAAAGTGAACAGAAGAGGTTTCCAGAAGAAGTGGCAGCATATGTGAGAGGATGTCTGAAGACAGATAATGAATGAGAGTGGAGATGCTTCCTGTCCTCTCGTTTGGGTTTAGGCGGTGTGGAAATTCATTAGGAATGCAGTCACACTCTCAAGTGAATGACCATATCAGCTTACCAAATGCAAATACCACAAAATCTGCAGAGAAGGGAAAGGATTATGTGGTTGGTCTATTAACCTCCCAAAGAGATAACTGACATCTTATCTCCCCAAAATGGCAGGAAGAGCTTGACTACCATCAACCTGAGTTTGACACACACTTTTCACAATAATTAATAGGATCAGATGAAATTTTAAATAGGCCTCTGGGTTTCTATTATGGGTCCCTAGGGCTGAGAGAAACGTATGAAGTGTTTGCTGTTGTAGAAGGATGGAGAGCTCTCTCACTCTCTCTCTATCTGTGTCAGAACCACCAGTCGGATGGAAAAGTTGAATGCTTTTTCACACACTCTATTGTACAGACTTATGTGAGGGCAAGGTCAAAGGGGGTATGATGTCATAGTAACCCAGAGGACATTTCAGTTGTCATAGAAATGGCCAACTGACACCGATCGATGAGAGCAGGGCTGAGTAGCTTGGGCCTCAGGGTCAGAAATAGAGATGGACAATGCTGAAACACTATCTTGGAATTGTCTTTATGCAGTTGAATTACCAGCTATTCACATGGACGTTTGAACGGTTTCCATTCTGTGAACAGACTTCTGTAATACTGGTAGTTTATAAGCAAAGGAAAATAAAAGTTCTGTTGCACTGATTAAGGGTGATGCTTTATTTAAGGTTTGCTAGGTTTTAGTTATGCAAAGGTTTATTTTCAGTGGACATTGCATTCGTATTGCTAAATTAAATTATTATTATTATTTTTTTTTATTACATTTGTTTTATGATATTTCTGCCATAAAATGGTTAAATCAAAACTTGAGTGTTTTAAATTGTTTGAATTGTCTTTTGAGTAATTATGATATAAATATTAGAAATAATTGTCATAATCTAATTGTTTATCATTATTATTATTCTTTTATGATAAAACTTTTATTAATGATAAATATCAGTGATCAGTATTGTAATTTAATAAAATAGTAATGAAATGCATTATTGACTATTACTATTATTAATAGTTTTTAAATTGAATCATATATTTGTATTATACTTATGATCAATTATAGATAATAATTATTGACTATATTAGTTATATTAGTAGTTATTTAATAATTATATTTGATTTATATTCTTTGACTAATAATACAATTTTATATTTGTAGTAATTATTATTATAATTATCATTTCTTCTCCACTAATAATTGTATTTTACATTGATAATATGAACTCAGTCATACATATTGTTAAATAATAATAATAATAATATAATAATAATATTTTCCAAATCTTCTTCTCCACTAATAATGTCATTTTTAAATTCATAATAGGAATGATTGACTATAATTAGTTATTATATTTAATATGTATATTTAATATTCTTTATACAATACATTTATTTTATTTATAATAAATACATGACATAGACTATCATTCATAATTATTATAGTCTACTAATATGGCACATGTCAACTGTAAACAGCCTGACTGGCCTATTACAATTATATTACAATGTGATAAACATATTGTTTTATGCCTCTGTTTTATAAATGTAATATCTCGCAATCGAACATGCATTAGTGATTTTTACCACAGTAGTATTTTAAGAACGCAACTGGCCACAGTTGAAAGGCTGAGACATCACTATTATTCCCTTAAAAACTGTGGTTGGAAATAACTTACTTTTCAGAGCAGAATAAAGAAGGTGTGTGTGTGTATTCCAAACCCCACAGGACTGGCCGTGTAAATGACTGTCCCTTGCTGAAAATATAGAGCATCTATCTGTCTTGTATGAGAGATGACAAGTCACCCTTTTATCCACTTAATCAATGGTCTTGACCTTTGTAGCTTGCACCATGCTGAGTGATTAAAACCGAGCCTCGATTGTGAATGTGGCGCAGGAGTGGAAACCCGCTGGACAAGATGGAGCGCCTTCTGTTGCGGTTAGTGACTATTGTCATTGAAAATGCATCGACAACAGAAACTTCAATGAACTCTGCCAACCCATTGCTTTTTGCTCATCATTTTTATCAGCATATCGTATGAGATTTTTCACCACATATGTAGAGGATAACCAATCATAAGAGGTCAATTACTTCTTATAGCAGCAAGAATGTAGTTTTTCCTAAGGGCCAGAGAAAATAGAGGTAGGGAATTGTTTTATAAAACTATATTTTTACTTTTATAAAGGAAGAAAGCAGAAAAAGAGAAGTGTGAGCAGGGAAGATTAAAGCCCCAGTCTGATATGTCTACTCAAGCCGGAATTCACTCATCACTCCTGCTAAACCTTAAGATAATCCTGAAGTGGCTTTTCCTGGCCTACGTCCAAAATGCTCTTAACAAATATGTCATAGGTGGATGAATGCTTGGGTAGGGGAGTCCTGAGGGTGACAGATTTATAATGGCCATGTTAAAAACCTCAATGTAAATCAATGCAAATGCTTTCAAGCAGCAAGTTTGACATTTATGCAAAACAAAACCAAGCGTGATATGAAGGAAAGGACAAGTTTGTGAGGGGATTTCATATACAGTGGGTATGGAAAGTATTCAGACCCCCTTAAGTTTTTCACTCTTTGTTATATTGCAGCCATTTGCTAACATAATTTTTTTACTCATTTTTAATAACACCCCATATTAACAGAAAAACACAGAATTGTTGACATTTTTGAAGATTTATTAAAAAAGAAATATAACTGAAATATCACATGGTCCTAAGTATTCAGACCCTTTGCTCAGTATTTAGTAGAACCACGCTTTTGAATATAGCCTTGAGTCTTTTTGGAAAAGATGCAACAAGTTTTTCACACCCGGATTTGGGGATCCTCTGCCATTCCTCCTTGCAGATCCTCTCCAGTTCTGTCAGGTTGGATGGTAAACGTTAGTGGA
>JAUYWG010000053.1:6298635-6325479 GCA_034779775.1 Enteromius afrohamiltoni
CATCTCCCGACTGCATCTCTGGAGCTCAGCCACAGTGATCTTTGGGTTCTTCTTTACCTCTCTCACCAAGGCTCTTCCCCGATAGCTCAGTTGGGCCGGACGGCCAGCTCTAGGAAGGGTTCCGGTCGTGCCAAACATCTACCATTTAATTCTGGAGGCCACTGTGCTCTTAGGAACCTTAAGTGCAGCACACATTTTTTGTAACCATGGCCAGATCTGTGCCTTGCCACAAATTTGTCTCTGAGCTCTTCAGGCAGTTCCTTTGACCTCATGATTCTCTTTTGCTCTGACATGCATTGTGAGCTGTAAAGCTTATAGACAGGTGTGTAGCTTTCCTAATCAAGTCCAGTCAGTATAATTAAACAAGGATCTCAAGGATGATCAGAAGAAATGGACAGCACCTGAGTTAAATATATGAGTGTCACAGCAAGTCTGGTAATTTCAGTTTCTTTTAATAAATCTGCAAAAATGTCAACAATTCTGTGTTTTTCTGTCAATATGGGGTGCTGTGTGTGCATTGAGGAAAAAAATAACTTAAATGATTTTAGGAAATACAATATAACAAAGAGTGAAACATTTAAGGGGATCTGAATAATTTCTGTACCTACTGTAGATGGAAAAAAAAACCCTATTTGAGCTATTTTTATGAAACATTTTAACGCATGGAGGAGGTAAATACTAACAGGTTTACAGAACACAAACATTTGAGGCAAAGACGCTGAAGGGAAACTTTGAAAAGAGTGTTATCATGAACACAAAAGCGCTGATAACACCCTCATAGGATGTTGTGTGTCAAAGGGTCATTTTAAACTTGTCTGTTGCCAAATCTGGGTCAAACACTCCAGGTACGGTTTCAGTGTAAATGGCTCTTCCAGTGTAGATTGTCGAGGATTTTACTTCATCCTGTGCTGTAAAATATCTAGTTTCTCATGTGAACGGGCATGTAGGGCTAAACATCAGATTGCGTGTTCTTGTTGCTCTAGCTCGAGGCCCATATATATGTTTCACAGTGAAATTCTACGAAGAATGACAACTGAAATGGTTCTTTATAGCTCAGGCATTGCTGTTTTGGTGTTCGCATGAATGGAAAAATGTATATTGTTTTATGTCGTCCTTGTTTCAGATATGTCCAAATATTAGTGTGCGATAAAGTATGACTCCATTATGTCCCTAGAACGTGATTATTTAACTGACCCCACACTGAACGAGATGGAATAAAGCGTTCTGTTCTTTTTCGCATGCAGATATCGAAGTACTCTAGAATTATGCAAATGTGTGAGAATGTCATGTGACTCAACCCACTCAGCACAAAGAGAGCCCCTAATTACATTAGTTTAAATGAAGGCTGCCGACCGCTTGAGGTGCGCGACGGTGACAGAGAGCCACAGACAATGTGCGTTAATGTCGTGACACTGTGTCCCGACAGGTTAGCGGCACCCATCTGTGGCCAGCGTAGACACATCTAATTTGTCGGCCGAGTCCAATTTTTTTTTAGTTGCTTTACACCCATTTAGCGGCAGTTGCTGTCAGCCCTCTAGAGAGGAAATTCAGAACTTTTCACAGGCTTGTGGTCCTGAAGTGCAGCTTAAAAGCCTGTAATTAAGGACTGCTGTGTGCAAATGACAAACCCCAGTTATGACATGCAGGCAGAACAAGAAAGGGGCTTTATGACACACGGGAGACAGGTACTGGTCGAGGTTTTGCAGGGTTGGCCTTAAATGAGTGGTGTTATTATCTCCAGTGATTCCCCTGGAAAGTACAAACACCGTCTTCCAGGCCTGTATGGGTATAATTTGAAGATACAATGTCTTGTGTACCAGAATTCTGCTTTTCAGGATGCGTCGATGATTGTCAGTTAAAGGCTAATATGAAGTTTAATGAACTCCGAAGAGAAATTTAGATGAGGGAACTTCTGTTTTGGACCTTATTTGCATCGAATTAGGCATAATGTGTTTGCAACTGTTCCTTGGAATATGGTTTGTCAAATCCGTCTAGGTTGAAATATATTGTGTTGGATTTCCATGATCCTTTCTACATAAACAGCACTGTGGAGCACTGAGGTTTGGTTACACCGCACTGTTGTATATATATATATATAAATATGTTTTTTTTAGACGTTTGATGATATTTATTTATATTTCATAGAATTGAGCTAATAGTTTCTAGATCACAAAACGACTGAACATTTCAGTCAATTTGTTGAAACAATTGGGTTTCCAGCGCGTACAGCTGAAGCGTGCACTCTAAAGGCTTGTCAAATAGCGCCTAATTACTGAACTAAGATATTTATCACATGTGATTGTGGTAATACAATGTAGTGGTTAAACTAGATGCGTGCAGCTCTTAAAGGGACAGTACTAAACATGCCGCCGCTTGTCATTAATGGGATAGTTCACTCACAAATAATATTTCATTGTCATTATAATGTCATAATGTCATTATTTACTCACTTACATGTTGTCCCAAATCTATATTAATTTCTTTCCTGTGCTAAACACAAAATAAGATATTTTGAGTCACCAAACAGTAGCTGGTCCTCACTGAATTAAATACAATGTTCAACAGAAAAAAGAAACCGATTCAGATAGCGTTTCACCTTTCATGTTTGTAAATTCAATACTGCTGAATACACATACTCTTCCTGAAAAATAAATGCACTGTTTGTTTTATTCATATTATGTTTATTTGTAATGTGTATCTATTCGAATAACAAAGATAAAACGTCAACGATTTTTATTTTTGCTCATTTTGGCCTAAATATCTGCCCTTCTTTATTTTATACTTTGCTTTTTTTTTATTAAAACATAGCCTTTCAAGGTAACAAATTAGTTTGTCTGTACTGCTCAGACAACTTGCAAAATAGTAAAATCAATGACAGAGAATCATGATAAAATTATGATATTTTATAAAAAAATTTTAATGAAATTTTCTGTAATTTGCTAAATAGTCTTAAAAAAACGCCTTGAAAAGGAATTGGGATAGAAATCGTGAATCGTGATTTCCCCAGAAAAAATCGTGATATATTTTTTCCATATCGCCCACCCCTATAAGTAAGTGATAATTATTTATTTTTTAATAGAAATACATCCTTTTATTAGGCAACTATGCATTAAATTGATCAAAAGTCACACGTGGAAAAAGTTAAGCAACAATTAAACATTAATAATGAGAATAAATGTTTCCCAGGCTCCTAATCAGCATATTAGAATGTTTTCTGAGTCATGTGATGAATGGTTATGAATATTTATGAATAGTTTGTCGCTTGGCAAGATGCTGTTTCAGCATAACTTCTCCAACACTACATCACACTAAAACTCTCAGATCAGTGATGCCTCCTAGATGTTTAACTACATACTCCAGGCTAATTATTGTGATCTGGCCCTTTAAAGTTAGCCTTTTAATTTCATTTATTTTAAACAGACAACATAGTAGGACAAACAGTCTGCAGCTCTCCTCACACCTAATAGCTTACGGCTGTGACCACAAGAAGAAACTTGTTAGCAGAACATTTCTCCTGGCCAAGTGCCAAGGACTCAAGGGGAGAGAAGATTGTAGTCTGAGTAAAGATGTAGAGGGAAGCAAAAAAAACACTGTAAGACACTAGGGCTAATCCACTTATTAAAAGCATCAACTGCTAGCATGCAACCCGGAGTCTGATATTAATACCTAATCAGGAGTTCATTAAAGGAGAGTTAGTTAACGAATAATCATCTGAGATCAGACTGAGAATAAGGGCGTTCTTAGGGGAGTTTGACAGATCTTGTGCCTCTGCTGGGTCCACGGCTGAAGGTCGTGCTGAGAGCGAGAGATGCAGATGGAGCAGCTTGCAGAGTTGAAGCTTCTAGAGAAGTTTAAATGCTTGGGAATGTGTTCAGCGTCTTCATGTTAAAATGACTTTGAAAACCTGGCAAACAAGTCTTGGCAATTTGAAAAGTGAACCTTGCTTTAAGGCAAACGCAAATCTGAACACAATTTTTTGTTAACTGTGAAGGGGATTATCGGTTCAGATAATCAGAAGAGAGTATGAGTTAAGGTGAAGGCTTATAAAACAACGTGAATTTGTTTCCACAGTTGTTTCCAATTTTGTCACAGATTACGCAATTCAAGGGCTGTTTATAATGTAGTTTCCATTTATTGTCGGCAGCAGGCTTCAAGATTTTCTTGAAAACTGGAAATATTTAGTTGTAAACATATTTCTTTATTTAGATTTATTCATTCATTCCGGTTTTTAGGACAAGCTTTTATTCTGTAAGATTATATAAATGGTGTTAAAATGTTTTGGAATGATTGCTACTGCAGAGTCTGAATTTACAATAATATTTAATCCAATCTGTGTGGAGTGTTTCCAGTAAAGTTTAAGCATGTGTGAGACTTCCCTCCTTCTCGCTGGTGGAGCTGAGAAGGATGGCTAACAGCCGGCCCTTTCCTCCCCCTTGTGGTCTAACACTCTTTCATGACAGCTCGTGTGTCCGGTCCCTATCCAAGGTTCTAATATGAATATAAGTCACTGTTCATCTGCTGATTAACAGTATTTAAAAATTGATGCATTAATACACATTTATGTAGCATGATTTAAATTGTTCGTAATGTGAACTCGTAAACGAGGGTGATGAATGCAATAACATATAAAAGGCAACATGCAAAACTAGAGGAAGCATACATCTGTATATTAGGACTTAAAGGGATATTTCTGTCCAAAATGTAAGTTCTGTTAACTTTATGTTGTTTCTTGATAAGTGTCTAATTTCTTTGGTAATAAGAAGTCACTGACGACCAAAACTCTTTGATTAGTAAAACATTAATATGTTAATATTACAATAGAAATATCTTCTACTGTTTGATATAGGTGATCTAGCCCTTTAAATCCTTACAGTTACAGGCTCTTGTGACAACTAGCCCGGGTGTGTTTCTGTATTGTACTGTATTACATACAGTATAGATTAAAAAAGGACAAGGATGAACCCAGAGAGAGATTGGGCTTCATTTCAGTCAAGTGGCTAGATGCACGGGTCAGGAAACCTCAGCTGTGGAGAAACGAGTGGGTTTAAGCTGGAAAGTAAACAGATGTAAATTCTAAGATGGCAGTGGTTGGCAGCCATCCAAAGGGGCATTTACCCTCCCTTCAGCAGCCCCTTTTGCCTTTTCCCCTTTTAAAGGTTGAGATTAATTTGCCAATTACGCCTAACCCACATTTCCTCGAACTCCCTTGCATTTTATTCTTTTTTTCTTATTTTATATTATAACTGCATGTTCATTTGTCATCATGAAATTTACCAGTAACTCTTAGGCGTATTGATTATCACCGCCCCTAGAGCTTTCTGGTCAAATGTGGGAATGATGTAAAACAAACTGAAATATTAAAAATTACAAAAATCTATTTCCTGACACATTAGTGGGAAAATATACAGCGTGCTTCACTCTTCCAAGGTTATCCGTTTTCTGGCGAAAAGGGAACCGAGATTAATCTTCTCAGCATTTCATCAGCAGCAGATAGCAGCGATTTGCAGTCATTAAGCAGTATACATGGATTAGCAGCACTGTGCCGCTGTAGAGACCGGCTGCAGAAGACAAGGAGAACAGCACTGGGACTTACTACAAGGCTAATTAGATCTGTCTATCTCCACACATCCATCTTCTCCTGCTGGAATCACACTGGCCTAATTCTAAATAAATTGCTCTTTATTATTCTATCATTCAGGTCATTGCATGTGATATAAAGATCCACTCTTGGCCATTGTTAATTGATTTTTGCTTTTATCTTTGTTCATTCATTCTTTTTGCTTTGAGAGCAGATTAGGCCTAGCGTTTTACTGAAGAAAACGGTATCTGTCTATCTATCTGTCTATCTATCTATAGTTCTTTCTATCGTTCTATTGTTCGATATATCTATCAATATTTCTGTCTGTGTGTCTGTCTATCTATCTAGCGATCTTTGTGGTGTTTCCTTTTCCACGGACATTGTTCAGGTTTGCGCTTTGTCTATTAGCAGAAGCAACTGCAGCCTTGTTAACTAGCATACGTGGAAGCGCAGCTCTTCAAGAAAAGTGAAGATGCGTGATTGGATTCAGAGAGGAGTAACATGTTTTTGAAGCTTCTCAGATACCATATGTGTGTGAGTGTGCAGAGGCAGAGAGGAATGGAGTCACTCATCCACACAGATGTCTGGAATCTCCAGATGTCGAATGACACTCAAATGCTGTAATCACACATTGCTGTGCTTGAACCCCTCAATACCGAAAATAAGACCTGTCAGAAAACAGAGCGTGTACAATAAAAGACAAAATGACTGAAACACAGTCACTGGCTCCTCGCTGTTAGCAAACACGAATTGCGTCGTTTACGGCACAGAATTTGGCTTTAATGGTGCATAGCCTAAAATTCCTTTTAAATTAGAAAATGGAAATGTACTCTTCTAAACGTGGAGTTTACTAAGTGAATGCAGTTAAAGGGTTAATTCACCCCAAAAAGACTATGAGGGTGAGTAAATGTTGACAGTATTTTCTTTTTTGGTGAACTATCTCTTTAAGAATGTAACATCATGAGTATTTAAAATGCAGAACATATTCCTTCGTTCTTTCCTATTTTTCCATTCATACTTGCATTCATTTATACCGACTATTCCACCAATTGTGCTAATGTGCCAGTCAATTTTAGTAGAGAATTATTTAAACATGACAGTGCAAATGTTTCAGAAAGTTCCATTTTTCCTAATAGCGACTCGCATATAGCAGACAGAAATATTCCGAACCCTCCCATCTCCAAATAAAAGAGAAGGAACATAAATAATTCATTTTACTGAATGGCAGGTTAAGTGAGGCTCCGATAATGTCCTGACAGTAATGATAACTTTAATTTCCTTTTTCTGATGCTGATATTTGTGTCAAGAAATTAAATTCCATAAGCTCCCAGGGCCTGGAAATCATTAGAGCATTTCAGCCAGAGACATTCCGTGCTTTAAATATGTGGATGAATTCCCAAAGACAGACCTGAGGAATACAGAGAAAATCGATAAGCACTTCATTTAATATTTGACCAGTTCGGTGTGAGTATATATTTATTATGTGATGAATTCATCAATAATGATAGCAGTGTTTAAATAAACAGAGGCTGATAGTTGTCACCTGATCTCCCAGTGCTTTTCCATGACAGGAAATGACATCATTTCAGTCAAGAGATTTCTAAAACTATTGAACAATATTGTTGATGTACTGTATTTTTTGTGTGTGTAGAAAGGCATAGCCAGCATTGTGGAAACCCATTTGAAATTGGAGAGATGAATGAACCTTCCAGGTTGGCCTACAAATTGACGTCACGACCGAACAGATCCGCGAAGCTGGTGAGCATTTGTAGTCTTTTTACCCCATCAATGAACGAGTGAACATATCAGATACTTGCCTATTCTCCTTCCCTCTGAGTTCTTTCATGCTATAACATGAGTGTCAGCACATGAAGGCTTTTGTGCAAGTTGGTCCAAACGAAATATCTTTAGGTCTCAAATAAATTAGTGGAAAAAGACTGCGGCTCTGAAATATGGAATCAGGGATGGCTTTCAAACAATAAAGAGAATAAATAAAGGGACCTTTCACCCAAAGGAAAATGTTCCGCTTAATATTCATTAACGTTGAGCAGTAGGGAGTCAGCAAGAAATGTTCTCTGACATTGATACAGCCGTGAAATATTCAAGAGATGATGTTCTCCAGTCTCAGGGGGCATGTGAGAGACAGTTTGTCTTTTGTATCTGAAGTTTTATGAAGAATGTTCCTCCTTCCTCTTGATCATTGGAAAGGCCATGGGAAAGACCTGCCCGTGATTTGCCCTCTGCCATTAGACGTGTTCAGTGCCACGCTTCTTAACTGACGAGAACCGCTGCTTTATATGTACTCTGTGGTTTAAACGATATTGTGCCCATTCAGATCTCAGTGCATCAGATAGTATCACCTCCACATTATTCATGCAAATTAAAATGGGCCTCATGAGATGTCCGTTTTCTGTTCTAAAGGCCAATTAAGCAAGACACTGTTCTGCGGTCATAATGCGCAGCCAGTCTTTTCTGGTGTTAAAAAGTTCTTCTCAGCAGAAATAAAGGATTTTGTTGAAGTTAGCTAGTACACTACAAAAAATGCTTTTCTAGCCAAGATTTTTTTGTCTTGTTTGCAGCCAAAATATCTAGAAATTCCTTAATCAAGAAGGATTTTCAAGACGAGATAAAATGTTTTTTTTTTTTTTTTTTCTGAAAAAACAAGTCAGAATTAAGTGAGCTTTTATTTGAAACAAGCTAAATAATTTCAAATAGATTATTTTGCTTGCTCTAAATAAAAAGTCTGAAAACAAGACAAGGTGAACATCAGGGCCCATATTTACAGAACATCTTAAGGCTAAAAGTAGCTTAAAACATGAAGATTTAGGAGAAAATCCTAAAAATAGTGGACGTGCCAGTCCTATTTCACATTTTCACATTTTAGCACTAAAACTAGCTCCTAAATCTGTGAAACGTTAAAAGTAGTGAAGAGGACTTCTAAATCGCTAAGACCAACTCACAACTATCTAAAAATGGCTGTTGTCTGCAATCTGCCTAGGAATATAAACATTTTTAGAAACATTTGACAATAATGAGCTTTTTTTTCTTGTGTCTGATTATTCATGATTATTCTACTCTGTTAATTAAAAAAGCTATATATTTATATATATATATATATATATATATATATATCTATACAGTGGGGCAAAAAAAAAAAAATGAGTCAGCCACCAGTTGTGCAAGTTCTCCCACTTAAAAAAAATGACAGAGGCCTGTCATTTTCATCAGTATTTTCATCAGTATAAAAGACACCTGTCCACAACCTCAAACAGTCACACTCCAAACTCCTCTATGGCCAAGACCAAAGAGCTGTCAAAGAACACCAGAAACAAAATTGTAGACCTGCACTAGGCTGGGAAGACTGAATCTGCAATAGGTAAGCAGCTAGGTGTGAAGAAATCACCTGTGGGAGCAATTATTAGAAAACAAAAGACATAACAGGCCACTGATAATCTCCTTCAATCTGGGGCTCCATGCAAAATCTCCCTTTGTGGTGTCAAAATGATCACAAGAACTGTGAGCATAAATCCCAGTACCACACGGGGGACCTAGTGAATGACCTGTAGAGAGCTGGGACCAAAGTAACAAATGGCGCTTTTCCACTGCGTGGTACGACTCGGCTCGTTACGGCACGGATCAGTTCGGCCCGGTTTGCGCTTCCACTGCAGTTTAGTATCGCTTTAGAGTGGGCAGGATTATTCACGTGTCGTTATAGTTGCGCCGTCTCTACTGCCGTGACATCCTCGTAAACGTGCCATTTTTTTATTTTTCATTCCGCGTCGCCCCATCAAGCTCTCGCTGGATCCGCTCCCCGGCTATCAACGAGAGGAACGTCTGTACTTCCTCAATAGACCACGAAAGGTAGCCAGGGACAAAAATCCTGCAGTGCCAGACGTGTCCCCCTGCTTAAGCCAGTACACGTCCAGGTCCATCTGCTAGAGAGCATTTGGATGACCCAGAAGAGGATTGGGGGAATGTCATATGGTCAGATGAAACCAAAATATAACTTTTTGGTAAAAACTCAACTTGTCATGTTTGAAGGGGAAAGACTGCTGAGTTGCATCCTAAGAACACCATACCTACTGTGAAGCATGGGGGTGGAAACATCATGCTTTGGGGCTGTTTTACAGCAAAGGGACCAGAACTACTGATCCGTGTAAACTAAAGAATGAGTGGGGCCATGTATTGTGAGATTTTGAGTGAAAACCTTCCATCAGAAAAGGCATTGAAGATGAAACATGGCTGGGTTTTTCAGCATGACAATTATCCCAAACTTCACGTTTTTGTGAAGTTTAGGCTTACAATCAGTGTTTGGTGCTTGTACATCAGTGTCAGTCATCTATCATTTCCTCTGATTTATTACTCATGGGTAGGGTTAGGTTTAGGTGTAGAGATTAAAAACTAAAATTTTGGAATGAAATGTTGTTCCAGGGTCAACAAAATATGTTAACCCAGGAACATGCCTGACTCAGCAAAATCGTGACGTGCAGGAGAACTCTTAGTGGGAAGATATAATATTTAGTGAATACGGGCCCTGATTTTTATCTGTGGAGAAAAACATTCAAGCAACCAGTGGATTTTTCTCAGAAACATCATATTAACAGCTGTTTGTCAGCATTACAGAACTATTGTTTAGTGTCATGCTCACAAAAGCAGATGCTTTGTGCATATTAATCACTTATATTTTCCATCAGATAACCTTTTAAAAATATTCAAATAGCCTTTGGTTTGATTTGATAAATGTCATTGTGGATGTAGGAGTATTTCATTTTTAATTAAAGCAAGGAAATGACTGTTGAACATCAGGAAGCTCACCACGTCACCTCCTCTGACCATGATGCTCTTGGTGGCTGAATGTGCCTTTGGCCACAAAACCACAAATGATAAGCTTGCTGAAAGCACAGCATTATTGCCTCCTGTTAGAGACCACCAGTGAACACATTATGCAACGCACCGATACCACGTTCTTGAGCGATTAGCCGCAACTCGGCTACCCTTTCAGCAAGTTCCAAAACACAAGGGAAGAGGAAAACAGAGGCAGTTTATTTGGTGGTTTTTGTTGTGCTTCTTGTCTTTTAAAAGGCTTTCCTGCTAATTCTGATAATGGCTCTTAAATAGGCCCCTCGATCAGCCTCACACCAGGAACTGAGCACAACCTTTCTTTTGTGGTTGTTTGCGACGAGCTGCATTTCATTCCAGTTTATTTAGCATTTTTATTATCTAACTGACTTTTGCAGATAAAGCATTTGTTGTGCGATTTGCTCTGATCATCGAATGCATTGAGAAGCCGACAAACCTAAAGGTTGCTCACCTTTTAACAAAGCTACACCTGCTTAAAACCACTAAGAGGACGTTAAACACCAGTGCTGCTCGTGTGATATTGATCACGCTGAGTAAAACTCTGACAGACCTGGCCACAAAGATAAGAGTGGGAGGTGGAAAAAAACGAACTGTTATGTCAGAGATCCATACGTTATGGCAGTAAGGGACTGACAGTTAACCAAAACGAGTGGTGATGGTATTTAAAAAAAAAAAAAAAAAAAGATATTATTGATGCCCCACTTAGCTGTCAGAAAGGACAATGTTTCGAATAAAGCAGCCCATTGTTAACGGAGTCTGGCCAGAGCCGTTTAATGGCAGCAAAGGGCACCGATCTTAAAAATGAATGTCTTGCTTGAGGTCATACATGAGTCAGGGTTTCCTGTGATAATCTGAATGAACATTTGACAGTCGATCTGTGTCTTTAGACACCGATCAATAAAAACCCTGCAGGTTAAGGGATGCCCAGAGAACAGCTGGAGGGAATTCCTAGACGCTCCAGTTCTTTCTCCATAAGAAAAGAGCTTCATCTTTCACTTTATTTTAACAGTGACATGTAGGGTTAAAAATATCTGTCTTGATCTGTAAGTGTCATGTTATGTGTCGTTTAGAAACTGATATATATGAATGTGTGTAAGAAAGATTTTATAAAACGTTAAGCTCATTAAGGCTGAATGTTTGTTTAAAAATAGTAATGTTGCGAAATAGTATTACAAATTAAAACAGCAGATTTCTATTTCAATATACACAAAATGGAAGCTGAATATGCATCAGCCACTACTAGTCTTCAGTGTCACATGATCCTTCAGAAATCATTCTGATAGGCTGATTATTCTCAGTGTTGTGCTGCTTTATATGTATGTATGCAATGCTGGGTAGTAACCAATGACATGTAATCTTGATCACGCAATTAGGTTCCAAAAATTCAGTGCTTGTAATGGGATCATATTACATTTTAATTAATTACATTTTTATTGATTATAGGGCTGCAACTAATGACTATTTCAATAGTCGACTAGTCATTGACTACCTTAACGACTAGTCATTATGAATTGCAAAAAAAAAAAAAAAATGGCTTTGTATCTTTTGTATATTTAATATATTTTGTTTTTAGCATTTTCCTTCTATTAAAAAAATTATGCAAAAAAATTAGAAGACATAACATTTATTGCTTCTAAGTGCATTTTCTGTATGGCGAATATTAACAAAAGGTTTGCAATATTGCAGTAAACAAAACGCTGTTCCATAAACTATAGTGCGTTGCATGTAAACAATGTAAACAAAAAATATGTGGTCCAACTAAATGAAGTGACAGGTCAATCATAGTTTCATACTGAGGAAAGCCAGCATCTCTAAGTGGTTGAGTGAGTGAGACTTGCTCTCTTTTGAGAGCAGATCTTACCAGCTGCAGAGAAGATTCGCTCTGCCGGAGTGGATTTTGCATATTTACGAACATACTGACTATATCATGAAATATTTTTCGCGTCCGATCTTCCTCTGCGCCAGCAAAAGCACGGGAGCAGATTTGAATTCAGCAGTTGATGACGTGATGCACTGAACGTTCTAATCACACTGGTTTGATCTTACGCACAAAAAGAGAGCACTTGGTCAGATTGTTTACTATAACCATTGCTGTTGCGCTAGGTTGGAATCTGGATTGTAACGTTAGTTCATTTTTTTGAGCGGGTGGATCCACAGCAGTGTTTTTCGTTGCACATGTTCAAATTCTCCCACAGAAAATGATCATTTACACTACAAGTAGCCTCTGAGCTTGTTAGCAAAGACTTGCATGCTGTGGGATGACATTACTAATGACCCGTCGACTTCTGAATTAGTTGTCGACAAATTTTGCCATAGTTGACCAGTCGTTGCAGTCCTAGTTGATTACATGATCATATACTATTCACATGGCCACATGGTGACATGTAGTAGAGGTATAATATTACATTTCTTTTATTGTTATAATTTTAAATAAATATTTTTTTCATTTTACATTTTATGATTGAATTAATTATTAGCTTTTCATTTCACTCACAAAACATGGACGTAATGTAAATTCATGTTGTTAATATCAACCAACAGAATATATTTTCTTTCTCTTTGTATTTATGTATCAGTATGGTACAAGGTTATCCTATTTAAAGGAACCGTATGTAGAATTGAAATCTTGTGGTTGAACTAGGTATTGCAGTCCAAATTCAAAATACCGGAGAGGGGTTTTCACCCGCCCCCTCCTTTTCAGATTTGACGCACACTCAGGTTGCCGTGATTGATGACACCTACAGGAACGAACGCACATGACAATGAATTCAATTAAATGCGCTGTATTTGGTGGCGCTTCAGACCAAACCAAAACATGACAACATAAACATCAGTTGAGGGCTGCAACTGCACTTTTTAAACGAGAATATCCAAGCTGTACTACTGCTGTCAGCGATATGAGGACTTTTAATTAACATGTTTTCTTAATGCCTGTTGAACATAACAGATACATTTTATGATTATTACAATACATTTCTTACATACGGTTCCTTTAAATCAACTAATTAAACTTAGGTCAAAAGTGATCAAAAAGTAACCTGATTGTATTACTTGAAATGTGTAATTAAATACATTAGGGTTATTTATGTAATATGGAATCAGCAAATTTGCAAGCAATCTAGCCACATTTTTATTTTTTTTAAACAAATAAAAACGAGCAAACTTTGATATTAGTTTTTTTATGGCAACATGTAATAATTGTTGTCAATAATGTTCACCATCTGTATCACTCACCATTGATAAGCTATCCCTAACTGATATCCCACATTGATAAGTGCTATACAAATAAATTGAATGGAACTTTTAATTTGTATGCTGTAAAAAAAATAAAAAATCTGTAAAATTTACGATAAAAAACTACCAAATGCAGGTGAAGATGAGAAAGTCGCACGATGAACCCAAGCTCATCACAAGTAGCTTTTAAAAAATAAAACACATAAAGAAGGTGCTCAGTCTCAGTGACACAAGCACTAAACACCATCATGGTAAGAGTTATTAAACTGAAATGTGCAATAAGCATTCATTTAACAACATCACATGTACCACACAACCCTAATAAACATAACTGATACAAAAAACAAAGAAGAAACATAGTTATTTTAAAGAAAAAACATCAAATTCAAACAAAATTTAAAATGCAATGCGGGGAATTCTGGGAATGTCAGTTTATATCGTTTCCCTGTAAATTTAACAGGAATTTACCATTAAACCTTTGACAGATTTTTACCATAACATTTTCACAGTTTCTACCGTTAAAATCATGGTCATTTACAAAAACAACAACTTTTTGCTCATCAATGAATCCTAAAAAAGACAATAATGTTTTACACAATTACTGTCTTTATAGTATTTACGATCAAATAATGCTGCCAAACCTCTCCTCTCTCTTTCTCTTTTGCATAATTGGTTTTATTATTGTTAAAATAAACGTATTAAGTGCGTCTAAAAAAACCCTGCTTAATAGTCAAATTGTGTTTGGCTTCCTCTCACCTCCAAACCACTGCTGGATCCCCTTAGAAAAATAGGTTCATGAGGCCCGTGTAGATCCATAATGTGTTGTGTAATCACTCTTTTAGCCACAGAGGTATTTTTGCATGGATGAGTGTGGTCAATGACATATATTCTGGTGATTTAAATAATTTGGGAAGTGCTTTCTTGTGCTCTAAATGGCAGAACTCATATAACTGTATATCATTTTGCGGTTTCAATGTAGCCGGAGCTGTCCAGGGAACGCAGCGCTATTAATGTTTAACATTTTAGACACTTACACAAGATGTGTCTCTTTTCAATTATTCAGATTTTGGCCCATGGATAAAAAGGAAAGAAGCTGCATCCATTTACAGATGTGTATCATTTATAGGTCGCTGTTCTCAAGTGGCCAATCTTGTGCTTAAAAATGCTCTCACCTTGCTTTAGCCACTGAAAGCTGTTCCAAGGTTCACTCGCACAATGCAACTGCAGATGACACGTTTGCCTGTAAGTGCCTTGAACTGTGAAAATCTTTCAGGCACATTTTTATTCCACAAAGCCTCCAAATAGTGGCATAAATCTGAAATGCATATTCAGGTCATGTAGTGGTCAGGTTTTACAGCTTTCACTTGGGTTCTTTGAACCGAGACAGGAAATGTGTATTTTATCTGTGGTAGAGTCAAGAAACATGTCTGTATTCTATGAAATGAATGAATTGCTTCCACCAACCATAAAATAAGCAATAATATCATGTACTAGCCTATATGTAGCTTGTCTTAAGCTGTACAATGAGGTCTGGTTGCGATCCAGGCTGGTTGTGGCCAGGACTAGGCCAGTGTATAATTAGTTGTGGTAGTCTTGAGTGACAGTGATAGATGTCCCACCTTCTACTTATAGCGCCACCCATGTCATACCTCCAAAAAAAGACAACATTAAGAAATCATTAGGTTTTTTTTTTTTTTTAAGAATGACTGAAATAATCTTGCTTTATTTTACAACCTAAAAAAATGTACATTTGTTTTGTTTATACCACAATTTTGTGTATTATTTTCTTTGAAGGCATAGTTACTTTTGTTATATAAAATATTATATTTACTGTGATTGCTGGATGTCATTTTCGCTTATTTTATTGAAATGAGCTATTCAGGTTTTGAATCCTCAACAAAAGAAAAAAGAAAAAAAAGCCATTATCAACTATTTATTTATTTTTATTTTTTTATATATGTTTCATGTTTAAAGTTGCATTTTTGTAATGATGCAGTTTTCGTTACATTTTGTTACGCTAAACTCCCTAAAAGCAGGTGCATGTCAGCTCTTTTAAAAACGGGCAGCGACAACAAAAGCATTTTGATTTGACATTATACAACAGACTTCTTGAAACACTCTACATTTTTCAGATAAAGGTAAGAGCTAATTCTCATTTAGTGGTTCCAGACTCTGTGCTAATGCACAGTGGGATTTTGGGGCCACTGGATATACATACATTGCATATACCGCCTTCTGAAACGTAGACCGAAGCGTATTTTTTCATTTTGATAGAGACCCCATCAAATGCCTAAAACACAAGCATCCCATTTTGCATCTTGGAAGCATATGTCTCATTCGTTCAGTCATAACAAACACGATTACGTTAGTGAAAGTGATCTGTCTGCTTGTCTTCGATTCGTCCTCCACAGACAAGTGTGTGACCTCTAAGGGGATGCAAATGGCTGTCGGAGAGGAAGACAGGTCGTCTCTCTCTCTCGCGCGCTTCTCCCAGGATGCATTGTGCACCATAACCTCCTTGACTGCTCCACTGCGGTGTGCTGTACATTAGAGGCCACCTACATCCCTGCATGTGCTTAAGACAGCCGAAAAATCACATGCGAGGAAAAAAAGATGCCCTAATGACCTGCTACCACTCCTTTTTTTTTTTTTTCATACTCCACCTCAAATGCGAGAGACAGGTAAAAAATGAGGGGTCAGGATGGGGGGTGGTAGAGCCTGAGACATAGATGAGGTGAAAGTTGCACAGAATATATGAAGATACATAGGAATCCCCACCTTCCCCCCTTGAATACGTACACCTTCAGCGTATAGGGCAGGAGAATGACTGTCATCCAATTAGAGCACCAAGGGCAGTTTGATTAATTCGGTGAGAGCCAAAGGTGAACCGCTTGACTAGACCATGCAGAAGATGCAAAGGCATGTGCGACTGCTCAGCCTCTTGAGGGCTTTCAAAGACCTGATTCAGGATCAGGAGAGTTCTGGGGCCAATGGCAGAGCATGGGCAAGCATGGATGTGTTGAGCAGAGAAATAGTAAGTGAGCAATAGTAGTTGAAGTCTGTCATTTTTTTTTTTTGGTTAAAATTTGATTTCTTATCCTAGTTTAATATGCAGACAAATTATATGTAAGCCATTTGTTGGTTGACTTCCCGGTAGGTCTGTTAATACATGCAAATGCATCAGTGAATAAGTGAGAATTTTGATTTTAGAAGAGACTCGTTTGTTGTTTCAACAATCATAACACTTTTTGTTCAGTTAATGTGTTGGGTTTTTGCAAAACAATGACTGAAAATGTTGTTTGGAAACAGGTGCAGACATTACCCAAGGTTTTGCTCTACATTGTTCTTTTAATGTGGGAATAATGAATTATTTTACATATTCAAAGGGTCATATGGCTGCATTTAACATTCATTCCTCTCCAGATTTGCCCCGGGAAGGTACGTGATGTCAGTTATTTGCTTTACCTATTGGAGCGGAAAAGCAAATCCCCCAAAAAGAAGATAATCAGAGAGGGTCTTTTAGGAAGCACTTGATTTATTTCCCTATTTTGGTTTGGTGAGGTGTTACCCATCTGGGGTGTTCTTCACAAACGAGCAGACAGGTGGAGAGACTTCGCTTCACTCCTTTTCTCCTTTCTCCGCAAACTGGCGAGTGAAACTAGCCTTGACGTGAAACTAGAAGGGCTTGAATGAGAGGAGCGATGGACCAAGAGCTAGAGAAGGCCTCAGTGCGAGCCGGCGATAAGTTATTGGTCTCTTCTCAAATCGTTTCTCCTTAGTTCTTCATTACATTTGCGTGCGTTTCGGATGAATCTGAGCAGAAAATCAAGGCCTGGCTGAAGAGAGACAGAAAGACAGCACTGACAGTGATTGATGTTTGAACGGTTTCCCTGATTCACTGATTAAACCCATCAATCTATATGCAGAAAAGGTGTCTGATGCAAATAGACCCAATCAGATGGGACAAAATGGTTTTGTCAGGATGTATGGAAATAAGAATAGCCAGAAACAGAGGTGGGATTGGATAAGAGCCCCTTTCCAATACAGGCAAATGCTGAAGGTGTGATGTTCCAAATTAAGGGGATTACATGCCTCCATTCTTCCCTCTGCCCTCTCGCACGCATAACCAAATTGCTTCGCTTTTTTGTTTCGTCCTCAATAAACGAATAAAAAAGGCAAGGCGGCAAGGCCCGAATATTGGCACTGAGAATGTACTGCAACATTTGGACTTAGATTTTTGGCATTTAGTAAAAATGTTTTGTCAAGTGAACTAAAAAATGTGTTGCATGTGGTACCATCAAAATTAATTGGTTTTATCCCAGTCATAAAGAATAAAATAGGACTGAATCAAACTCGCTACATCCAAATGACTTTTAAGGAGGTATTGACAGCACAATTGTACCTTTTTTTTTTTTTATAAAAAAAATATTCTATTATTGTTTATATTAATATATATATATAGTATATAAAAATAAATGATGAATATAATACAAAAAAAAAATTAAAATTAATAAATGAAATATTATTATTTCAAGATGATTATATTATTAAATAAAGATAAATCATAAGTTAAAAATAATAATAAATTAAATACTAGAAATATTAATTTATGTGTTTTATATATTAGTTAATTTGCGCATTGCTTCTCAGTTCCAGCACATAATTAAAGTAAGTTCCATTGTTTAATATTAGTTTGGTACAGTTTTTCTTGTAATTTTTCTTACAGGAAAAGTCTTTCGTAGCGGTTATATGATAGAATCACTCTTAATTGCCTTGAATCGTATTTGCTTCCCTGTTAAAATGGTTTTCCACAGCTCTGTGGCCCGGTGTGTGAGAGCAGACTGTGCCGCTACAAAGTGTGCCCCAATTCTTTACCCCCTCCAGCCAATTGTGATCTGAATCAGTTTAATTAAGTAACAAATTTGGTTGGCATAGTAACAGCCCAGCTAATTTATCATGGGAAATAGTCTGTGAGACGGACAGGTTGCTCGGCAACAGCCAATGGCAATGCAAAGACGGGCCAATGACAAATTGCACAGGATGCAGATGCTGTGATGGGGGGCCAGCGTGTTTGACTGGCGCCCACATGGGAGCAGTGGCAGAGAGAGGAGAGAGGGGCTCCTCAGGAAACAGACTGTGTCAAAAGGGGGAGGGATGGTCTGATCTGCACAATGCAGGCCTCCTGTGCCAACATCACTAACCGCAGTCTAATAGGCTCTTCTGCAGGCACCCAAAGCTACATAAAACCACTCTGCCTTTTTTCCTAATCAACAGAGCTATAGTTATACGTCACACGTTGGCAGTATAAATGGGAAGGTTTAGCAAAGGTAAAGTGATACTCGTGTGGAAATGGAAATGTCCGAGGGCACAGAGACGGCTGCTATGATGATGTCACCAGGGCAATGAAAATCTGCAATTTGCCTAATCAGCAATTTCATTTAAGAACTGGCATTTTGACATGCCAGCGTTTTTGCGCAATGTGCAAAATCCTGTCAAGGAACCTTTTATACATGTATATATACATGCATATACGAACATATGTGCATAGTACAGTATATGTATGTGCGTTTAAAATCTTAATTTTTTCAGTACACATTTGTCTTCCAACATCAAACTTGTAACATGGTTTACTACATTTGCATTTAGCAAAACAATTGCTCTCACAGGATGAAGAAGTGTCAGTGAGGCAGTCATTTTCTGTGAGTTCAGGCTATTTCTAGTCCATGATAAGTGACATGTCCTCTAGATTTTTCTAGTGAAATGATGCTATACGGCAAACTTGGCCAATTTTGAGTCATCCCTTTTTGAAAGAAAAAAAACAGATGTGGACTTTGACCATATTAGCATTTCAAAAGTGCATTTTGAATTTTTACAATTTCAAGTATTCCTCTCTGTGTTTAGGAATTCTTGCTGTATATTTCCACTAAACCTTTTCAAGACAGTTTCTGCAGGGTTTGTTTTATTCTGCACAAGTTGTTAAAAGGAAGTATGATTTCTTTAATCCCCCCTTATACGAACTTAGATTTCTGACCTAAAAATATACTCTTTTGCGCTCTGACATTAAATTTGAAAACTGACCATTACCCAGAATATATGATAATGAACTAGTGACGTTCGGTTATTTCAAAGGAATTGCAAGCTCATCTAGAAACATCTTAAGGAATACCATTACACCGAAGGTGCCGATTGTGGAAAGCAACTGTCTTATTATCTCAGTGCGTCTCTCAGCCTGTGTTTAATAATACAATCGCTCTCTACTTTCCACAGACTGCACCTTGTTTAGCAGAAGCAATTACATTCTATAGTTAATAAATCAGCATCTATGCCGTAAAATATGATGGAGAATTTTCTAAAAGCATGCCGACTTATTGAAATGTTCAGATGCAGTCATACAGTCCTGATGATTTTTGGACTATTCGTGGGTGGAGTGTGTGACGATGTGGTGATATTACATTTTCTTGACAGTGTCTCTAGAGTTTGTCAGCCATTTCTGTATTTAATACGAACATTTTTTGGGCGTAATACATGTTTATGGTATGCACAAAGAGGCGCGAGGTCCCGTTTCCTTCCATTTCACAGCACATTTGTAATGGATACTCAGAGATGTGGAACTTCCATCTAGAGATGCTCGCGCTGGATGTTTGATGAAAGTTATTCATCACATTTGAATTATTATAATCAGTTTCCTGTCACGCTAACTGCTGTGTTCGTTTTTACGACGCTCGTGATGAGAAGCATTTGTTTCTAGCCAGTAATATCGATGAAATTTATATTTTCCATAAGTACTCGTAAAACCTTCAATGCGTGACGCAGGGCAGGTCTGCGCAGCGGAGAAAGACGCGAACACACGCGCGCACACGCAGATAAATGGAGCAATTTAAGAGCCAAACATGTTGTCACCACAAACATCTTTCAAACACAATAATGCCAATGAGAAAGGTTTGTCTCACCAACAAAAACAACACAACAAGAACTAATCGAGCCAGCGCCCGCCGGCTATAATCCCACTCACAGTGCCAGCTAAACAGACAGTGAGATCAGCTCTCACCAGTGTGAATTATTCTCTAAATTACACAGTGAGACACACAAATAAGAGCTGTGAGCAAACGGCGGACGGATAAAAGTCATAATTAACGAATAAAAGCGGTACAGAAGCAACTGAGGGGCAGGAGAGCATTAGTCTTATATGCAGCGAGAGATGCAAATTCCCAGATGCTGCTGCGCCATAGGTGGAATAAGATTGTCACTCTAATGCCTCTCTTAGGTCATGATGAGCTTGGGAATAAATATGCAGAAAAGCCTTTCAGGGAAAAAAAGAGGCAATCAAGGGTAGCAGCGGCACGGGTCGGACTATAAATCTTTGTCTGTTTCAATCGCCTCTGTGGCCGAAACGGTGTAAAATTCGAGCAGGGATGTCATCAATTTCTGTTAGCTCCTCTGTCCCTCTTTGTGTCGACAGCATGGCCGTGATGGATTGATTTTGTCACTTGGGCTCAGTTCACAGTATGTTAACATGGAAGGGCAGAGTTGGGTTATGGAGAAAGGGTTATTAGAATCCTAGATGTGACCGGACGGCTCTCTCCCTTTCTTTTTCTCTTTCTCTGTTCTGGTGTCAGCCAAAACCTGACAGAGACACTAAAACTCAGGAATGGATGCTATTGGACATGTTGCTATGATATAGCGTGACGCAATCAGATATTGATGGCATTTTGGAACTCTTAATGGAAGGAAAAAAGCCTGAAACAGATGAAAAATAATGATTCTCATGTAAGTTTGTTACCAAAAAAACATACTGCAATGGAAGTCAATGGAACCAGGTTTTAGAGCACTAAACAATATTGCACGAAGCACATGGGTTTCATGTATTTTATTTTATTGTATTGTAAATATGGTTATATTATAAAAGTTTAGTTAATGTTTTTATTTTTTTCCCACTTTAAAAACACGTGTCTTGTAGCAAATACTATTGGAAAAAATATATATATTCATATAATATAAATTCAAATAATATTCATAACTGTTACACTCATTGTATGCTAGATTTCTGCTTTAAAAAAGATAGAGGGGCAAAACATTTATTGGAAATGAGTTCTTTAAATAATCAATATCAAGTGCACTTAACTTTTTTTGAACCCCAAATATTTTTTTAATGTTCATTTTACCTACTGTGAAGGTTTTTTGTTAGAATGTGATACTCAAAAGTGCATTGTGTGGCAAGGTCAAAATCAGGGATGGAATCAGAGAGGATTCATCGAAGGGCTAAACTGATAGTATAAGATTTAACATGCAGAACTTTGTATTGAATGACAGTAGAGGACTTGAATAAAGCTAAACTCTTAGAAACAAGAAATAAATTCAATATAAAATATTCAATATTCAATTCTTAAAAGTGAAAGGTTATTTATTTTTTGAAATATTTTAACTAATTTAGTTTCATGTCCTTGTAACGTGGTGTAAGAGCTTTGCAGTGATGCGTAAAGTTGAAAAGGCCTTTGGAAATGGAGTGATATAGCATTGTTTGTGAGCAAAGTTTCCTAAAAATATTTTATTAAAGTAATACATGTTACCTCTTTGTTTGAAATAAAATTTCTGCTGAAAGGAAAATACATTTTGTGTTGCATGCTTTGAAAAGGACATCATACTAGCCTACTTAAAGATGACTGACAGTTTTAATATAGTAGAGGTCATTATAATATTTGGCTTTTCATACTTAAATAACTGACCCCCACTATAACTACTGCAGCATTCGTTTCAATATGACGATATTCCCTTTGGATTAGACATGCTTTACATTTTTTGACGCCTTGTTCAAATCCCAGACGGATGATTTAAGAATTCCTGGCTATCGTTGTCAGTTGTAGATGTAACGCCGGGGCGAAGGCAGCAAGAGGCCAGGATGAGGTCAGGAGAGCAGGCATTATTAGCAGCGGGCCACCCCTCTGCTTCCTGTTTCGTGTGTTCGGAGTCTGCACTCCATTCCCCATGCCCATTAGGTGAGAAATCCTGGCAGATAATTTGTTTAGTAAATGAAACAGATGTCTTTTCCGATTTTTTGGAGTGTGTTCCCGGGAGATTCTCCTCCCCTCCGTCCAGGGGGTCAGGCCGAATGCATCTGAGGGGTGGCTGGAAGGGAGGAAAAAAAAAATAACAAGGCACAGCAAAGTGCCTGGGGAGCGCAAACATCATTCACTTCTCCCATAATCATCAAGGCGATGCTCGGATGCCTCCTTAATTTACATAATACCATCCTGACACTTTTACTCTAGCTATCCATCACCAGCAGGATGAGGCCTTCTCCTTTCTGTCTCTTTTCCTCCCTCTGATTGTGTCTTGTGTTTATCTGGCCAAGCACAAAAGATTGATTCCCCACTGTTTCTCTCCCTTATGTTCAGCAGATATGAATTTTTGCAGAATGATGAAGCACCGAGTCAGCTAATAATAAACAGAAAACACATATTCAAAAAAGAAAAAAAGAAAAGAGAACAACACAACAAAAAAACCCCAAAACAAACGGATAAATGGAATTACACAAATATTTCCTAATAATAATAATAATAACCCTCTTGATGTGTTGTCTTAGAGACTCCATAGCTTTTTCTAACATGGGTTAGATATTTGATGGCCAAGGTTTCTGCTGGTTTAAAAAAAAATTGTAATTAGTCTTTTGACAAATTAAAGCCTTAAATAGATCTTTACAACAGAAAGTATTACATTTATGGCATTGCGTGCACGTTTTGCCTCAGTTTCAAAGAGAAATGTCCACTGAGCAGCACTAAAACATTGGTTCAATATGTTTATTATGTTGATAAAGGTATGTATTGCAGCGGTTCGGAATTGAAGTATCTGTGGACTGTTGCTAAAAGTTAATGTTCTATCATGTTGGAAATATGCCCTACAACAAATTTGACCTTACATTTACCCGATAAATGCAAAACTAATAAAAAAACGCTTGGATTTGGGATTTGAACCAGAGCTCCTCACCTCTCGAATACATCTCTGTACTCCATGAACTACCGAACAAACTTATATGTGATTATGTGTAATATGTGTGATGCTAAAATTCAAAAGATAAAGAGTTTTCAAATATCCCAGAATATTAATATTATTAAGTTGTAACATGATATTCTTCAAATAATTGCAAAAATGACACTTTATTAATTAAAACTGAATAAAAGGTATCAGAGTTGTGCTGCCTCTAGTGTTCATTTCCTTTGGAAGCTGCAGTGATATGTACTTGTTGGTACATATTTAATTTCTTGCTAAAAAGAACACCAAGTTACGTTTGTGCCATAAGACCAGGTCATACATTACAAAATGAGGTTGATCGATTCAGTGAATTTTGTTTCCTGCACGCAACAACGAACACCGCGTGAGCGGTGATGTCCATTTCACTAATAAATTACTCTTATGAACTGGTTCTTTTGAATGAGTCAGCCAAAAAGAATCATTAGAAAGACCTTGTTGGTAATTCAGTGGTTTGAATCAGATGCATAGTCAGTGAATCTCCATCACCGAATCAAGAGTCATTTTTTGATATGTCTGATTCAACTGTGAACTTTAGGCTTTATTTACTGACTCGTATGGAATTTATATTTAATCAAACAGAATATTCCATAAAGCATTAATAATGCTACTTCCAATTGAATCATGGTTTTGTGTTATTCTTTATAGCCCCACGGGTTGCTGGGAATGACCTAACAGAGTCATACTCATGTGACTGAGGTTTATTTCAGATATCCTACCTGTATCCTTTCTGACTCATGTTTTATGAATAGGCTTTGGAAAAATATACAACACACTTTGCTTTGCTTTTTTTTCCCCCTCAGTCACAGTCTTCAAAGTTTCCTTTACGATAACCAAAAACCATTAGCTGCTGTCAAACCCAGGAGAAGAGAGATTATTTTTTTTATTGAAATAAGATTAAAATGATAACTTTGACTGCGGCCTCCACCTGATAAAATATTTCAGCTCATAAGCGTGGTGTAGGCACAGGGATTAGAGCAGAGGGAGAGAGAGAAATTCATAATGTATAATAAGACAAAAGGTGTCATGGGAAATAACACTGATATTAAAATTAGAAAATGACGCAATCTATATGAAAAATGCAGATTTAAAAATGTAAATGATGATCTAGGATTTTTAGAACAAAAGTATCGGAAAAGTAAGAGCCTCAGAGATATCAAATGGCTTGCTGGTCTGTGACCTTTCGATGCGTTTTAACTTTAATAATTAGAAGAGATGGGTGTATGACGTGCTTTACTATTTCAAAGATGTTCATTTTTTTATTTTAATTATTGGTCATGTGGTTTTATGCTTTTAATTTGGGCTGAAAAAGGATATGGAATATCAAAAATGTATCTTACATTTTTTAGGGGTTGCAGTTTTGAGATTTTAGAAATCACACTTGATAAAATTAGTTATAACAAAGATGTGAAACCCAAGAGTTAAATACTTTATTTCAGCATTATTTGCGAAAACAGGTCATAAAAAAGGTCTTAAATGCATGTTTTTTGAGAAGGACAAGGACATCCAACTTTCTCTAAATGCACCACAGCACTTTAAAAATAAAAATAGCAATGACACACAAAAACATAATTTTTTTTAAACCTCCGCTTCGTTAGTTTCTACGTCTGAATTCTACGGAAAATACTTCTGAATATTTAAGAGATGGTAATTTGTGAAATTTGACATATTGAGGTTCTTTAAATTGAAAGTTCACTATTGTACGTTTCGGGACAGAGGAGTAAATAAGTTTACGGTACATGATAAATATTCAACCACACATGTGAAACAATAAGCACAATGAGGTTTCTGACTTCTTACATTGCATAAGCAATGCGAGTAAAGTGAAGTGATGAACTATAAGCTGGATGATGAACTATAATGAGGACACAGGGGGACCAAAATCCCGTAATACCTCATTTTCAAACATATTGAAGGTTAATAGGTGGCACTGGGCACCATTCTTGTAAACTTAAACCTTGTTTGTAATGAAATAATGACCTGAATGCGATTAGCATACTCTGGTACACAGAAGGGAGGTTGACAGCACATGGGGGGGGGGGGCATTGTGGAAGGAGGTGCTTCTTTTCCGTGGGGTAACACCTCAGGAATGAGGTGAAGAAGGACAGGCTGTTTTGCTGTTTTCAAGACGACACTTTTCATTTCCAAAGACATCTGCGTCCTGTCATTTAACTTGTTCTGACCTTGAAGCTGTGTTTTTGGCATTTACTGTACTTCGCCTCCGAAACTTTAGCATTTCTCGTTAATAATCTGCACGTATGTGCACAATAATAATTATTATTTATAATGTAATAATAATAATAATGATAATGATAATTTTTTAAAATATAATTACAAAACTTTCTGTGCAAATGTTTACAAATAACATAATTAACATAAATTAACATAATTTTGTTGACCCTGGAACAACATTTTAATGCAAAAAATATAGTCTTGACCATATCTCTACACCTAAACCTAACCTTACCCGTGAGTAATGCCTAAAATCATATGTAATGATAGATGACTGACACTGATGGTAAGCGTAAACTTGACTAAAACTGTAGTCTGTTTCTTTAAAGGAGTCATCCAAAGCCAATTTTCCACTAGCTTATATGATTCTTCTGGGTCTGAATGGAAAGTTTGTAATATAGTTTGTTTTAAAATTTCAAAGATAGTGTAAAATGCTAATTTTACCCTATCAAAAACAGCTCTTTTGAAATCACTGTTCTGTGTACTTCCCCTTTAAATCTTCACAAGCTCCGTTGACCCCGCCCCTCTTTTCCGAGGCACTCTCAGAGGATCTTTTTTTTTTTAGTATTCATAGTGAAACTTGCTAATTAGCACATCATTAGGAAAGGTGATTTACAAAGATTCATTAAAAGACATTATACTCACTGCTTCTGTAGGTAAGGCTGGATCGTGAATGATTTGCACGAACATAAACGCATTTCGGGTGATTAAGGTCGCATTTCCCTTCAGAAGGAAATGTAATGTAAATCCTCAGCATCTTCAGTCACTCAGATGTCGGGAGCAAATCACTACTGCTATGTTGATTTAATATATTCAACAACAAAACACCTCAGTCGGTTCGGAGTCTTGCTTGTCTCTGCGTCTCGGTCTGATGACGGCTCACTCAGGGCGGGTCTGAGGTAAGACACCAGTTCAGT
>JAUYWG010000053.1:6326019-6356135 GCA_034779775.1 Enteromius afrohamiltoni
ACAAGCTTGCTGGTGCTAATTTAGATTCATTTTTAGATAATGTCCAAATATTGTTGATATATTACATCTGAGGGAAAAAGAAAGGATTTTATATTCAGGTAACTACAGTAATTATCAAAGTGGGTAGTAATGCCCTATGGGGGCATTTAGCCAAGAATGTTTACAACACAGACAAGGTTTGAGAAAAAAAAAAAAAGAAAATGTAATGTTTTCTTCAAACTTATTCTCATATCATATAAATGTTTGTGACATGTGACATGTAAAATTGAAAAAGGTACTTTCACTTTCACTGGAGTAATATTTTATAGTATGGATCTGTACTTTTACTCAAGTACTTGATTTGTGTACTTCGTCCACCTCTGCTCCCATCACACATTTCAGTCCAAACTGCTTGTAGTATGTAGCACCAGATGACCCCTTTAAATATGATTGGTTAATCACAGTGTTGTTCCAGGGTCAACAAAGATGTACAGAAGTAGCTTTGCTGACAAAATGCACATTACATATTGGCTGATGATTACCGGTGCATGCCTAATATATATATATAATATATGTATATATATTTACACACACACACAGTACATGTAACACTGGTTCTATAAGTTAACTAGTAGCTGAAAATGAAGGAAAACCAAAATAAGTGAAATAAAAAAGATACAGATTATATTAATCAATAATAAAAAAAAAAAAAAAGAGTAAAACTAAATGCCTGAAAAATACATATTGTTAATTGCTACATTCATTAACTAACCAAATGTTGTCATTCAGTTGCCATAAAAAAAAAAAACAAAGAAGTGTAGTCATCTTACCGTATGTGAACATGGAAACTTGTATTTGGTCTGTATCAAATGATTCATAATTTATAAACCCTGGCTCAAGTAATGTGTTTAAGAGGAAGCAGTTCTCAAGTAAGAATATGAGGAGGCCATTTAGTGGATAAAGGAGGAAGGCTGTGCTTGATACAAGCCTCCCAGAGGGGCTCTCTGCCACCAAACAATGTTCCAAGTTCAAGTTCCAGCCACCAGTTTTTGAAAGCTGACCTAGCAGACGTCCTCGATGACCAGATCATGAAGGTCAGAGAGCAGTAGAGAAGACCTCAAACTGCTTTCCACAGATAAGTAATATTGGTAACAACTAGAATACTATTAGCTATGCCATTTTCCATCAATACATTGTTAATTAATAATAGTTATTAAGTTTAGGTATTGAGTTGGATTAGGGATGTAGGATAAGGCATTAATATGTGCTTAATTTGCACTAATAAATGGCTAATAATCTAGCAATATGCATGCTAATAAGCAACTAATAGGCATATGCGTAAAATAAAGTGTTACTGAAATGCTATGCTACAGAATGACTAACACTGCAAACACTTTGTTTTAGAGTCTCTTGGTAGATTATTAGCATGCATATTACTAGAATATCAACCATTTATTAGTAGTAATTAAACACATATTAATTACATGCCAAATCCTACCCAATGCCTAAACTGCCTTACTATTAATAAGCAGGAAATTAGGAATTTATTAAAGGAAAAGTCGTAGTGAATAAGTGTTCCCTATTCTAAAGTGTTACTGTCTTTCTTTCTTTCTTTCTTTTCTTACTCATGTACTTTAGAAAAGCAATTATGTGAATGCAGAAATGCTCGAACACGGCAGAGTTGTACAAAGGGGAAAGTACAGTGAGGAAATAACACGCCGTACAAACTACAACGCCTGCACAGGTGGCAGAGGTTTCCTAAAATTATGACAATTTCAAATATTTTAGTATAGATATGTCCCGTAATGAGCCAAACAGATGGCAAAAACAGAACGACAGCATCCTCAAATTCAAAACACGCAAAGCGCGTTAAGAAGTCTAACAAGTATATATTTTTTTCTTCTTCTTTTTTTCTTCAGGACAGAGAGACATGTGGTAGTGTGGCTATTATCACAAGGGTAGCGCTGAATGAGAGCTCTTAAATGCTCCTCTTCCTTTGAAAGAGGGGGATCTATTTTTTGCCCATTAGCATTGGCATTAAAACTCATTATTTTCCTCGACTGTGCTAACCATCTCCTCCCACGTTAGACATCATTACTGTTATTATTCATATCATTGCTTTAAAGGACAGAGAGATGTCTTGGTACTTAGCGCTCGCATTTGTTCGACTGCTGGTGGGAATTATTTTATTTATATATTTTCCTGGAATTGGTATCATAATGGAAGTTATTGTATTGGCAGAGCGTAAAACAGGCGCTTGTTTCTCAACACTGTGGAAGCTCACCTGACCCGAAGCCTTCGGATTGTAAATTTTATTTTTATATATACCAGTTTCATAGCATAATAAGCAACAGTGCCTTTGTGGCACGTACCTCAACGAGTTCTTCAACATCCCACCCTGCACCTGCACTCCCACTCTACTCAAAGTGCTTGTTTTTCAACTCCATTTGATCCTTATCAAACTTAGAGAAAAAAAAAATAAAAGAGAGTGAGAGAGAGAGAGGGAGAGAGGAACAGGGTGGCATCTGTGATCTCTAGTGACCCTTTCCTCACTCTCTCCTGCCAGGCCAGTCTGGGGATTGACACATCAGATGAAGATATGAAGTGGTGGGTGTGCGTGGAGGCGGGCCAGGCGCCCAGCGAGTCCCCGCGCTTCTCACTTGGTTAACACCTCACACAGAGCACAGAGCCAGGAATACTCTGCCTCTCTCTCTCTCTGTGACTAAAACAGTTCATTTGGACCTGCAGGGTCTTCTGCTCCTCAGAGTCTCCATTGATGGAGGTGGCAGATATTCTTAACTAACGTTGAAAAACAAGAATGATTATCGAACACCGTTTCATCAGCAATTGTCTGTGCTGTTTTGCAATGCGTCTGTCTTAGTCCATTTTACTATTGGGTGTTTCTTGAACTTGCATGCACTTTTATGTTGCAAGGGTTCATTTTGATTAAGTTAAAACACTTTGCTATATGAAGAACATGTTAAGTTTTGGAAATGTTTTTTATGCCTTTAGTTTTTTACAAACTCATTTTGTGTATGTATTTTATTTGTTTGTTTTACTTTGACCGTTAAAAGTTTGATCAAACTTTACATTGCAGTTTTTGTTAAATTTCAGATTTTTCAAAGAAGTTATCAGTAAATTATATTTATTTTTTTCGTTTATTTATGGAAAAAAAAAACACTTCACCGTTTATTATTTATCTATTAAATATTATTTAGTGTATTTAAGATGCATAAAACATGCAACATTTACATGCAAGGAATGTGCCATTGTGTTAAGAGACCAATGTGTGTTTAAGCACTGCTGAGACTATTTAAATCAAGGCTCAGAAGATTAATAACCTGTTTGGTTAAATCAAGAACAAGAGATCAAAGACCCTCTGCTTTACACGAAAGACTGCAATTCATCCACTAATGTGGAATTAGAGGCAGCCTTGCCTCAAACAGTTATCACTAGAAGACTTGCAGTCACCTTTATAATATGCAAGACAACAACAAACAGAGGCTTTGTTGTTTATCACAATTTCATTAGTATTATTATTTTTTTTAAGTTAGTGTCAATTTCCGTATTTATTTATGTAGTTAGTTATTTTGCCTGCTTTATACTTTTTTAAGAAATTAAGAATTTTCCATCAACTTCTATGGATTTTTCAGCAAACAGAGATGATATTTGCATATTGAATTGTGATTATGCATAATATAGAATAATTGTTCTTTTTCGTGCATTCATTTAACCATGTATGTCTACCTTTGCACTGCTTCGTCTGTCTTGATATGTTTTAAAAACTCTTTAATTGTATTTTTTTACTCTCTGCATGCACTGGTTTCCTGCAAAAAATAATCATATTATTTCTTATTTTTAGTATTTGGACGATGTGTAGTGTGTTGTCTACACTTGTGTTTGATCAAAACCAGGGTGACTGGGCTCTGGTTGTTTCTCGCAATTAAAGTTTCATGAATACTGAGACAGGAACTTTGTATGGGTCTCCAGTGTGTCTGTAATTACTTTTTGTGGTCACCTTTGAATGGTGATTTCTCTTTTTTTCTTTCTTTCTTTTTCTTTTTTTTTTTAAGTCACAACGCTGCTATAAAATTCAGCTTATTTTCTTGTTATCGGTAAGAATATATTACTTTTTCACATTCATGCAAGAGTGATTTGTATGTTTAAAAAATGCCTAGTACCATTCACACCTTTCTTTATCTCTCTCAGTCTTCCTCATCATCATGGTGGTGGTGATGGTTGTCATCAATAGCTGATTCTGGGTCTGTTGCTCATCAGTGCTGCAGAGCTCAGGTCTATTTTTTCCCTCTGTCTTGTTTATATAATCAAGGCGATCACATGGTTTTTCTATGGCAACAAAAATGCAACTTATGATTCATATCAAGATGAACTTTTGAACTTATTGATAAGTTTGTCCAGATCATCTACAGCATCTGTACATTGATCTTTGAGCCATTAACTTAATAATTGTTTAATCCCTTCTAAACCTGTATGACGTTATACCTTTAAATCATTAGTTAGATCTTTATATCACGTTGTTTTGTATCAGTCTGAACTGATTCCCTGTTAATTATCTAGTCACAACAGTCAACAGCAACCTATATTTCGATCAGATAACTGGAAATGCAGTGCATGATAGAAAGTGGATCTTAAAGGGGCTGGGACCCACTAGGGGGCTTCAACACAGTTCTGAGGGAGCCACAATATTAAAATACTGAAAAACTAAAAAATACTGTTACTTAAGAAACAAAGTTCTTATTATTGAAAAACATTGATTTTTGACGGGACTTTAGGAAAAACAGGAAGAAAGAAAACAAAACCAAAACTAAACAGTGACAGACAAAACATACAAAAGACAAAAACAGAAGACATGAGGCATTACATTGGGGGGGGGGTCGCCCCCAGGGCGTTCCTTAATGCCCCTCACTGGCGACGGAGCTGAGGGTAGAGACAGAGATCCGATGAGCCAGGCTGACGGTGAGAATCCGGAGGGCCAAGGCAGACGTGATGGCACTGGATGGACACGGCGGAGCCGGAGCGAGAAAGGACTAAGGTGGAGCTGGAGGGTCCACCTTAACCGATCCACCGCACCTGCTGCTTGTCTCCACTCTGCAATATAAAACCACCCATTGAAAACTCCACAATCCCTTCAAATCACACATCCCTCTGTTCAAATCTTCCAGGCACCTTGAAGAAAATGAGAAAGGGATACCTGGATAAGAGAAAAAAAAAAAAAAAGAAAGGATTGAGTATGTGACTGTTAACACAATCTTAAAATGAACGGGACAACCGCCATAACATTATGAACTCCCTGAATATGCCTGATTTCTAAACAATACGATTTCTAAACAACGCCCAACGAATAAGACATGAGGGGATTGTGATCAGAAAATACCACAATGGGCATTGAACCCTATCCCACATATACATCAAAGTGCTGTAAGGCCCATATCAAGGAAAGAGCTTCTTTCTCAATAATCAAATAATTGATTTGGTGACAATTAGATGTCTTCAAGAAGAAATTTACAGGTCTATCCACCCCATTGTCATCCTTTTGCAAAAGCCCAGCCCCTGCACCTACCTGGCTGGCATCGACCTGCAACTGAAACGGCCGATCCCACCGAGGTGCTATTAGTACCAATCACACTATACCTACTTCGGGGTTGACACAAAGCTCTAGCGGTTTCAGATTCATTTTTGTTACTATTGCAGGTTTGCCTTATATTCTGAGTTTGCATTTCACTGTATTCATTAATTTTGATGAATACTAAATCTGGTTTTAGAAGAATTTATATATGTTGACATTAATTCCGAATTACAGTAGCATCATGTTCACAGCACACACAACTCCTTTGTACTTCCAATTTCTCCCAACATGGGAACAGGAGACTTATCAGTAAAAAAATGAGGGGAAAAGTAACTGTCAAATCAAGTAACTTAAAAGTAATCTTAAAGTAAATTTGCGTTACTTGTAATGCGTTACCTCCAAAACTGCTCATAATTACCACAGGCATATGATAAGGAATATCATTAGCAAAAACTGATTTGAATGGCTTTACTGCAGAGCCAATGTTTAAAATTTTAAATATGAGGTCGATAGTTTTGAGAAAATGGTTGAGTTTGTAAATATGAGCCAGATGCTGAGTGTACTGTTGTCACTCAGAATGTGTCACACAGATGTCCTGAGTTTTTTTGCTATTGCAGCAGTTAGAGATCCATGTGTGCTGGATATATAGGTCTGAGTTATTAAAGACTCAAATATGTAATAATGATTGGTGCATGATTCATGCATTTAAGGGTTAATTGCATGTAGAAGTGCAACTACTACATTGTTCAGTGTTTCTTCTTTTCTGCTCCACAGAATAAAGAAAGGTGTACTGGATTGCAAGGACACGAGGGTGAGCAAATGATGTCAGAATTGCATTTTTGCCTTTAAATATAAAAACATCAGGACACCAGAACACTGGTGAACAAACTGATTCTGTTGCATCCAAATGCTTCTGTCCTCTTAGCAAAAACAAATAAATCTCGCAACCGTCGCCCAGTCTTCATCTAGAGGCTGCCCCTACAGGAAGCAAAGCCACAGATGGACAGAGACTTGCCTCCTTCCCTGGGAGTGCAGTGCCCGTGGTTTCTCACGTTAAATTGGACTACTTAAAGTGTACTGCAATTCTGGCCAGGGAACAGACAGAGCTCTAGAGGGATCCCATACTGATTTAAGTCACCAGGGACTCTGGCAGGGATATTTTGTCTCTCATATCTATATACTATTATGGCTTTTGCAGGAAAGGCACCATCTTGAGTGGGGATGTGAGATGAAACCAGATGGGGTCGATTCACACCACTCTGAGACAGCAAGGGTTTGGGAGGCACCCTGCAGCCACTTCTTGTTATCTTTTGTCACCAATCAAGTGACTTTTTTTTCCTTTTTCTTCTCCTCTGCGAGTGAATTCTCATGTTTAGTGTCTACGGGTTTTCTGGCATCCAACTGCAAGAATAAAGTGAAATTTTCTACATTGCGTCCCACTGAAGGTGACATATAGACTGTGACGTGAGCGAAATCTCGAAGAGAGAAAAACTTGCATTAAAGATGAGTGTCAAAGGCATTTTCTTTTTCCGTTTTTGTGCCTGATTACTTACCTTGATGGACAGTTTAGGAGTTTAAACAATAGCTATTCATTACAAAGTTCAGTTTTTTAGTTGAATAGTGTAGATTAGACTGGAAAAAAAGGGTAAGCTGTCACCCAGATCACCAATATTCATCGTTAAAGTGAGTAAAATGAATTTGCGGTGATTCGCTCAGCAGCAGTCAGTGGAAAAGACTGAAAAGAGGTGTTTGTGTGGGGTTGTTAAGTCAGGTCAGCAGATGAGTAGCTTTCCCATGTTTGTTCAGTGAAAGCCATGATGGCGTTAATATGTATGCCTGTATGTGTGTGTGCCATTCGGGAGTGTTTAAACACATCTTTAGCATTGCTGCAAAATTAAAAAAGAATAAGTTTCTCCTCTCATCAATAAAGGATGAGAGGCGAATGATGTCCACTTTAGTTGGTAGGGAGGGCATTTGTTTATGTGTGTTGTTATGTGTAATGCAAAAGGGTTTTGTCATGCATTATGTGTCCACCATAAACATACTTTACACAATGACATTCGTGCTTACCTGATCTCCACATAGCTGCAGTTATTGGGTCACGTAATTCATTTTATCTCGTATATTGACTATAGAGTGAGAGAGAGAGATTAAACTACGCATCTGTATAATTCTTCCATCATGTACAGGAAGTCCCTAAAGCTTTATTATAAAAGAGAGAATCTGATAACACTACTTGCTGGCAAATCCCACACTCATTCACAGCTTTGCTTGTATGTCTATGTTTTTGCATGTGGGTTTGCTTTATAAAACAGTGCCCTTTGCTGTATGTTTTATTACTAGAGGCATTTTCTCCTGTCTGAGATGTCAGCCAGCTGGATCTTTTTTCGCCTGTCCAGGGCATCACTCCAGGATATTATTGAAAGCAAGCACTGGTGTACAAACAAATATCTAAAGGACTGATGTACATTTGGAAGCTACACAAGCTTGTCATTGGATTGCAGACTAAGAGATCAAACACGTCATGTCCGTGGCAGAATTTCACAGTTGCGTTTCGTGCAGGTTGGTCAGTTCTCTCACAGATTAAATTAAATAGAACAATTATAATTGTATATATATATATATATATATATATTTCTTTTTTTTATATATTAGTTTTTTATTCTTTTTCCAACAAAAAAAAATACACAAAGAACAACAATAGAACTTGGCAAACAACTGACTGGTCTCCAGTGAATGTCATATTAACAAAGTCAATAAAAAATCAAATTAAAGAGAATAAAGACATAAACACAATCCATTTGTGCCGATATCGAAGGTATGTGTCCATCTGTAATTTGAATGCAAAAGTGATTCTTTCCATAGTTTGAACGTTGGTAACAATGTCCAGCCATTCAGTCCTTGTTGGAGGTTCGGCCTGGAGCCACTTTCATGTTACAGCTTTCTTGCTGGTTGCTAACAGTATCTTTAATAAGTACTTGTCTCTCCGTGCTATTTGAGCTGGTAAATTACCCAGATAAATTGTAGAAAAAGAATAATCAATTGCATCATTAAAAATAGTATATAATTGTATATATATTTCATTCATATATATACATTTAATAATTTAAAACCAAAACAAAATTAAGTTTTCAAACTAATTTCGGGTGGAAGGGCTGACGATTAGTCACAGCTGGCACCGTTTACTAATCAATCCTGCTTCCTTCGTAAGCCAACCCGATCCTTGCCTCGTCACTATAAATACTCTATTTTCCTTCCCTTCTGTATCACGTTTTGCATTCCCACCACCTTCCCCTTCTCCTCCGTTCGCTCCTTTCCCAGGGGGGCACACAGGGTTCGAGCCGGACTCCGAGCCACGCCCTCCTTAGGGCTCTCGCTACTAGGGCTCGGGGTTCACCGAACTCTCGGCTCGCCCCCGACAGCACGCCAAACATGCTATTTTATTAGGACTAATGAGGAAGCGCGAACACGTGAAATGGTATTCTCAAACCTACTTTATTTCAATTAAGTGTTTTCTGTATAAAACAAGAAATTCAAGAAGAACAAAATTTAAGGCAGGACTTTTAAATGACTGGCTAGTGAAAAGTGGGCATTACAAACCGAATGGAGCCAAACTTTAAATGGAAATCTGAACGAAGAAATGTGTGTATACATGTTGATATTTGTGCTCTATTGGGACTTTCCATAGGCGTTTACAAATTACTGTACAAATTATATGTGCAATTGCCCTACGCCAACCCTATCCTTACCCCTAACCCTTTACAGAGAACTTTGTGCATTTTAAAATTTTCAAAAAACTGTTTTATGAGCTTTTTCCTTATGAGGACCAAAAATGTTTCCACAAGGACAAGGATTTTGCACCAAACCTACCTCTAACCTTACCCGTATCCCAACAAAATAGCAGCAAGTGTGTTTTGCAACAAAATATAAACACAATAGACACATTGTACTTATTTTTGATGTACTGTAAGTGTATAGTACTTAAGTCCGCCTAATATAAAGTGGGACCCAAAATTCTTTTATAGGAGTGTTTTTTTTGTTTGTTGCTATTTTAATTATTTTTTTTTTTACTCTATTGTTTCTGCATTTTAAAACCCACCTGAAATTGCAGGATGAAAATGCACTATTGTAGCCTGAGGTAGACACAGGCCAATAAGAACTCTCCTCTTGATTGCCATTAGAGGACTTGGCAGCTCTCCGCAGTGCTATCTACTTCAGAGGAATGGCGCTGCAGTTTTGGGGAGGCAGCCTCCTAATTTGCACATATGGAAATGCTTTTTCGTGCCATTCCACCGCCTCTGTTGTGGCCAGATGGAATTAGAGAGCGCTCAGAAGCCGTGAAGGCAAACACATCAAAAAGAGAGGAGAGCGGGGCTGTTTTTTCCCCCCTTTTTCCATGAGAGACCATGAGCTCTGAGATAAATAAATAAATAACCACCCACTCACAACACAACCCCCCCACCCATACACCTTTTTTTTTTTGCTTTGCTTTATATAATTACATCCAAAAACAGGTATGAAACTTTGCCTCATGTTTAATAAAGAGATGGTTGTTGCACACAAGTGTATTTGCATGTTAGATGTCAAGTTTTACTTGTTATTGCACATACTTTTGGCGCTGCAGGAAATTCCGTTCATTTACAGGAGGCAAAAGTTATATTTCATAAATATTATATATTTATGATAAGAATGTAAAGACTTTAGCCAGGCATTCTAAACTCAATTCATCTCATTTGTGGATTTAATTATGCTGTTAATATAAGGAAAAGCTAAATTGTATTTTTTTTTTAATTGTCAGCAAAAAGTAGTCACCTTCTCTTTCTTTATCAGGCTTGCTTAGTAGTCTCTACTTCCTTTACAACTGTATTGTTTTACTCTTTTTCTTCCTGTGAAAGAGTTGCTGTTTCAATAACGGTCTAGACACAGCCTTCGCTGCAGCTGTATTTTATTTATCATTAAGCTCCAAACTTCTCAGTTCTTCTGCCAGCATTATAATTAACATTTAAAGTTCCAGCATAGACTGTGTTTTTCCTCCTCGGCGATCACCAACAGCGTCAATGAACTCGCTGAAACTAGACACATTAAATGAGATTCACACCATAGATACTTCATTTTCACTTTACCAAATGACTGATCAATAATTCTTTTATAACTTAAACAGTTATATTTTGTATGCACTGTCAAATGTCTATTTTTAAATTGGATATTTTTTTTTAAAAAAGGGATAAAATGTATGCTTTAAGGAAATCTCCTTCCATATTACAGTACTTTGGACGATCAGCATTATTTTCTAAATACACCTGAAATTAAAATGAGCAAACCCTATTCCCAGAACACAAGAAGTGGTGTTAAATTAAATGCATATCAATGTGAAATTAATTCATTAAAATGTAATGTGTAGTCTTCAAAGGGACAGTCCTCAGACTAAGTGGCAGTCTTATCTGTGCCTGCACGAAATTCCCCTACTCTAAATTCTCTCTTCTTCTCTTCCCTTTAAAAAAACGTCTGTCTGTTGGAGACGGCATCGTTCAGGGTGGCCTGGCAAGACTCTATTTGTAAGGTGGTGTGTAAGGTTAATTGGAAATGATTTAGATAAAGTAATTAATGCAATTGTCAGCACACCCTTTCTTCATTGATGATGCAGTGAGCTTTTTCAAATAAGCTTCAAATAATGTATTGATTCTGGAAAGATAAGGCCTGAAGGGGAAAAATGGAAAACAGACACACATTATTCCCTTTTTTTCTAACGAAGATGTGCAATACTCATGGATTTGCCTTATGTAAAGTGATTTAGAAACTGCCTGGTGCATTTTGTCGTGGTTGAAATTGTGTTAAAAGGACACTGTTACGGGATTCATAGCACACAATTCCCAGTGGTCTTTGTGAAATATGGATGAGTGCTACAGCCCAAACCACATCATATTACGCAGTGACTTTCTCCAAACAACATAAAATATGCTCGCAGATTAACTTCCTTATTAGAAACACATTTATAGCGACTCTCGTAATGGACAACAGAGAGGAGAAAACTTCCTGGATTCATCAGTTGTGTCATTGAGTGAATGGTTGATTCAAAAAATGAAAATGATGTGACTCGCACAAAGTCTGTGTAACTTTCTTCTGTGAAACAAAAATGGCATTTTTAAGTGATTTCAGTTTCTGGAATAAATGATCGTTTAATATTTGCATTTTATGGTACTAAATTACATTTGGGATGTTATAGCTTAATGTCTTGGATCGTAGATTTAAGTTTGGTATATTTTTAAAAAGATGCTTTATCAGATTATTCCTTCAAAAATATTTGTAGATTTTACATGAAATATATTTTTTAAAACATAAGTGTGGTTTACTCTAACATTACATGAAAATCAAAGTCATAAATATTTACAAGCTGTGTTTCAAATTTGAGCTTGCTGTCTCAAAAATTTACTTTTCAGTAAGATCCTTTTTGGGCACAGTACCAAGCGTTTTGCACTAGATGAAAAAACTGAAAAGCACCACAATGATTAATTTAAAAGGTAAATGATTAATGATTCTGATAAGCTTTTTGAATAATGGAAATTGTGAATAAGCAGCAGATATGTGACCCTGCACCAAAAAACTAGTCATAAGTAGCAAAGATGTCACTGGGGCGGTACCTTTTCAAAATGTACAGTTTTGTACTTATAAGGGTTTAAATATGTACACTTTTAAATACTAATATGTACCTTTATGTTACCAAAATGTACTCTTTAGGTACAAACAGTACAAACTTTTGAAAAGGTCCCGCCCCAGTAAGAGCTTTTGTACAGTACCTTTATTTCTGAGAGTGTAGGACATAAAGTGAAAATCATGTTCCATGAAGATTTAAAGTACATTTATTGCTGGAAATATATAAAAACATATATTTTATTAATAATATGCATTGCTAAGGACTTCATTTAGGCAACTTTTAAGGCAATTTTCTCAAATTATTATTTTATTATTCTTTTTTTCTTTTTCTCAGCTTCAAATAGTTGTATCTGGGCCAAACATTGTCCTATACCAATTAACATACATTAATGTGAAGCTTTTTTATTTACGCTTATGACTTTTGTGGCCCAAGGTCACATATAGGAGTACCAGTCAAAGAACAAATAATTTTCTTGTTTTGAGTTAAATCTTTCCATGAATGAAAGTGACCCAGTTCAAATTTTCAGGACAAAGTCCTCATGACACTGCTGCTTAGTGGTTTTTGGAGCTTGACCGCACCAGACCTACAGATGTGCACTTTATTGAAAAAAGGAAGAAGAAAGGAGGTCATATTGGTTTTTGAAACATGGATTATAAGGATTATAATCTTTCAGCGCAGTATTCTATTAATTAAACCTGTGTCCAGAGAAAGAAAGTAAAAAAAGAAAACACAAAAGAAACGTAGTTTGCATCCCTAAAAGTCTGCATACTGTTAGCCTACTTTGCTGTACCTTCTGTATTCTGAGGCGGTGGTGGATCTGTTTTCTCATCCAGATGACATGGAGCTCGGAGACATTGTTTGCTTTGTGTCTCCTCAGTCCCCTCCCTCCCCGTGGCACGTCCCTGAGGGTGAGAGTAAGTGGCGTAGTGAGCTAACAAAAGCAGGTGTTTTTGTAGTGAAGCGTGCCACTCTCAGCGAGCTTCCTCTCTCTCAGGAGCACAGGGCGGTCCTCACCTCTCTGAAAAAACAGGCAGGGATGCTGCAAGGAGGGTGGAAGGGAGGAGTGCCAGATTTAACTGATTTATTTAGTTCCTTTTTTATTTATCTTTGGGGAAGTGCTAAAGCTGCTACTATTGCTGCCTCTTTTGACAGTCTTTTATGTTCCTTTTAAAGCTATAAGCTACTCATTTTTGAAAGTACAGTAAACTAAAGTGAAGCTATGTATCATGGCAGTCATGGGAGAATTTCTGCATTCTCAGTTAAGATGACAGAATTTAACTTGGATATAAACATGACTAATTATACTAAAAACGGTAATGATCAGCAGAATTCCAATTAAATGCGAAATAAGTTGTTTGGAGGCATTCACAAGTTATCTTAATAGCTTAATTTATATCAGTGCACAATACATATGAATCAGTGAATTGCTTTCAACTGATCAAACTGATTCTTAATTGATATTAGGTGAACATCTCAACCTTTTTTTTCTGTTTAGTGTATGTGGAATCGTAAAAAAAGCTCAGTGTATTTTATATCAGTACTCATATGGATGTTCATAATACCGGTGTTGCTTTTTTTAATGCAAATTTTGAGCTTGACATAAATGAACAGATTCTTTAAAACTTCTACTTCTGTGATTTTATTTTATTATTTACATTGGAATGAACTGATTTGGGTGACAGTTTACATATTAGAGATCCATAAAAATATAAGTAGTCCATAAGACTTAAGTGCTGTTTTTGAAATCTTCAAAGTTAAATAATTTGAAGAGCTTTTTGAAGAACCGAAAATTAACAATATATATTTTGAATATTTTTTTTTTTTAAGAATTGTTTGGTCCAGATCACAATTACTGAGCCAATATCAATTGCCTGACTCTTCAAAATGACTCCTCAGCGCAGTGAATCTTTTTTTTTACTGAATGAACTCATCAGAACGAGAATTTGCACGGTAGAAAGCACAATGACAATGTGCACCATTTCAGCTTCTGCGCCACCAAATCCGACTACTACAAACATTGGTGACATTTTTTTCAACATAATATTTTTGGGAAGTTCTATGTAAATGTGGACATATGAAAATGACACAGTGTGTAGATTTGTATTCGTTTGACTTGCAGTGGGAGGAGGTCAGGTTAGGCGGTTTTGTAAGTACTAAACTTCAGAATGAAACCGTTTACTTGATGAGAGTTTGATTTGGTGGTTATGAGGACCAGTCAAGTGTAACTACAGTGTCAGGTGAGGGGCTCATCCCAACTAACTGACAGCTCGGAAAGCATCAGCTCCCAACCATGATCTGAAAAAAAGGCCGCAAAAGGCTTGTTAACGTGCTTTTCAAGACATAGTGTTCTACATATGTGCACCGATGATTTTCCCGTGCCCTTAGGGGAGTAAGTTTTTGAGACTTCAGAAGTGGCAACGCGCAGAAATTGCCTGCAATCATGTCAGAAATTATGCTTGCTGCTGCATGATAAACTGCGAAGGGAAAGAACTGTTTGTGTAATCTGTGAAGACTCTCTAAACCTTGCTAATTTTTTTCCCTCTCCCCCTGTTTCCCTCTGTCCATTATTCCCACAGGTATGCTAATCAGGAATTTTGTAGGTACAAATGTTTTTGTGGTCCGCTCGCCCCCCGTTGGGCCAGGTTGACTGGCAGACGGAACCTGTAATAGCAGGTGTTGCCGTAGTGATGCAGAACAGCTTGCCATCTCACCCAAGTTTGGATTTGTCCCTCAGGGACTGCCATTTGAATAAGCTTGAGCCGAGGGTTCGACTGTAGCACAGCAAACAGAAGCTGCGCGGCTTTAATTAAGCGCTGGTTGGTCAAAATAAAGCGGGAATCATTATCTGTGGCTCTCTGTGTCAGGCTAGTGTCAGCTGCTCATTTCCGGTCCAAGTGACAATGATATGTAATTTGGCATTGTTTGTTTTTATCGAAATGTATTTTGAAAGGTTGTGACAACTGCAATAATTGATAAGGTTGTAATTCTGAATTAAAAGTTATCAAATTGTGTTTTATCCAAAATTCTAATAATACCAAAACATTTTATTGCACAAACTGACCTCATTAATAATTATAGGTCCGGTATAAAATGTCCTTACATACCTTGTTGTCCATCAGTTTATATTATAAATATATTAAAAGCATCTAAAACTTGAGAATTTTATATACAAGCTGTATCTACACTGTATCTCAACACCATTTCCACTCAGAAATTGCTGTTCAATTTCACAAATAATCTAAAGAAGAATTTAAAAAAGGGGAAGTGGAAAGACTGAAATAATATTTTCTTGTTATATTGCTAAAATTGTTGCATTATTTACCATTCTGAAAAATATATATTTTTATTATGGTTGTGTATTTTAAGTAAATGTTTGTCACTGTTTATTTATCTGCCTATTATATTTTTTATAGGTATGATTAGGGGGCTCAAAAGTATTGATATAATAGTAAAACGTGTCTATGCAAAAATATTTAGAACATACTGTAAATGTGGATTTGTACAGATATGTTTCTAAAGCTGTGCATTCATAATACTTTTATATTTTAAATGCTGTCAATAGATTCATACTGAATGTTTCAGTGTAACATACAAAAGTTGTTTGTATGAATACTAATGAGACAAGGCTACGCGTAAGAACCGTAAAGCATGACGTTGTACAAACCCATTCTTCAAACGGTGAGCTTTAATAGCGTAGTGCATAACAGTATTACATGACCAATCATGTCCATTGCTGAAATGGAAAATGGATGATAATTGCAATGACAAAGGCGATACAGTATACAGATTGAATGCATGCAATTGGACGGCATGTAAAACATCCCACAGTCCACCTCCAGAACAGTTCCCCGAAACACTTACAGTATACAAGTGTGATGACAGGATATTAAGCTCCTTTAGAAACTGAAAAAAATAGTACATAAAAGCCTCAGCTTGTACCTTTTGATTTTAAATTGAACAAATCTGTCTTTCAGCATCTGTTGCAATGAAACGACCATCGACGAGACAGACAAAACAAATCCAGTCTCCTTTTTCTCTGCATAAATGTGTCGCATTAAGGCTGCTCCAAAGCAGAAAAAGCTAGTCAAGGAGAGCTAGAACATGTTTTTCTTTTTCTTTTTTTTTTTAGTCCTTTCTTTTCCACTTGGCAATGGACTTTTTTCTCATTAAGAAGTTTTTTCAAGCAAGAATGGTGGACATATGTGCGTGATACATTCCTCACAGGCCAAACGCTAAACCAGCACTTCTTACAGTGAAAGAGAATCATGGGTAATAGCAAGCATGGTCACAAGAGCCACGATGACTAATGTGAGTGACATTAGGGAACGTTTAATCACACGATGCTGACCATCAGCCAGCGTGCAACGTCGGATCTGTGCTTCTAAAAATCCCCACGAGGGTCCCACTGTGAGCGGGGGCACCTTCATGCGTCACGTTGACCTGGGTGATGGAGCACCGTAGTCAGGGGCTCTGCGGCCAGGCACTTGAGGGATCGGCCTCGCTGCAGGATAGCAGGAGGCGGAGGATTTTTCAGGACCTTCTCCCCTGTGATCCCTTCCTCTGTTCCTAAACAGCGCTTCCCAACAAATGTGACCCTCTTACTAAAGTTTATTCTTAAAGCCGGGCCAGAGTATGAGAATGTGTTTGTCAGCACTTAAAATGTGATGAATTATTATCATCCTCAAACTGTTGTTCTGTCTACTAGGCTAATTTTACAAGGTTTCATGGGGTTCTCTTGTTTAGAAGATAACGAGAGTAAGCGTAAGAAAATGTGATAGCACTTAGGCTGTAATGCCATTAGGTTTATATGCATTGTGGGAACATAAGGAGTAAAGATGGGCCACTAATCGGGAGAAATTCGGGTTCAGAGCCTGACCCTTGAGTTAATTAAAACAGTTTTATTGCCCTTTCTTGAATTCATTAAATGGATATTTGATCTCGCTAACCCCCATCCTCAGTTCTCTTTCCATCCTTCAATAAACTTTCCCTCTCACGGTCTGTCTACCAGAAAGGAACTTCAGCTACTGCCTAAAAGCCTGAATGGAGTTTTGGCACATTTTCTCCACACACACACACACTGTTAAACGCTTCCTGTCCGTCATAAGTTTCTTCTGAAGCAATGAGAGCGGCATGGAGGAGGGACCTTTGAAGATGTTAATGAGTAGAAGTATCTATAACAGCTATGCTATAGCCTTTAAGCAATGAACAGGTGCTTTTGAGAAGCTATGCTGAACCGACTGTCCCCATGCATGCAATTACATTCTCTGAAAACTGTACCGTATTGTTCAATAGATAAATGTTATTACTTTATCATGTTAATGTATACTTGTTTTTTTTTTTTCTAATTCTGTGTTTATTTGAATATGTGTTTATATTATTGCTTTCAAACGATTAATCAAAACCAAACAAACTCTTTTTGCTGACATATGTATTTATTATGTATATATAAATGCACACATGCATGTATATTTAAGAAAAATGCTATATTTGTATTAAATATATTTGCGTATAATATATTCATGTATATATTTTTTTGTGAGTGTGTAAGTATATATACGTAATAAAAATACACAGCACACACATATGTCAACAAAAACTATCATTTGGAATGCAATTAACTGTGGTTAATCATTTGACAGCACTTATATGCATTATATGTATGTACATATAAAGTAGTCAACATTTGAAGTGGATCAAAAGAACATTGTTTTGGTCTTAAGAACAACTTTAAAGGTTTGGATCCACTTCAAATGTTGAATATATATATATGTTGAATATATATATAGTATACACAAACACACACATTTAAGGAACTTTTCTTTTTATTTTCACCACATATTATTTTAATGTTTTTTTCCCCCATTATTTTAATGACTTTATTAACAATCACTATGACAGCCGATTATATTAAGTGAATGCTTTAGTTGCTTTCTAGAAGCAATAAAATATTTCTAATTCATTAATAATTATTTAAATGTTCCACTATTTTTTTATCCTTTCTTCTCTCCATAAATGAGCACAAAAATGAGATTTTATGCTTAAACTGTAAACTTTAATTTTATCAGAATTTACAGTATGTTTGGGCAAATAGGAAATGAATGCTTTACCAGGAAATTAGATTTGAACTTGTTTACTCTTTCTCCAGATTTCCTCTCTGGGATACTGAAAGTGTGGTAGAAATCCAGGACAGTTTTAGTGCAGTGTTGACATTTTGTCATCTGTTAAATGCAGAGGGCCACTCGGGGGGCTAATGAGGAGCATTTTTAGTGATCAATAAATCATGTGTTATTGATTTTTTTTTTTTTTTTTTTTTTTTCTAAGCCCTCTTCTGTTCTCTGAAAGTCAGCCGCCTCCCAGGAAGATGCTATTAAGGAGGCCTGAAACACTTGAATAATCAACACCAGAGCTGACCACTGGCTCAGACAGCTGTGATGATGTCATCACCAACAGTCCAGAGCCATATTGTTTATTGTCCCTTTTACATTCATGAAGAATATAAACTGCTTTTAAAAGATAAACATTTTTAAGCATATCCAAGCTGTTTAAACTCGTATATTGATTTTTAGAGTTACATCAGTGGAGACTTTTCTGCACATTATTATGCTCATCATATTGTTGACTCAGAGGAAGACGTGACCTTGGTTTCAAATAACTGAAAACACAAATCTAATCACAATGGTATAGGTGATATATGTGTCTACTAGGTAGAAAAGTGGGTTGTAGTGAGAACAGATATTTCATGGCCCGCCAGAAGAAATACCAAGAAAAATATTGTGTGTGGAAAACACTTAAGTGATTTACAGATGTTGAGACCGTCATCACACATCCATTCACATGAAAGAAGTTACAGTGATAAAACTGTCACAGAGGATCACTGTCCAAGTTAAAGTGATAATATAATGTATCATTGTTGAAACAACACTGTCAAAGCTTTTCACAGCTTCAGATATTTTGACAATGCCATTAATTTTTTTGAGAATGGATAGGTACTCTTACAGTTATGTGTGAGCAAATCAATTGGGATGGTGATTAGAAGACTGTCAGTGGTGTTACCGAGCTCTTTCTCTGGTTGCTGGAACTCGTCAAAGAATGGGGAACATTGAGGACGACAGCACAGAGGATGGATTTGTTACATTTTGTGGGAGATTCAGTTAAAACTTGCTGTTCTTGACCCCTTCGGCAAATGTCAATGTTCAAAAGCTGAAAAGCTATTCAAGGATTTATGTCATTGCATGTTTCTATGGTTCATTTACTGTTGCGTTCTAACAATTTACAATTTATTTAGGAACTTTTTCTTGAAAACTTTTAGAAACAACTTTTCAGTGCAGAAATAACCAACAAGCATAGCATGTCAGTTTTAGTTCAAAAAAGGCCTTTTCTGTTAACGAAAAGGGTTTTGTAGTTTATTTTCATTCTCCCCTTTTCCAGCTTAATTAATACAATTTTGATTTTGATGTCATGTTTAGTAACTTTAGAGTGTTGTCCTCTACCCAAAATGATCAGTTAGCTGGTTGTTACCCTTGTGTTTCATGCGCCCAAGTTTTGAAGTCTGTATATGCTGATTTAAGGCATTTCATTAATGTTTTTTTGTGTTTTTCAAGCGATGAGAGTGTAGTTTGGCTTCAGAAAAGAAAATAATTAAACATTTTCTTCAGCGTAGGTAAATTAAATTGATCAAAAGTGACAGTAAAAACTAATAAATAAATAAAAAAACTGTCAAATAATCTGAAAAACAAAAGCAACATTAATGATAAGGAAAATTCATATTTCCAGTCTCAGGAATAAATGAAATCGTAAAATATAATAAAATAGAAAACAGGCATTTTAAACTGTAATAATATTACACACTATTTCAGTATATTTGATCAAATAAATGAACATCAAAAACATTAATAAATCTTTTAAACAATAGGATAAGTCATTCTTTCAGTAGTTTAGGGAAAGAGGAAATTGTTACAATTAGAAAACATGCAAATGTGATTTCATCAAGTGCAACATGCTTCTGAATCAACATCCATGTTGATCCTGGAACAACGTTCCAGTCAACCAATCAGAACTGAGGGACATTCTACATCCTTGTTATTCAACCTTTATTTCCCTGTGATTTTAGGGATAGGGATTATAGGCAAAGATAGGGTTAGGTCAATATTTTTGAAGAATAATGCCGATGCCAAAATCACTGTGACCATAGCACATAACGCCATGCATACTGCGGTTACCTTCATTTTTAAAGCCCATGTTCCATATTCTTTATTGTCTGTTATATTAAATTGCTTTGCTGATACATATCTTATAGAAGTTTATATCTCGCGTGAGTTCACATAGGTCATCGAAGGGAGTCATGGGTTAAAAGCAACTATCCTCGTGAGAGAAGGGGACCTATGGTGACTGTGACACTCCCTCAGTTGTGTCCTTTGGCCTTCCTGTTAACAACAAAAGAGGGGACTTGTCGAGTCAAACAGCAGGCTCTAATCATATACTCAATTAACAGAACTGGGGAGAGAGATAAGATGCCCTTTCCTTTGAATGAAAAAAAAAGGTTAAACATTTATGAACAGATATAAATCAGTTAGCACCTGCGAGGCTCCAAGGGTGGCAGAGGCTTTGCCAGCGCCAGCCGGGCACTTGTGGGAGAGGGAGATCTCCTCTCTGGCCGCTGCCTGCCGTCCTCTTTCCTGTCCTGTGGAGTGCCCCCTCGCGTGGGTCTAATTATCCTCTTAAATTTATATCTGCAGCCACAGGAGGCCCCCGGGATTAGACTGTGTGTGTTTAGCAAATTGATAAAGAGACTTGCTGTTTGGAGGAGACTGATATCCACTCCTATATGTGATCTCTCCACCTCGGCGAACACAAGCAAACAGTCTTTGACCGGCAGAAACGAAGGTTTGCTGAATACAAAGTGGCTTCCTGTGAGAGGACCGTCATTTTATGAAGAACGGTAGCAGTGTATGATGATCTTTATGAAGATTGCTGGTGGTCTCCCGGGCCCCTGTTTTAAGACGCCGTAATGTTTAGTTATGTATGTCTCTTGAAACCGGACCTTCATTTAGAAGAATGATTGTCTGATGCGGTTGGAGACTGTTGGTTAGGTATTAATCTCAAACACAAAACAGTAAACAAACCTGGCAATGGGTTTGGAAGGGAACCAAGAAACATTTTAGCTTAAAACACACGGTTTCACTTCCTATTGGGAAATAAGCAAGGCTGAATGGATATCAGTTAATAACTTAAATTGTGGTCGTTTTGGTTGGATACAGACAAGTGAAACTTTCATAATGGAGTTCTTTAACTTTTAATTGGATATGAAAATGATGATGGCTCTTTCACGGACACAAGTTAAGGTTGACAGGGAAACAATGATAAACCCATGCCATGATCCAATTATATATGATGTCATGAGAAAGTAAACAAAGAAAACATGAACAACATTCAGTCACAGCTAAGACTAAGATAAGGCAGTCTTTTGATACATTTGCTTTTTGGAAGTCATAAATCTACTACATGTTGTGCTGCAGGTCATGGTAAGGCCTGGTCTGGTTTCATTGTGTTGAACTAATTGTGCGTCGACCGCAGCATGTTGACCGCTATTGGGGCCAAAACCTCAAACCCCCAAATTATTAAATGAGCGTTTCTGTGGTCACTAGAAGTACCAATGACCACAGAATTAACAAGAGCAGATAAGGAGGCCCAGCGGCTTTGTGCGGTTTGATTGCATGCTTCTGCTCCAAAAAATAAAAATAAGGTTTAAAAATAAATACTAATTCCAAAAATGTTTGTTTTAAAAAAGGTTCATATTGATTTAATATTTAATCGTGTATCATGTTGGAGGTTTGATATGCTCCTTTTCTAATTATAATTTACAAAAATATGTTTTATTATTTAGAAAATAGTGTAGAAATGATCCATCACCTTAATATTTTGAGGCATGGGCACTTAGTAATGTAAACCTACATGCATTGATTTGTTTAGCATTTGCATTAATGTTTTGGCCTCTTTGAAACGTTTGCACAATTCTCCTCAAATGATGTGAATAAATGGCGAATGGAGGGAAAGAGCAGGGAGAGAGAGGGAGATAGAGAGAAAGAGGTCTGTAAATAAGCATCCTACATCCTGCTTTAACTGACTTTAGGTCCCTTTGTGGTGATTAGCTTTCTCCCATGGGGCAAGTGAGTTAGCAGAAGCAAAAGCTTTCTAATGAGCTGAGCTCTCGCGCCCCTCATCCCCGTCCCCTATCCACACACTCGCACACACACAAACGCAGTCCCCGAAGAAGGGCCAGTGGCTGTCTGAGGGTCCCAGGAGTGATCTCGCCCGCACCTGTTCTCCTCATAATCAGAACATTTCTCTACTTCATGTCCAGACCCAGCCAATTGTCCAAAGATGGGGTGTATTGCAGTTTTTCTTCTTCTTTCTTTTCTTTTTCTTTTCGTGGCACTTTATATAGCTGTTTAGAAAACCTGTTTAATCACTATTAGCCAGGAAATGTTTAGTATACCAAGGGGCGGGGCATGTTGTCACACTTTATGGGGAAAGTTGTTACAATAGAAACCTGCCAGTAAACATCTTATTGCAGTATTTTCAGCAAAACTTTTGTCCAAACCAAAACGTCATGTCAGAATTTATTAGGAGACAGTATGATTGCATGATATTATTTAATACAGCAGTTCAGTAAACAAAAAGTTAATATTAAACCAAACCAACCAGTTGAGGCACATTATTGATAGCTACTTAGTCTGTATATAACTTTAATGTGTAGTATTTGTTTTCAGTTGTTATTTGAGTCTATGTTCTGTGCTGGTGGCGAATTTCCAAGAAATAGTGTGGCAGGGAAATGCTGCTGTTTGATTGCTTTTTGATGACCTGTCTTGTCACTTGTTTAGTCTGTAAATATTTTGCTTTTTTGAATGAATCGGTTAAACGAATGATTCAGGGACTCACTCATAAAGAAAGATGTTATGTTTGTGAAAGAACTTCTTTTGAAAGAATCTTCTGAATGCATTAAGGGACATGCAATTATTTAACGTTTTTAAACGAAACGGTTGAATTCAGTTACTCACTTTTAACAAAGTAATTTGTCGCCACCTACTGGCATAGTGAAATGTAAAAATTAAATATAATAAATTGGATGATTTGAAGGATTTTTAACTAAATATTTGAAAGCAGCACATAAAAACCACTACATATTTGTTCAATGATATAATGTGGATTTATGAAACGACACGTATGAAAACAGCCTTTTGTTACAGTCACTTCCACTCATGCATCAAGCTCTTATTCTTAAGCAAAACTTTTTATTTTCTCTTTTTTGAATAGCACACGTTGTTTACAGCTCTTCCAGGGCTGAAGGCAACAACGGCCAAATATTTTGTGAGGCGGCACAAAGGGACGCAGAGACGCAAAGCGTTGGCAGATGGAGAGAGGCATGATGAGGACCTCTGTGTCAGGCAAACAACCTCCATGCTGCACAATTCCCTCAGCAGTGCTTGACAAAGGCTGTACCTGCCTCCTGATTGTGCACATGTTCCGTCTCCCTGGGAGATCCTCCTCAGGGGCGGTGCATGGACGGGAGAGCGTTCCGAGCACAAGTGGGAACTGAGCATTTATACAGATGATTATCCAGACTGCAGTCAGAGAACAAATAAACAAAATACAGGTCGGTCTCAGGAGCCCAGAGTTACTGGATCGCCCGACGCCCTCGTCTTTTCTGGTCCCTTGCACGGCGTTAGAAAGATGCCCCTTGTGGGACCGGTGAGAGCGAGTGTCAAGCACATGCAACGGCGAACAGTCTCATCCTAAACTTTCCCATTATCGCTTTCGAAACTTTGCAAACATGTTGTCATCGCCACATTTTAATCCACATGTTTTGAAATGCTCCTAACACATCTGTTATAGCTGTGTGCTGCAGCATACTGCAAGATAGTTGCTGCCATATGTACATATTTACATCTTGGGTGTAGGTTGGTACTGTATGTTATGTAATTTAAAATAGGTAAAATATATTTTCTAAATTGATAGTCCACCCTAACATTTCAATTCAGCAATTTAAATCCAACCAAACAGGTTTGGTTCCCATTGACATTCGTTGTCTGTTTTTTGTTCGTGCGGAGGAAGATGTTACCAACATTTGAAAAAAAAAGAAAAGTAAGTAATAATGGTAAGGAATGACTTGAAGATGAATAAACAGTAACTGGACTTTGTTTTTTGGTTGGACTATCCCTTTAAAAGGCAAAGAAGTTCATGCAAGTGATTCGGATTGATGGAAGATAGCAGCCGGGCTTTGTTGTGCGAGTTCAAAAAAGCTTGTTATTGAAACGGCAGGTCCATTACAGCTCTCCGCTGCCGCGTTCTAGGGCACATGGTAAGTGGCACTGGTCTGTGAGAGGTAAGTCTGATAAAAGGGCAATTGCTGCCTGCTAGCTGTCCATCACGGCTCAGAGTAAACAGGCCAGCATGGTGCAATAATCTGGGGAAGTGGCCCTGTTGCTCTCTGCATCCCTCTCTTGTTGTTTTCTCCTCTTTGGCCCACAGGGGGTGTTTAGACCAGGCCGCATGACCCAGCAGCCTGGGGAGGGCCCTGGGAGGGGTTCCTGTGCCACAGGTGAGGCCTCGCTGCAATCTGCCCCTTTGCCCAGCAGGCCAATCAAGCCCGTAGTGCACGTAGCAACCTGCAGGCAGGGAGGGGCCCGAGAGGACCTTCTGTCCCTCTGAAAGCTCAGAGGAGCCTGTCACCACCTCGTTTAATTACCTTTGTGTTCTTCATTAATTCATGGGCATCTTAATGCCCTGCAGGCCGGAGAGAGAGAACGAGACAGGAGGAGGAGGAGGAGGAGGAGGGGGTGTGGCGTGAGGGCGCTTCCAAAACAAAAACAATCCCGCCAGGAGCCACACCGGTCGCTTAAGACGCTCCGCTGGGACTTCCTGGGCTACTTTAGTTAAGACCTTCATAATCATTTCAATATTGTAAACAGGACTCGAGGGTCAGCGTTCAGGACCGGAGACATTTTGTCCCTGAGAGAAAGAAGCAAAACAAATCCCTCAAGTCCGGCCTTATGGCCAAATTACACCTCCGGTTGCTTCTATTAGGCATGTGGTAAGTGATTTGAGACGCTGAGAAGTGGCAGGAGTTAAAATGACCATAATGACACCAGAGATTTTGCCCTCAGCTTGAGACCACAGATAGTTAGATGGCGAAGTTAGATCTCAAAACAACTGTATGTATTGAAAACATAATTGCATTTAAAAGTTTAATTGCTGCTGCAATTTAAGTAAAATCGAAGGGCCAACCTGCAGTGCTAAGTTCATTTCACTTTTGAATTTAAAAGTCACTTTTTCATATATATAAAAGGGCTGCATTAGAGTTCATATTTAATAATGTGTGTTTGTTTATTTGCTTATTTATTTGAAATATATCAAATACAACTTTTAGGATTTTTTTAAAAAAGTGAACATGATATCATTTATTTTTTTTACTTTTCAAATGCATTTTATGCATGGATTTTATCGTTTTAGGTCCAGGTTTTCTACTTGGATCATAACAAATATTAATTATTACACGTGACAATCGATCATAATCTAAACCTAAAACATTCTTGAAATGAATCTTATTTCCACCATCATAATTTCCATCACAGTATATTATTGAACAAAATGCATAATTTGAGACATGTTTGAGACAGGTTTTTTTTGACAAGCCCAAAAGTGGTCATAGTTGAATAAATATCTTACAACAAAGTCATTTGTTATCCCTCTGCTATACTGTACTAAGAAATAAAAGTTTAGAATAAATCAAATAAGCAAGGGCCCAAAGAAACCAAACACAGATGTCTGTTGTTGTTTCATTATCTATTTTCAGTAATGGCTGGACGTCTGACTCTGTAGGTGCTGTATGAATCTCAGTATGAAAGCTCTTGACAGGTGTTCATCAGCCAACAATAGGCAGCTTTTGTATTCTATCTGATGTCATCAGAGTGTGTGTGCAGCGCACAGGGGCCGCTCCTGACACCCAGGTCCCAGGGAGTGGAAAGTTAATCCTGTGACAGATGTGTCTTCTCTCTCCTGGCTCCCGGTCATGCTGCAGCGGCAACATCAGCGCCCTCTTGCCCGCCTCCCTCTCTTTTGCTCCCTCTCTTTGCCTATAAATATATAGGAGAGGTAAATGTTCGCTCAATGCTTGGTAGAGTCCCTAGAGTCAGCCGGCCATGAGCAGCGTAACGGCGAAACACCCCCCCCCTCCTCCTCTCCCTTCCCTTCCGTGTCACATGACTTCTCGAGATTGACAGCCTCCCCAAAGAGTGAGAGCTGGAACAGATGGAATATGAATGGTTCAGTCGTGTATGAAAAAGGTGTCTGGGCAAAGGAGCGTCGATGGGGGAACTGCAATTGCTATTTAAGTGTGGCTAAATCTCTTTGTCTTCCTGTTCTCTGATCTCTCAGAAAACACACAGGAAGGTCTAAAATCAGTTCTGTGCACAACAAAACATTCCAAACAACTTACTAGATGCGATATGGTGGGATATTGCACATTTCAGGCAACTAGATAGATCATTTTTTCTCTATTTTCCAGTCAAGTACGAGCCATTCACGTTTTTAAGAGCCGATTTTGAAGTTGGAATGCATTGTTTTATGCATTGACATATTATACAAGCTCCAAACAGTGGAGCGGTTTGGTTCAAATTAAGAAGTATGTTTCTCTTCCATCACCCAAAAACAATTCCTCATTTAAAATGTAATGGAATGTTTCCGCATCATAAAAGTTGAACTGTGAAATTTCATTTCCATTCTTCTTTGCTGGCATAAGGGTTACATTTTTTGCGGATTCAGTTTCTTCCAATTAGAAATACATCCAAATTCTCATTAGAATTATGGAGAAGTAAGATTGTATCTCCAACTATTTCCTCAACACAGTCAGCATGTACTTTGCTCATTAGTGACTGTCTCAATCATGTCTTTAATAGGCATATGGTTATTATGAGATGCCATTTCAAACCATGTTAAGCACAGCAAGGAAACCCATTAAAACATAAGTAGGGGGATTTTTCCCAATATGAGGTCATAAAGGGAAATGATAAGACGGAGGGTCTTGGTTAAAGTCATAACTCTTTCAAGACTTTTTCTGAAAAAAGAAAGGACAAATTCAAAGCCTAGGCACTTTCGCTGTGCCAACAAGGGTCCTGTCACAGTTTGTCAGTACACGCATATATAAACATTAAATATGATTGATAAGCGTTTCTTCTGCTCTCCCAGGCTTCGATTCATCTTCTGGAGTCAGAGTAGGGTAAGAGCGTCTGTCTTGCCGGTCCCTCGACATCTATTTGCTTTTAAGCGCTAAGTCATTATCAACTAATACATGTAGATTGTGTTAGGAGCGAATGGTGTGCAGTGGAATGAGGGAAAAATTAGTGAAGTGTTATGGAGGACAGCAGATGTTAGGCTGGAGTTATTACAAGCTGAGATGATTAGCTGAAAAACATTACTTGACAAAGTGGTGGCATGCAGATGACAGCTGAAGTATTTTATGCTGGAAATTTGCAACATTTCTAGAGGCAAGACAAGCAGAGAGACCATCAATGCCGCACTGCCTTAAAAGCAAAACGCTGTACTCGCTTTTGTCCTGATATCATTACTCTCTGTTATTTGACCTCGTATTATGTTGATGTTTTCTAGGGTCGCTGTTGCTTGCGTGAACTCAGTGAAATCATTTCTGCGCGATACGGCTCTGACATGACATGCCCAATTAGCTATGCGGAAAAAAACTTCCTGTATTTACGCTGAACCCGAGCGAGCAGGTTTCTCCGCTTATCTTGTGACAGAGTTTACATATTAGGCGTGATTATGTTATGGTTGCCCGAGCAAAAAGATTCCCTTTACTGTCAATTATGAAATAGACAGAATGGAACAAAAAGGGGGAAATTTAAGCGTCTTCAACAACTTCCTGTAATTTCAATTTATTGAGAATGAAACAGAGGATAAAGATTTTGAAATTATAAGCTATTATGCATCAGCGAGAGAGCAGGGCTGAGGGTGACTTCATAAAATACAGCTGACAAGCCTAAGCAAATTACCAAAGACCATTACAAAAATCACTTAATTGCTAACCATTCTGTCAGGTCAATTGACGCTAAATGAAAAAATAACAGAAAAGCGTTTATGCCGCGAAAGGCGGGCTCTGAGAATGAGGTGAACACTTAGGAAGGGGGAATGGGTGGAAATGCGCTGCGTAAAGTGCTGTCGTAGCTCTAGTCTTTTTCAGAACAGCCAATTTACCTCATAGATTCTTCTGCTTGGAAATATTCCCAAGTATGGCCCATTTTTAAAACGCATCTCTTTTGTTTTGAACAATAATAGCTTTTGCATATTATTTTAAGTGAAGTAAAATGATGTACGTTTTATTTTATTGTTGTTCTGTCTTAAAGGGAGGAAAGTTATGTCATTATTTACTCACCAACACGTCAGTTCTATGTGTGAAATGCAAAAGCAAGCTTCTAAATAACTCACTGCAGGAATGTCAGGACAGAATTTTCATTTCTGTGTGAACCATTAGTGCTTTAAGTTCTGTGCGTGTTTCGGCAGTTCAGTTCAGTTGGTTTTCATTTTCCTTCTGTCCTGGCTCGCCATTGAGCACCTGCAATTCATCATGGTGTGAGTTCAGACAGATCTGAGAGGTATTATCGTACAATCGCAACATGTTACCTACCACAGGATCTAAGGGAAAACGGTGTGATTGAAAACATGGCCCAGTCTAGAGCTTCTCCCCTGATCTGCAGCGCATAATGAATAAGGAGCTGCTGATTAGTAGATAAAAAGTGATTAATAGCCGCACTGATTATCGAATCAGGCCCCTCACCGGAATAATCAGTTAATTGATCATTATTCTATGGGAGCCGTCAGTATCCGCGATGGTGGTGGTCTTCGGAGAGCGTTGAAATTGAAGTTTACTTTGCCTGTCAGATGGAGAGGGAACAGAAGCTAAATGTTATCCTTTCAGTCAACAGTATGTGAGTTTTTTGCTTTTTCTTTCTTCAGTTTTTTTCGTATAGATTCTCTAGTCATGTGCAGTAATATAAAAATAATAAGCCTATTTACTGATTCTGAACACATTTGGAATTTATATTTTTTAAGTTATGTACATATGGTTGCAATCTATTTAACGATTTACTAGTTTGCCACAATAATATAATTTATTTGCGTTACTGTCATATATTGACTTTTCTAAATAAATGTGGATGTATTTTAATTAATTTAATCAATTAAGTGGTGTGATATTTATTTATTTATTCATTTATTTATTTAGATATATATTAATTTATGCATAAACTACGCATAGTATTTCAAATGATTTATATAATCCAATATACATTTGTTGAATCGGATCTATAACACAAAATTTTATATAATTTTAAAGACTGTTTGACATTTTCACTTAAATATTTATCTGCCAAATAACATAACATTTATTGCCTGTTATTCAGCATCTGTATTTATCTAGGTGTTTCTGTGGCATATATTTTGACCTGTATGATGAAAACTTAACAGGTATTTTGAAGTGATTAAGATAATGAGATCAATCTGAAACTCTGTCGACAGATTTGCTAAAGAAGATGCACATCTTATCAGTCTATCCAGAATCCCTCCTGTATCGATGTCAGATTACACACCCTGCAAGCTCTCCTGTTGTGCCGTGCTGTTCTGCTCTGCTCTGCTCTGTTCTACAAGAGAAATCAGTAACTCCCAAGCGTACTTGCATGAACCTTTGGGAATCAACCATCGAGAGTGGAAAATATTCCTGCTGAAATGTGTCAGGGATGCAAAGTACAGAGGACTTTATATAGTGAGATAGATGGATACAGTGTGGTCTAAAAGTCTGAAAGCATATATATATATATATATATATATATATAT
>JAUYWG010000053.1:6356235-6386638 GCA_034779775.1 Enteromius afrohamiltoni
CTGCTTCCTGCTTAAATACCTGCGTGAGGTTACTTCCGGGTCCTCGTGACCTCACGTGATCCGGTGCGTGTGACAAACCTCAAAAACAGTAAGGACAAATTACTGTTTTTTGCTTTTTTTACTCCTATGAAAGACAAAACACAAGATTTATAGTCAACCAGAACAATTGGCAGTACTGGGATCTTGCCCAAAAATGTACACTAATAAATAGTTAAAGTTAAAAAAGCAGAAAATAATATCAAATGTGTTTATAATTATTCTAACATTTCTTTTTGAGAGAGAGATAGGTACATAACTAATTCCAAAATTGAACACAAACACATAAAAAAGATGTACAATGGTTTCTTCTAAATAACAGAAAGTAAATTTTTCTTCAATATTTTGCATATACTTATTGCATATTAAGTATACTATTACAAGAAAATCATCGCTGTAATAGTTTATATGTTACTTTATATTGTTACTTGGAATGGCATTAAATACAATGTTATATTCTTTAACGGAGCCCCAAAATCAAATTTCCTGAAAAAATTCTGAAAAAGAATATGGCTGACCATTGTCATTCATCAACTGATTAACAAAGGGTATGTTATTCAAGGACCATCTCTCAAAGAATAATGATTTAAAGCCTGTTGGTGAAATTTTGCTATAATTTAATGGGTAATTTACCAAGCACTGCAATAAAAAATCAGTACCTCCAATTGCTTTTCATATAAAATTGGGTAATATGTTCCATAAAGAATCTTTTTAACCAATTTACTTTTAAAACATGGTTAAAGAGAGTGAAGTCAACAACTTCAAGACCTCCACCACTAATCTTATTTCTTAGAACCCCCTTTTTAATTTTGTGTGATTCGTTTTTCCATATGAAATTGTATAATAATTTATCCAGGGAGGTACATGTTGACTGATGACTGATGATGACATGATACAGTCCAATACAGAAAATAGATTAGAGACTCTTGACAGACCCTCTGCTTTTGACAATAAGACTCGGCCAGCAGAATAGAACTTAATTCTTATCATTTCTTTAATGGGATTGAAATTAAGTTCTGTAAGAACCATATTTGAATTGAAAGATATTGTAATTAGTTAAGTTAATTAAGCAGCCCAATTTTTACAGCACTGATAAAAAAATCAGCATATTAGAATGATTTCTGAAGGATCATGTGACTGTGAAGACTAGAGTAATGATGCTGAAAATTTAGCTTTGCATCACAGGAATAAATTAGATTTGAATGTTTATTAAAATAGATGTTTATTTCATATCGCTATAATATTTTATTAAATATAGCCTATATTAATATATTTAAAAAAAATTATATATATATATATGTGTGTGTGTGTCTATACGCTCTGCATAAAAAAAGTTATGTCACTGAAATGTTACAAAAAAATATTTATATACTAAATATATTGTAGAAACTTAATTTCCTGTGAATCCGCTTTGCAACGATTTGTACTTTGAAAGGCGCTATACAAATAAACTTGAATTTAAATTAATTAAAAAATGTCCTTGTGATGGCGTATGCATGTGTGTGTATGTGTTTGTCTGCTTTAGAAATCAGTGATGATGTGAACCCATTCAAAGTCCTTGAACATAACGATCTCTTCAAGATTAGGGACAAAGAAAAATCTCACAAGAAGCTGGTTTGTATCATTTAATACACTGATACAATACATTATTAAGATGTGCGATGTGCAGTCTGCAATAAGGGAGATATTAAACATTTATAATGGTGAACGAACAGTTAATGTTAATTTCGGCATTTACTAATGTATTACCAAAATAACAAGTTTTGTTTGTTAACAGTTAATGCACTGTGAACGAATATTAAACACACAATAAACAATTCTATTATAACTAACTAACAAAGATTAATATATAGTGTAATAAATGCATTGTTCAATGTTTGTTAATGTTTGTTAATACATTAATTAATGTTAACAAATGACACCTTATTGTAAAGTGTTACCCATAATTGCATCTAACTGGAGTCTGGAGATGTGCTAGAAGTTAAAAGCACAATCTAGGATACAGTTGCTCAATACTAAAAACATAATTTGTCCAACAGGAATTAAATATAATAATAATATGCAGATGCAAATATGAAAATGTTGCAATCTCTTATGGCAGGATCACCAAAGTAAGTTAGCTTTATCTGTCCAAGAGAAGATGACATTTGCAGGCAGAACAAGAGCAGGACAAACCAGACTGAGGAAGGAATTGAAAGAGGAGAGTAACATGCCAGTCACACATACTCATGGACAGCTCCAAATTACACCTGCATGGAGAGTATCTATAAAAGGTGAGCCACTCCAAAATCCAACCAAATTTCAGAAACCTTCCCAGCTCAAATTTTAGATTTTGTTAATATTTTTTTGGATTTAAGGCAAACATTGTGATGATTATTAAATGTTGTGAATGTATATTTACTGAGTAATCCCCAGTTTTGGGAAGGGGTCAAAATAAAAAATGTATGTAGGACTTGGAGCCAGATTACAGGGGATAAAAATGACTATAGAAAGATGGCAGTATTCTTATTTTCTTTTTCTTTTTTTCTTTTTTAGGGCCCTATGTGGTTCTTTTCCAGAGATATTGGGATCTTAGTTTGGCTCCAAGTGTAAATTGTTCAATTGTATTATTTTTCAGTGGTCAAAAACCAAATGTGGGTGACTTTGCATTAATTACATCAATAAACTAAGATTTGATTCACCTGGATAGTTTAATAATTAAAATGTCCTCTTGAAATTCATCTTGAGGTGTATGTTTTATGTTGTATTCTATTTTGATAGAGGGGAAAAAAAGAATTGTTTATTTCCAATATTTTTCGTAATTTTACTTTAAATACAAGAGGTAACAGCTGTATGCAAAATTTGGTTTTCAACCACTGAAAAAGGATAAAATGCTACAGTTAGGGCACCTAGTTACATTGAGATTTCCATATATTTGGAACTGAAATATCTTTTTGGCTTAAAAATTAAGATTATGAAAGAACGTCTAACCAGAACCAGAATCTAAATGGATTTTAAGATATCTTTAATAATTCTTGATTTGAGTTTGACAGAGATAAACAAGATACATAAACCAAATTTGGTTTTTGACCACTAAAAATGTGTACAAAGGAACAATTTACTCAAAGAGCCACATTGAAATCCCAATATCTTATCTCTATATAAAAATTTAAAGGATATTAAGATATGTTTAATACGTCCTGAGTTACAGGCATGTATACTTAAGAAAAGAAAAATGCTTTTTCCCATACTTGAACAGTCACCTTTGATATATAATGCAACAAAAATGTCTAATTTATGTATAATTATGTATAAAAAGTCCTAATGTCAACAGATTTGTCTGTGTTTGAATTGACACAGAATGACCCATATCTAAACCCATAACATTTTTGCCTACTATTACTACTAGTACTTTATTATAAATTATTATTTTGATTTTCTCAGACCCTAATGTTGAAAAGGGAGGCATGAATGAATATATCACTAAGAAACGTGAGCTCTTCTTACTTGAGGTAAGATGGATTTTGTTTTTCTAGTTCTTAGCCACTAACCAGGTGGAAGATTTGCTTAATTTCTTCTTTGTGGTTTTGACAGATTTTTCTCTTTGGATTAATTTTGTCCTCCATTCTTCTGTGCTTGATTGCTTGTACACAATCTCTGTCAAATTTTCAGTATTCTCTGGCAGTAAAGAAAGGAGAGATTCAGCTACTGGAGCAAATGGCTGCAGAAGAAGAGAGGAAATTGACAAAAGCTGAGAAATTCTTGGAAGATGACGCCATCTTGTTTGAAGAATTCTTAAAAGAAAATGACAAGAATTCAGTTGAGGCTATCAAAATGTATATACAAACTATACACAAACTTCACTTTAGCATTATAAAAAAAACAAAAGTCCTGTCATTAAAATTGTGTTGCTATTTTAAAGTACAATGCTTGAATTAATGTTTGAAATATTTTTTATAATGGACATAAATATTGCAAATAATGGTGTTTTACATGGGAATGAATACACAATCAAATATTGTTAAGTGCTGAGCAGGAGACCAAGGTGAAGCTGGAGAAAGTAGCTGAGATTAAGAAGATAACTTCCAAAATGGTTGCAATCAAGAGGTATAAACAAACTGTTTGATTAGATACTTCCAAAATAGTTTTGGCAGGGTTGTTTAACTTTTTTCTCTCTTTATCCTTTGATTTTAGTGACATCTCTAAATATGAGGACATCTTGAAGGAGTATAAAAAATATAAAGAGTTTCTGCTGATGCTGTCACCCCCAGAATGGCAGGAGAAACAGAGATCCAAGAGTAGGCACTCAACAGCTTCCACAAATACTGAGAGGGATGAAAAACAGGCAGAAAAAATAAAAAAGAGCAAAGAAAGAAAGACAGCAGAAGGCAGCAAGCGTATGTTGGCAACTTTACAAGCTTTTTAAAATGACATGATTGTTTAAGAGCAAAGTACAGACCTAAAATGAATAGAAGATACAGGTGTAAATATTAATTTCTGTCATGTATTTGCTTTTTATTTTCTATTTTCATGTATAGGTGGAGAAAGACGAGTGGCTCATGGTTTCTTGTCTTCTCAGGAGGCCAGGGCTTCATCTAAACAAAGTGTGAAGCCCAGCCATCAGAGCAGCAAAATGTATATGCAAACCATAATATTAAGTGCATAGCTTTGCATGTTCAGTGATTAATAATTATATATATTTTTTTATATGTTAGATCTGCACCTGGGACTGACAGCTCGGATTGTGAGGTTAATATCCACTAACATTCTGTTGAACTAAGTAGCCAGTTTATTATTCAGTTATATTTTCCAATGATTACATTAGATTTATAGTTGTAAAGTGTTACACATTTATATTTTATGCCTGAACCTACTAACCTGAAAAATGTAGGAGTTAGGTTTGGGCTGGATAGTATGGACTAGTATGGATAGTCTGCTGGTAGATACAATAACTACATAATTTGCCAGCAAAAAGCAGCTTTCTCCATTATCGCTGATCAGGCAGCATACATATTGCTGTATGCGTTGCTATTTAGTAATATCTCATTTTCATTAAGTTATTAATGTTTTTTTTAGTGCCGATTCACTCTTATACTATAAATGTGTGAAATTAAGTTATGCTATAGATCAGTTTAATTACACTCAGTTGTAATTTTTTCTATTCATTAAATGAAATGCACATTTATAACTATTTTAATATACATAATATATAAAGAGAATGTTTTTGAAAATAAATATCATAAAGAGATTATCTTATTCTATAAAATTTATGCTTACTGTTATATTTTTTCTGGGTCTTGCACCATTCAAGAAACTGCCAATTAGATCAACAGGAATGCAAACATTTTATGATCACTGTGATGTCTCCTTTAGGACAACCCAGAGATGTTCTTCAAAGAACCTAAGGAACTTTTGAATCTAATGACTGAGCTGGAAGAGCAGAACCTTTCCCTCATACAAAACACTAGAGAGACAGAAGAAGCTTTGGAGGGGTTTAGACAGAATGCTGAACTTACTCAAAAAAACATGTGTGTACTTGTGTGCACCACCATAGATATTTTTTGTTTTGTTTTTTTCCAGGAAAAAATGCTATTTGTTTGTTTATTTACAGGGAGTCTGAATCAAAGCAGCTAAAAGAGCAGATTGATATTATGACTGATGCTATTAAGAGGGAGAAAGAGAGAGCCGCAGAGCTGGAAACGAAAGCCAAATTGTTCAGCTTTGAACAGTACAAACCAGAGGACCAGGTAAGATACTTGTCTTTTCTTGTCCTGTTTTGTCTTTTTTTTTGTAACCTGCATTGACAAACAAAGTACTAAATATTTTTCCTTCCACATGTAGTGCATTCAGTTTCTGAATAATATTTTTTATCTACAGAAGTCCACTGTTGGCTTTTTCATTAACCGTCTGAAATGTTTGCACTTTGAAAAATAAATAAAACCTAACGTTGTGTCCATCATAAAAAAAAAAGATTTTACCTAAAGAACGTCTCGGTTACGTACTGTAACCCCCTTTCCCTGATGGAGGGAATGGAGACATTATGTCATGACGACAGACTGGGGTCATTACCTGGGAGCCCTGATTCGCTCTGATATAGAGAAAACACCAATGAAAACTGGCTAGTGTAATTTGCATGCTGAGCCACTCCCTCGCAGACCAGGTATAATAGGGCAGCAGGTGTATCCACTCATCAGATGTTGCTGAGGAGCCGAGAGCCAGGTCCCTGGGCCCCCAGCGATGGGTCTAGGCTGTGTAAGCAGAACCTCAAGAACCTCACGACCAGATCGTGCTTTCCAATGGACCAGCCATTCACTGCATCGTGATGGGCAGCCACATATACTTTCAAAGTGGAGGGCGACAATTTTTCTTGCAGGAAGGAAAGCACTACTCCAATCGTGCATGATCGGGGGTTCTACGCACGAGCAGAACACCAGTCAGCGAACAGACGGCACTTCAAGGCATAAGCTCGCCTCGTAGTGAGAGCTCTTGCCGAAGTGATCGCGTTAACCAACGCTGGTGGAAGAACACTTAGGTCTGCCACGTCCTATCTAGGAGCCACACATGGAGGTTCCACAGGTCTGGGTGCGGGTGCCACAGGGTGCCGTACCCCTGAGAGAGGAGATCCTGCCTCAGAGGTATGCACCAGGGAGGAACTGACACGAGGAGCATGAGTTCTGTGAACCAGGTCCGGGTGGGCCAGTATGGCACAACCAGCATAACCTGTTCCTTGTCATCCCTGACCATGCACAGTGTCTGTGCGAGCAGGCTCACTGGGGGGAAGGTGTACTTTCGTAGGCCTTGCGGCCAGCTGTGTGCCAATGCATCCGTGCCGAGGGTCCCCTCGGTGCAGGAATAAAACCACTTGCAGTGGGAGGACTCACGGGAGGCAAATCGCCTTGGGATGGAGACGCCATTCTCTTGGGTAGGTAAGCTGTCATGAGAGCGCATCGGCTGCACGATTGAGCTCCCCCGGGATGTGAACAGCACCCAAGGATTTGATATTGCAGTTGATATGCCAAACCTCGGGACCCGGGAGTTCAGCCAGTGGTCTCATATGGAGTAATCCCAGTGGCGTTACAGCGTTTCTTACACTGCGTTCAGGAGAGAACTGCACATGGACAGCTCTCGGCTGCAAAGCAAAATCTGATGAGTGGATGCATCTGCTGCCCTATTATACCCGCTCTGCAGGGGAGTGGCTCAGCATCTAAATCCCACTAGCCAATTTTCATTGGCATTTTCTCTGTATTAGAGCGAATCAGGGCTCCCAAGTAATGACCCCAGTCTGTCGTCACAACATAACGTCATAGTGACTGACAGACAATTAGAATTGACAATTCTTAGTCAATTCTAAAATCAAAAACATTCAATATTTGTCTAAAATATTGTCTTTCTTCTAAGTGTAAGTATGTCTTAAATAAAACATGAGTGCTACTCACTTCTTATAGAAACAACTTGCTCAGCTACAATCTATGATAAATCATTGGACAGTAACTTGTCATGTGATAAGCAAGTCTAGTGACCTAAGAAGTAATTTTACCTTGTCTAAAAGGACAAGACTCTTGATGCATTGAGACGAAAAGTGGAGGAGGTGTACCACTGCTGTGTGGGGGAGACTGAGGCGAATCTGACCACTTTGCAGATGCTGACAGCAATTGAGGAAAAACTGGGGGAGCTTTTGGAAAATGCAGATATGATTCCAAAAGATCAAATGAGTATAGCTGAACGTGCTAAAGAGAAAGAGAGGAGAATGAGGTGATGAAATACACTACTACACTAGCACAGTAATACACTACTGTGCTAAACACTACTAAATACTGTATACTACTGATCTACAACTGCTGTGCAGAAGTCTTAGGCCACTAGTATTTCCACTAACAAAAAAAGGTGAGTCAGTTATATCTTTTGCTATGGTGTGCCAGAAAATATCACACCAAATGTTAATTTTATTTTATTTTATTAATTGATATATGTAGTTTATTTATGACAAATTATTTTGGTGATGTGTTTTTGGTGAAAATATTAGTGACTTAAGACTTTTGCACAGTAGTGTCCATCTACATTAAAAGAATCTGTATGTAGTGTCAACTCTATCTAGTCTTCAACTTCTTTTTACTCTTTAGGCTGCGTGATGAGAAGATATATTTGCAGATGAAACAACAGGAGGAAAGACAGAAAAAAGCACTGGAAAGATCTCAGGCTCAGATTAAGAAAACGGTAAGAAAAAGACTAGAAACATACAGTGCACTCCACTAATATTGGCACCCTTGGTAAATCTGATTTATTAGATAAATTATTAGCACCCAATTATTGCTACATCCTTTTCTCAAGATAACAGCTCAGAGTTTTCTCCTGTAATGTCTTAAGAGTTTGTAGAACACCTTATAACAGAAAAGAGACCACTGCTTCATGCAGAATCTCTCCAGATCCTTCAGAATACCAGCTTCTCCTCTTTAGTTCACCTCACTCATTTTCTGCTGAGTTCAGGTCAGAGGACTGTTTGTGTTTGGATTATTGTCCCAGTGGAAGACCCAACCATGGCCCATTATAAGATTTCTAACATATAGAGATGATGCCTTGTGTCTAAACAAGATGTCCAGGACTCCAGCAGAAATATAGGCCCACAACATAAAAAAATACAGCAGTATATTTTATTGTACACATTAAGTACTTTTTATCCCTGTGTTCAACAAACCCATCTTGAAAGCTAATTTTTAAATTTCATCTGATCATAGAAGCCAGTCCCATTTATAGTTCCAGTCCTGTCTGACAACTGAACATGCTGGAGATTGTTTTTTTATGAGTGAGGAGAATTTTTCTTAAACTCTCATGAACAACTGTGCTGATGTTTGGGCTGTTTGACAATTTTTTTAAAGGTTTTCTGACCCTGAGATAACTATTTCCTGCAGTTCTCCAGCTGTGATCCTTGAAAAATCTCAAGCCACTCAAACTCTATTGCTCGCCATGTATTAGGATAATAAAGACACATGTACTCTCCCAGGCAGCTTCGTAACATTTTATGTTAACTGGAAATTCTTTAATTATTTCCCTGATGGTGGAAATAGTAATTTTCACTGCTCTAGCTCTTTTATTAAAGCCACTTCAATAATTGGTAAAGCTCAGGTATCTTTTGCTGCACATCATAAATGTATAATTTGTTTTTTTTTTCTCATTGTGTTGATGATTAAGGGAATTTGGGCTTTGTTTTCCCTCCTATACATATTTGTGTGACACAAGAAACCATGGCTGGATAATTTCATGTCCATAATCACCCTGAAGTGCTTTCGAATATTATGAGTATATTCCCGTTTAATTGTGAATATGAATGGGAATATACTTCAGAGATATTTTACTCATAAATTCTAGGAGTGCCAATAATTGTGTCAACAAGTATTGGAGAAAGACATTTATTTCATCACAAGAATTTGTCCCTATTTTCAATTGTTTTTCTTCAATGACAGGTTAGAATTGTGTGAAGGGATAAACAAAGCAGATTTATTTTCACAGCCACCTTTGCTACTGGGTGCCAATATTAGTGGAGGGCACTGTAAGTTTTACCACAACAAATATTGTCTAACTTTGGCATAAAATCATATTGCAAATGTTTGTCACTCACGGCAAAAAAGCATTAACTGTGTTCATGGGGACCTGAGCTCCATTCTGTTATAATCCAGATTACAAGTAATTTCTTCTCAAGGAAAGTTTACGTAATACATCAAGCTCTTTTATTCCAAATTATTTCTTATCTTGTAACATTTTTAAATCACTGATATATTTTTTAAAACAAGTAGAACATGCTTTGTTTTCTTTTAGTCGGTCAAGAAGCTGATGCCACGCTCCCAGCCTCCTCTGCGCAAACATCAGACAAACAAAAACACTGAAGCTACAGAGCGGGAGAACAAAGAGTTCCTGTAATTCTTCAGTTAAAATAAGCATGTCAATATTTGCCTGAATACGAATACAAATGTATTTCAGTAGATAGAAGGTAAAAAAGTATAATATCAGTCTTTGTTTTTGCAAGTGATGTTCATGAATCATGAATATACAAAACCTTGTGAAACTTTGTGAAATAAATATTTGCGGACAAACTATAGAGACAAAAGTTTGATTTATATGTAAAATTTTATTAACCTGTTCTGAAGTGAATCAAACCTAATATATACATTTCAGCTGCATTATTTTATAAAAAGTAGAACAAATTTGTCGTCCCCCCTCACAAACATGAAACATAACTATATCAGCACTTTACAAAGCCATACAAAAATAGGCATCAAAACAACTGTGTTTTATAGTGGTAAATCAAGCAAATAAGTTAAGGTCAAATCAAACCAGATACAAACAGTTAATGACAACCATGACAAACAGTTAAGTCATATCAATAATATTTATTCTGGTCAAGTGGCAGAGCAGTGATGTTCACTGCCAATTATGATTTATATGCTCACAAATCATACTGAAATATGAACTTGAATCAAGCAAGTTACATGATCAAAATTAAACTAAAACTAAATGTGCATTGTATTTGGTCAAATTAGCTATCTGTATGTAACAGTACTATTCTGACTTCATGTATTTAACATGAATGCAATGATTTGCTTAAATTAGATAATGAATAAAAAATAAAAACCAGTGGAGGCACTGAGAAAAGGTACAAGGTCATCTGAGATTGAGAATGAGAGCGAGACTAAGGGGAGACAGCCCGACATAGAAGGTCTTTCAGAAGCATTTTTAGGTTTCCTCCATCACTCCAAGTCTTGTAAGTTAATGGTGCTCCCAGTGAATTGGGAGTTATCAGATCCATTTTCATCTTCAGCCATGACTGTAGGTTCCTACAAGAGATAATATTTAGGTTAGTTTGTAGATTGCATTAAAAAAAAAAAAAAAAAAAACAATAACAATTGTTATTAACAATTGACAATTTTATGGCACACATTCGCAATGGATATATACAGGCCACTGAATCAATCCAAAGTGTATTTTTCTTTCTTCCCCAAACTTTTTTTTTATTTATACAAATTGTATGATGTGCAATTAATTTCTTATATTTTACTTTCAGAACGTTTCAGATATTTGTTCACTCCCCAAATTTGTCACTGTTGAAGCACAGTAATAATTTATTTAGAAGAGTTATATTGACTTATTAAGATTCTACGACGCCATTTTAGTGCCACAACCCCCCCCCAAAAAACCTTAAATTAAAAATTAAATATACAAGCTTGATAAAAATGATAATTCTAAAGAAAATTTCAGGTAGCACTTAGAGGCTTTTGCATTTGAACTCTTCATACTACCCACACAAATTAACACTACACTTCCTTATGATAGCGAATCATTTAGGAAAAAAGAGTGACTGTCTTTATGAATGGGAGATTTAATCATTTCACTAGATGATTCACTAGAACTTGTTTCAGACTATTTTGACGACGAAATATAGCAAAAGAGTCAAAATATATAACTGTGTGAGCATATCCTACTCAAAAACACGTACACAGGGAACGCGCCTCATGCTGAGCACGAACCCGTGTGGACATGGGTGTCTATCAGAGGTAAAAAAAAAATTATATAAATACTGTTCAGTTTCTCACAAAAACCGATCGCTTCGTGTCTTAAGACATCAATGTATCGTCACGAGCCACAGGGTGTAATTGGATTCGTCTGTGCATGTTTTTTTTTTTTTACTTTGAAAGGTTTGGTGCCCATCCACCTCCATTAAATGACTACCAAACTGCCACGGTTAAAGTTAAAATTTTTTAACACGTTCGTGTTCTGCTGAGGAAACAAAGTCACCTACATCTTGGATGCCCTGGGGGTAAGCAAATAAACATACAATTTTCATTTTTGGATGAACTATCCCTTTAAATGCGTTTTTAGATTGCGGGAAAGCAGTTTGCACAAGGAAACATTAATGCCAATAACATGTAATGACCGTTAAATGTCAATTGTAAAATATACTATGCTAGCCAAAAGGGAATGCAGGGTTGCTTGCTATTCAATCCAACTATTGGCATATCCATTTATTAAATTGCACCAAAAATAAATCTGACAACAATAAATAAAAACTCAACTACAAACAAAAAGTACAAGCAGTGCAATGATTATGAGGCTTGGAAGTTGTATAAACCTGTAGGATGTTGACAGGAAGATCCACAGTGAGCTGAGAGTGTGAACATGAGGTCTGTGAACTCAACTGGAAAGCCAGGTCTCCATCAGCAGCAGGATCATCCTACAACAAACACACTCAAATCAATATACAGAACTGAAGTGAGAACTATCCAATTCCACCCGATCATCTAACCTGCAGCAGCTGAATCTGTACAAATTGCGTGCCTGCCACCGGATCTCGGATGGGTAGCTCACTGTTTCCTGTAGCAGCTCCATCTCCAAAATGAGCACATGAATTAGTCGGTGGAGCAGAATTGGTGCCTTTTGATCCTTTAGACTTTCTTTGGCCAGTCTCAGAGGAACATGCTGAAGGGCCTGGACCTTTCTGTTTTCTCTTCTTGGCGAGCTGAATGGCTCTGTAGTCTGTACGTGCTGATCCACTGCTCTCCTAATAGATGAACAACAGAACGGATTTAGACTTTTTGGTTCCCTTTTTTAAAATTATTAAAGAAAGTATGTTTAACCGCCTTAATAATAACAACAACAACGTTATATGGTAACCAAGTTACATGGTTCACTAACCATCATGCTGTTCTAAACCTTTGAAAGCTTTGTGCATCTTTGGAACAAAAGATATTCTGGATGAAAACCAGGAGGCTTGTGAAGGTCCTTTTGACTGCCAAGTAAATTACACTGTCAAAAGCCCAGAAATATATGAAGGACATTGTCAAAACACTCCATTTGCCATCAGTGTTTCAATCTGAATTTTATGAAGCAACAAGAAAACTTTTTATACTCAAAGAAAATAACACAATGTCACCGTAGGACAGTATCCACTGACTGAACTGCGTACACTGTTCTGTGTCAGCTGCACCACACAGATAAGTTTTCTTCATTTATTGATGCTTTGATTTTAATTTAAAAAATCTATGGTGGTATGGTGGTAGTTGAATAAAGTAATTATTTTTATTTTCTTTGCTTACAAAAAGAATTCTCGTTGTTCATAAAATTCTGATTGAACCACTTTCTTTCATTAATTTTCTGGGCCTTGATAGTGTTATTTCCTTAGCCGTCAATGGGACAGTCACAGTCTCGGTTTTCATCAAATATATCTTCAATTGTGTTCCAATGATGAACAAAAATTTACCGGTCCGGAACAACATGGGGATAAGTAATTAAAGACAACATTTTCATTTAAGGGTGAAGTAATCTTTTAAATACTATTTTCTGTCAGTTCAAGATCAACTCTTTACTACTTGCCATAATAGGACATGTGACAGAGGGCAACTCTGTTATTTTCGGTCCGCTGTAGGATCCACTGTGGCTGGGGAACACAAACTGACACATTCCCTTACTGCCATCGGACTCAGCTATGACCTCCACCCTGCTTAACATGGGCCCGACAGCTGTCTCACTGCCTGGCAGGTCCACCTTTGCCTGTGTAGAGAGTAATTCTGGTACAGGGGTTGCCGGCAGAGCCATGGAGGAGAGTGGGGTGGAGAGAGAAGGAACAAGAGAGGAACTGAGTGCTGGAGGAAGAGCCGATGTCAGTGAGGAGAGAGACTGAGTCAGTGATGAAGAAAGAGTGGTCGTGAGAGTAGATGGTGATTCTACAGTCAAGGGATTGCAGGAATTTAGAGTGTGGAGTTGTTCTGAAGATGCAGTACTTTGAATACCCAGAGCAGTCAGAGTTCCCAGCTCTTCTGGGTTGACAGTTGGAACATCATCCAAATGCAATGTGGCATGAGGCAAAACCCCTCCACCTCCTCCAGCTCCCAATCCTGTGTCTAATACATGTACGCCCATGTCTTGCCCAGCCGCTAAAATGAGAGGATCTACAGTTTTTGCCCCGTTAAGGGCCGAGCCAACTGATGCTGGATCTATTGTGAGGATTCCGGTGTTAACCAGGGGCATGTCCATAGAGAAGGATCCTGCTCCAGTACTGCCTTCATTGCCTACAGCAGTGGTCCCAGGACATGTAGGGATGCTGGAAAAGAGAGAAGACAAGTCTAGACTGCTGAGTTCAGCTCCTGCAGGTCCTGATGGGGCACTGACAGCCTGTGAAGTGCTTGTCAGCTCACTGCTGGGGGTGAGAGTCGTTGTGTCATCCGACTGACTTAACACATCTGCAGAAACAGGAACAGAACATAATCAGAATGACAGGGCCCATAGCAAGTGTTGATAAAAACAAATATACGAAATGAATGCCCAGCACTAGGTTTATGGTTGTTGTTGAGAGAAATGACCTGACTTTTCCCAGTTAGCTAAATACCAACTTCCAACAGACTAGCCTGATTTTCTTCTACAAAACACAAAGAAGAGGTTCTGAAATAGCAATTCTGCTCATCACTATATATATATATCACACTAATAAAAGTGTGCAATTATTTTTGCTTTGTTCTATGTAAATGAGCAGCATGGCTAATGGGTCACAATGTACTTGCTACATAATAGACATCTCGGAAGTTGTGTATATGGGTGTACCTGGGCTGAGGTTGTGGTGTTTAAGCATGTGTGTCTTAAGACTGCTGCGCGATGAGAAGTGTTTGGTGCAACCGGCAACAGGACAGCGACTCCTCAGATTGACTCCATCTTGCTTGTGCTTCTTAGAATGAATGTAGAGACTACTCCGAGCTGAAAACTTGGCATTACAACCTACATATTTACATACAAAATTATAACAATTACGAAACTCGATGTAAAATAGCATGGTGCTAATAACATTTATGGTAATCACCACAAGAAAAATGTCAGACACAGAAATTTATATGAGAACTCTAAAGACAGCGTTTTTAATTTCGGGGGCTTTGATTCTCAATATTATTTTTGTCTTTATTCTATTAACAGAAATATATTAGTTGTTCTTGAACATCTAAATTGCTGACCTTCTACAGGGCATTCAAAAGGCTTGGTACCCAAGTGTGTGATACTGTGCCCCTTCAGGTGCTCTGCCCGTGTAAAGGATTTCCCGCAGCCTTCCTCTGGACATGCAAATCGTCTGTCATCATCATGCTTCCTATAAATAAAGATCAATACATAATGCTTGACTTTCAGCAGCATGTTAAATCTGGTTTTATTAAGTTATATTTTTAGGCTTTTTTGCCATTGTTTGAAAGAACAGTAGAGACAGGATATAAAGTGAACGTGTGTGCGCATGCATGTATGGGTATAAGAGGGTCAATTTTATGCTCCTCACCGTTTGTGCCTGAGTAATTTGGACATGCTTGTGAAAGTCCAACCACAGGAGTCAGAATCACAAACAAATGGTCTTTCACCTGGGCAGAAAAGGTGAGATAGGGATGTTATAAAACTGAAGTAATTTTACTTTATTCTAAGTATCTGCTTATTTCTTCACCTGTGTGACTACGGAGGTGTATTTTGAGCCTACAAGCTTTGTCATATCGCTTATCACAGCCAGGATAGGTACAAGTAAACTGAGCCATTTCTTTGAAGTGGGTCCTGTTGTGGGAGAACAGGGCACTGAAAGTGATGAAGGTCTTCTCACATCCTGAGGAGGCACAGAAACACCAAAATCAAGCAAGTTTTACTACTTGTAAAGCTACTTATCATCAATGTTGGTTTAGAATCTGGTTAAGATTTCAATTCAACTCACCTGGGAACTCACACTTATGTGGTCTCTCTGGTTCGAAGTGTGTTCTCTGATGATTAGTGAGTCTTGTGGCAGTGCGAAACCGCTCACTGCATACTTCACAGATAAATGCATTTTCCTGGTCATGTGCTTTAACATGAGCTTTTAGATTGTAAACTGTGGTGAAACGCCGACCACAATTTTCCCATTCACATTTATAAGGACGAACCTTGTCATGAGACTGCAGGTGGCGTTTCAGCTTGTATGATGTTGTGAAGGACCAATCACAACCCTCCACTGTGCACTTGAAAGGACGCTGGTCCTCTGTGTGTAGAACCAAGTGGATTTTGAGATTTTGCCTGGTATCAAAAGTACTGGAACAACCTGGCTGGGGGCATCTATACTTTACTACTGAACCTTTTTTGGCCAAACCTGACACAGTTAATAGGTTTATTGGCTGTAGTTCTTCACAGGAAATTGGTTTGTTTTTTGAATTTTGGCAAATACTACTATCATCTTCTATAGCACAAACAGTTCCTTCCTCTTGCTTAATTGAGGAGCAAGAGTCCAGAGTAACGCCCATTTCTGATAGAGAACAGTCATCAGCTAGAGTCAACTCTGAATCACTACTGGTGAATCTGGCTTTAGGCTCATCTTGTAGACTTGAGTAAACATTGCTAATTTTACCAATGGACTTACTTCCCCCGTCATAATTAAGCAGCACAAGATCTTCATTGTCTTTCATCCCCAAATGTTCTTTTAAGCTTATCATACCATCCTCCTTGTAAGCGTAGCCCTCTGGTGGAGTGGCTAGGGTTAATATTCCATTTTCAATAGTCACAATAATACTCTGATTGTTAATCATGATGGTGCCAGAGAATGTTTCATGCACAGGTATTTGAGTCCCATCAGGACCACATTCACCATTACTGCCGGACTCTTGATTTGCATAATCCATGATGTTAATTTCAGCTGCAACCCTGTTCTCTGGAACAAATGCAGGGCTATTATTTTTTGTGATGCACTGCATTAGTTCTCCTGTTGAATGTTCAACTAAACTATTGCTGAGCATTTCAACAGTAGAGACCTTTGGTGTTTGACTGCCTCCAGCATAGCCTTCTGACAATATTGGATCTCTATTCTCAGCCAAAAAACAGATCTCATGTCTAACATTTTGGTCTGTTATCTCAGATCCAGAATTTAAATTACTGTGGCATGACAAATGTCCCGATTTGGATGGTCTGTTAAAGTTTTCGTCTTGATCTACTGGGGAGCTGAGAGTCTTTGACTTGGGTGATGATGATCCATTCTCTTCAACTTTGTGTGGATGGCTCATTTGTCGTTCCTTGCCGTCATCTTCTTTATGCACGATGTTAAAAACCACGTATAATTCCTCTGGGCTCTTGTTTGAAGAGGTAGGGGTGTTGCTGAGAATCCTCTCTCTCATGAGTCTTTGTTCACAGCTCGCAGTGTCCAGAAGGGGAAGCGCCATTTGCAGATCGTTGTCATCGTGTTCAACTGCCCTCTCAAACTCGGAAGGCAGCAAATCTAATTCATTAAATACCTTTTGTTTAGACGCATTCACGTCACCGAGTTCCGCATCTGCTGATAGAACATCATATTTCTTACCATGGTTGTTTTGAAGAGACAGAGCGCTGCAGCTGCCATTTTCCGCGACTCGAAGCGGTGAGGATCTGGCCCAGTTGTTGTTGGCGTCATTTTCTAAGCATAGCGATCCCGAAACACCTGAGATCGCATTTTCCGTCAGACGTGTTCTCGCATGAATCGCAGAAGCTGTTGTCTGCTGAGAGAATGTCGAGTGAAGCGGGACGCCATGTTGGTACGGAGCGATTTTGGTGTCAGTAAGCCCCTGGATTTCCATCTTGGTGTCCCTGTAGCAGCAGCTCACGAAAGCTCCGCCCTTCACATATGAGAGCCCGATCCTGATAGGCCGGTATAGGTATTACGTCATACCAAACACATATTTCAAGATCCTCGATAAAATTCAGAAAAAGAGGAAAACAAAGACAAAATCATCACACTCTCCTTGATGGTTAACAGTTTTTGGTTGAATTTATTTAATTAGCTAACAAATCAATTTCTTGGGTGTTATAAAATCATACTTTATTCATTTTGATAACATGCCTGTCATTAGCATTAACTAGAAACAGCATTAAGAGTTTATGTGATTTGAGCAACAGGAACATGCTAGTGTTTGATGTTTTATTGAGTTTTAGAATTTAGAAGAGTTCTTGTTTGGGATTTAAATAACCCTTGTGCTTAAGAGGTGAAGGTGAAGAATCTTGCTTGATTAAACTACTTTGCTTGTTTAATCTGGTCTTGTGGCCTGAAAAGGTAGAAAAAACAACTGAGACAGTATTTTTTCCTAAAAATAACAGTGAAGTGATCTATGCATCATGTGACACACTGTGTAGTAATTAAAGTTAGAACACTTAACATGTTAATGTACATTACTGCTGGCTATTAATTAAAAAATGACACTATGCATGCTTTTAGAAGAGAATAGAGCGGTGGCAATGTATAATGACGAGATTAAACTATTTATTTATCAAATGCAGAGAGTCTCTGTAATCAAAACAATGATAATCACTAGAAATCAGGTGTCCCCCAACTAAGCAAGCCAGAGGCGACAGCAGCAAGGAACCAAAACCCCATCCTTGAGAGAATGGCGATAAAAAGAATTCAGGTTTAGTTGGGGCCAGTTCACCTCTTGCTGGATGCCCAGCACCTAATTTTCAGTTCAATATTAAGCTCATCTAGGTGTTCTGGTCTCTGATGAAGATCATCTCTTTGTGCAGATACACAATCTGATCTGGATACAGACTGAGGAACAGAATAAAAGACAGACTAATATTAGCGTAGATGCCATTCTTTTTACGATGTAAGTACATTGTGTATTAAGGGAAGTGTTCTCGGTTCTGGCTGATCTAATAAATGCAGCCTAACAATCCTTTAACGGATTTGATTAATGAATGTGTTTTAAGCATAGCTGCAACCAGAGTAAAAAGAGTAAACCAGAGTAAAAAGATGTGTCTAGATTTAAACTGACAGAGTGTGCCTGCCTTCTGAACAGTATTAGGTAAATTGTTCCAGAGTTTGGGTGCTAAATAGGAAAAAGATCTGCCACCCGCAGTAGATTTTGATATTTTAGGTATTTTCAAATGGCCAGTTCTGAGAACGCAGCAGACGTGGAGGACAAAAATGTAATAAGAGCTCACTCAAGTAATGAGGAGCTATGCCATTCAGAGATTTACAAGTAAAAAAAAACATAATTAAGTTTTTTTATGGTTTTATTGCTTGGACTTATTTCTCTTTTAGACTCCAAAAAAAAGACAAATTTGGGAGGTCCAATGCAGAGTGAACAAATTATTTGCAATTTACTTTTTATTTAGCAATTGTCATTTTCTTTTTACAAAGAAATAAATCACACCTAGAATTGATCGTAAACATACAAATATTTTATTATCTTGGAATCAGAATAAATTATGTCTTGAGTGAACTAATCAAAAAAGACATAAGACAAACTTTGGCATTCTAACTTAAAAAAAAAGGAGGAACACAAAGGTATTTGCTAATGTCTGTCAGTCCTCTCACTGACTAGCCTCCTTAATTTTCTCTTTTTGTGATCCTGTTGCTGTATGAGGCTCCATTCCATCTCCAGAAGTGGTGCCAAAAACTACTGCCGTTCTTTTAAGAACAAAAACGCCAGCATGCAATCCTCCCACATTTACCCAAACAGTGTGCAATTTCCGCCACAGCCCCTCCATCTGTGAAATTGCCTGTAAAACAAATGGTTAAAATATTATGTAGGCCATTATAGTAAGAAATTAACTTTCTGCATTACACAATAATATAAAATAGATACGATTCATTTTCAATGTTTTTTTTTTTTTTTAATTATTAATACATTTGTTTTTTACTGTAGTGCATCAGAGGGAATCAGCCACTTAAGATTTGATCGGAACATTGAAACATGAGGAGCCGAATTCCACAAAGAGGCCTCAAGACAACAGGAATTAATAAATTAGCCCATGATACCCTTTTGCCTACTTCTCCCAAGCAGATCTAACAGACATTGTCACATGACAACTTCCAACATTAACACAAAAAAACACATATTGAGAATCCCAAATCAGGAAGGAGATTGTCAGTATTGGGTAAATAACCAAGAAAATGGTTAAAGACACAGGGCATCATTATAATTACATGGGTAAAATAAAGATTTTGTTGGATGGATCTCCCTCCTCCAACCTAGGACCAGACTAAAATTCCTGATAAAACCTTTAACCCTGTTTTTTACAAAACTGCCCTCACGGTCACCGAAGTGGCACGAAACTGCTTTTTCATACTGATCCAGGCTTAAAATACACTAAACCGGACTTAAATCACTGATATACATAACTGCATATTATATGTAACCCACGCCTTAACATGTGTTAATCACTATTATTAGTTTTTGAATAACTACTGAATGGCTTATAGTTTAATATCTGTGTTTAGTATGGTTTTGCTTCAATCTCAACAAGAGCAGGAAAATTCGGACCATGTGACTGATAAGATAATATTTGGGAGGAGAAATATCCCCACACCCTCAGCTAGAATTATAGCTATTGGTTAAAACACGATTTTGGGATGTGTCCAAAGATGAGTTTTTAAAACTATGCTCTTTGCTCGCACCCAATCAGCGACTTCGGGAAACCTCTTTCTGCAGCAAGAAGGACCACAGAAGGAATCCCGTAGCACAAAGGCAACGCAAGTAGACTCAGACTCAGGCTGAACTGGTGAAATTTATATAAATTTAACCTTGTTGACAAACTCAATGTGAGAGTTACTTAAGTGATTGATGGTTGTTCAAGTCGATGCAATAGCACCTATTGCTGTAAAATTGGGATTTCACATTTGTATTCTCTGAAACTCACTCTTTCCTCACTTTCTCTTTTCCTGCAACTCGTACGAATGTGTGAATGCGTGTGTTTATTTGTTAGTTTAGTTTATGGGTCTTAGGTTTATCCAATAAAGCCATATTTATAATTGAAAAGAGAAGTATCTTGTGTTTTGTGCTCACAAGTTAATGTTTTAATCTTGTTACTGTGTTTATTAATAGTGTTTACACTATAATCTGGATTTTAATATCCAGCACAGAGTTTATGTTCTCAGCTCGTTCAGTGAATTGCTGGCTGACTGAGTGATCCGAAGTAAAACAGCGATTCTGTAAAAAATTCCCTTTAGAATCTTAAATGATTTTGACTGATTCTTTGTTTGAGCTAATTTGCTACATAACAGTCCAGGTCACATGAAATCCCATTAATAATCATTGTATTTTCACTCCAAAATGCTTTTAATGAACCACATTATGACCTACGAAAAGGATCTAATAGTAGCCATACCTTCAAGAAACATTTTTTATCCTGGGTCAGCAGTACAGCTTTTCCTGTACCAGGTTTACAAACTCGAGCCATTTCTCGAAGACATAAAGGGTATAATTCCCAGTTCTTCTTCTTGGATCCCATTCTTTAACACACACACACCCCAGACAGTTTAAAATACAATTAGAACTGTATATAATGATACTGTAATATGATTTTAAGTGCAATAATAAACTGGAATAATTCTAAAATTGCATAGCTTCATGTCGGTCAGTACCTTTTTCCAAAAGGCATGTCAGTAATTATGATATCCACTGAACTGCTTCTCATGGGTAGATTGCACAAGTCCCACTGAACTATGTCTAAAGGCAAGCCTGTAGAGCTACAAATAAAACATGAAACACTGAAAATATATAAACAGGGAGCAAATATATATATATATATATATATATATATATATATATATATATATATACATACATTTACTAAAAAAGGTTTTATAATTTTTAATAAATAGGTTTTATTTTAATATTTCATGTTTCTTTACTATTTATAGGTCACTAATTAAAGACATTTATCACTAATGAAACACTTTTTCACTTAAGTTGTTATGCTGACAATGTAATTTGCAATTCCAAATTTTATATTCAATTAAAAAATGAATACATAAAATGGATTTTTCACTATTCACCCATTTTTTTTTGATCCTGCTGTAAACATGCATAGTGAAAACATTGGCTTAGCTTGCATTGGTCTGGATCTACTGGGCTCTGATGTGGAGCATGTTTATTAGTTTTATTTGGCCCGTCTGACTGGATACTACTGTGTTGTTCATGTGTGTGAACGAGAGAGAGAAAGTGATATGGACTGTGTGCATTTAGTATGCTCTAGGGGTCTATGCCATCCATAAATAGTTACAGTGTCACAAAATTGCTGTTCAACTGTATGTTCCCCGATACTTACGAGTGCTCAAAGTGGGCTATTAAGATTTCAAGAGGAAAAATACACTAATTGGTAAAACGTCGTTACCGCAAACCAGATACACATTGAAAATCCTGCATCCCGATTGCCATTAATTAACCTTAGCGCAATGATTACTGCTTACGTTAGAGGAGAACATGCAAGAGATGGTGGGGTTTTTTTTATTTGGCTCTTCATAGACCCTGGCGGAAGGCCCTGCCCCTGTGAGCCGTGATATGTTAACCGAGAAGCAACTAATTAGATGTCAAAAATTCATAAGGCCCCTCTTTAATATTGCATATCTATCCCGGTATGTCATTTGAAAACAAGGGACTGCACAAACAGAGCGACCGCAACACAAAACCCCAGCAGGGACGCTGACAGGAAAAGAAGGCCGAGGAACACGAGCGAGACGAGGAGGAACAGAGAAAGCGCGAGAGGGCGGACGGCTCAGAGAGGGAAGGAGATAAAAGAAGAGGAAACGGGAGGTACGGTGGGGAAAAAAAAGCAGGAAACAATCAAAGAAAGTTCCTTGATAAGCCCCAGAGAACGGCACCTGTGGAAAATGTAATCTTACAAATTCTAGCAGAGGAGGCGGTGGGGAAGCTCATGATAATGTGATTGTGGGCAGAGAAGGGGCGCTCGGAGCAAGCGAAGGGAAGCGGCCCCGGTCCGGCGGAGGGGGAGGGAAAGCGAGGGGTGGGGGGCACGAGGGCCAGCCGAGAGGGGACTGACTTATCAAAGGCACTGGCAGGTAAATAGTCATTTACTATGCATGCACAATGAACGGTACACGGTGGCTTGACACAGGCGGCAGGGCGATAATGAAAGGCACTGCTATTGTGGCATCCGTCAAGGGACTCTTTTTAATATTGCTTCCCTCTCTCAAGTGACGGAGCGCTGATGCTTCTTGGCGCCAGCCTCCTCTTGTAAGTCACTTTGCATAAGATGAGACGGAGTTGAAGTGTGATGCATTATCGGAGCAGAGGGGCTGTGCAGAATGAGCTTTTTCCCTTTTCCTTTTTTCCTCCTTTTTCTTAGCTTTACCTCCATATCAGTGGGTAAGGTTAGGATATGCCACTTTCTTGCAACTTAAACAAAAAAAAAATCTCTATATATGTATATACTTACCATTTCTCATGTCGATTATTAGAAAACTTTTTTTTTTTTTTTTTTTTGCAGTCTCTGTACATATACCAACTAAAGTGTTGTTTTTCTATGAAAATACCAGTCAGTTCTGTAGAAATAAATTAAACAACATTTTACAAATAAACACGGGATCTGCTATAAACATCACAATAAAGGTTCCTTTCATTTTATTATATTTTAATTAATAATTTCTTTAACAACTTGGGTATTACTACTGCATGTAAATGCGATTACGTGTATGTAATTGTTTTTCATTAAGTATCAGTTTAAAAAACAAGTAAGCCATTAAAATCAATTTAATGTTTTATATAGTGTTTTTGTGTTGGAATTATGGTTACCACAGTAAATGTTTGCAAGGATAGACTTTGCAGATTCATTAAAGGTGAGATGATGTTATTTGCATAGAGAAGAGCATTTGAATTAGACGTGAAGATGACATTCGGATCAAAGACATTTCTAAATGAAAGGAAATCTGCGACTGAAACAAAGGGAAATAGGAAAGCAAAATAGTTCAGACAGTGACAGTTAGTAGGAGGGGGTGTTAATGAGGAACGGTCCTGCAGATTTTTACTGTAAGTGTGTCAGAAGATTGAAAAAGGAATTCACAGGAAGAATTCACAGAACTCGGCGAGGTGAGGTTAAACAAACCCAGCATTAAAAAAAAATATTTATATATATATTATTGTTGCTTCTTTATTTGGCAATGATTATGCTTTCTCTAAAAATTTATTCAGATAAAAAATAAAAAAAAAACACAATTAAAATGCATACCTACATTGTAAATGTAAGCGTTAGGCCATAAGCTTTTGTATCACAGACAGTATCTCTCTCCTTACACATCCTTTAACACAAAACCACACTGGTTGTGTCATGCATACCTGTATTCATTCCAATTTGAATTAAGTGACATGTTCTGATTCTTGGCCATCGAAGCAAAAAATTAGCTTGCTCTCCCAGTTAAAGGTCAAATTACTTAAGAAGGTCTGGAAATAAAGAGAGAGGGAGAGAATGAAAGAGAAATCATTTATGCACCCGTGCACAAATATTTGAAGCCGCTACAAAAAGATTCCAGCATTGATGAGGAGAATATGAAGACTGAGGTGAACTTCTGATGAATCAAAGACATCTCAGATTCCAGGGGAAAAATGTATCAGGTTTAAATTATTGACACTATTTATTATTATGGTTAGTGCATATAAATGACTAATTATTTAACAACACAATTGAATATTAGTTTATATATGGATTCATAAATCTGAAATAAAACACTTATGCACTTATAAAATATGATTTCAATGATATCGTTATTATTTTTTGTATATATAAATAGGGTAGTCCTTGGTATTTGCTTGCAACTTCTTTTCTTTTCTTTTCTTTCTTTTCTTTTCATTTTCTTCTTTTTTAAAGTTAGCAAATAAATATGTGACAAACTCAGTCATGGTTTAATAGACGTGGCTTCCATATTTGTTTATTTAGCAGATAATCAATCCTTCTGAGCATAAACTCTTATCTCTCTCTCTCTCTCTCTCTCCCTCTCTCTCTGGAAAAGCCACAAGATAAGGGAGATGTGAAACTTTGAATTTGTGCACGATTAGCAGATTAAATCTCTCTGTCACTCTGTTTACCGCCCCCATCACATGCCCCTGTTTATCTTCACAGGTCACAAGACTAAAAGCGGATTGTATTCTGCAAATTTAGGTTGTTGCCAAGCTGGCACAGGAGAATGATTTGTACAAACAATCTTCTTTATACCTGGTTAGAAATGATAGCCAGAAATTTTATTTATTTATTTGTTTTAATGTTTTTTTGATTGTTGATTCATTTGTTTTAATGTTTGATTGATTGTTTTTATTCATCTTTTATTGGCTTTTTTATTTTTAATTAATTATTTTTTTTATGTATGTTTAAATTGATTTATTAGCCTGTGATCACCATGCATATTTATTTATATATATATATTTATTTATTTATTTATGTACTTATTTATTTTCTTTTAATTATGGGAAGTGCATTAAAACTTTTGTGGGTGAAAAAAGTCATAGGGGTTTTGTGATCCATAAGGGTGGGTATATGATGACAGCAGCCAACTATCTGCTGAAGTTGCAACCCGACTGACCAATTTTAGACACACAAATCAGCAGTTCCTGCATCTTTTATTAGTTTCGCTTTCACCCATTTAATCGGACGCATTTCTGTTTCCTGTGCAGGAACTCAGCCCCATATAATTGACCTCATTAAAAGACAGCGAGCGCATAATGAACGGCAATGCAAACAGCGGATCGGGCCTAGCTAAATAATTCAACAAACTGTCAGTCCCATGCGCCAAAGTGCTGTATGGCTTCACTTGAAGAGGTGTCGTAAGCGGCACTGTCGAAGTGCGCTCTGTCTGCCGGTGATACCAACGCGAGATGCTTTGGAATCCAGAAGTCCGTTACCCCCCTGCTCCATCCTCCGCCGCCGCCAGCCGTCCTCCCCCCCAATCAAACATCAGCCATCTTCCCACCTGTCACGGCTTAAGAGAGGGCCACTGCTTGCACTTCATTACCACTCTCTCACTTGGAGATTTCAAACAGATTTAAACTAATGAGGGAGCATTTAGAAACTCAGGGATGCCAATGTTGGAAGACGAAAGGGACCGGAAGGAGGGAGTTGCGTACACACACACACACACACTCACGCGGGGACTCTATACTTGCTATAACTCACACACACACACACAATCTCTCTGTGACTCTCTCTCTCACACACACAGCTCGGGATTGTCAGCGCAGGTGAACAAAGTGAATGGGAGATGTGGCTGACAATAAAGATTTCTTTTAACATCAGTGAGAGCAGGCTCTGGAGACAGGCAGCCAGGACAGATGCAGAAGACGGTGTTACTCTGAGGGCCACGGATGTTTCCCTGAGACCTGAAGATGCCAGCTCTAATGATGAGCCCAGGAAGTTGCAGGCAGGCAAGATGCCAGCCGCAAATCTATTATTTCATTCTGCTTTTTTAAAGAGGATCTTTAATAGACACCCTAAATTTCAGCGAGTGTCAAGGGCTGCTTAAAGTTTAATTCTCCCCCACTTCTTTCCCTATTAATAGGCCACACAGTAAGAAAACAACACATTATTTTTTAATATCGTGAAAAAAGAGAGCGGAAAAAAGTCTGCTTTTGAATAACAGTCACAATACGTTTCAATGCAAGCGCCATCTGCCACTTTCCGCTGATCTGCAAATAGTCCCCTGGAATTGTGACACTAATTTACCGCAGGTTTCCACCTCACTGTATATCCAAGCACTATTTTTTTTATTGAAGGTGAGGGAGAGTTCTGAACCCAACTGAAGACGAGTTACAATATCTAATGAGACCGAATGAGGTGATTAAATGTGTAAGTTCAGGTAGTTCTTGAGATGGGGTCACCATTCCTTTTTCTCTTGTTTGTGTGACGGATACTGTTTTTCGTGGTAATTAGCACATATGTTCTTAACTGTTTGAATGATTGCAGCGTTTGATTTCTATTTTACATAAGTGGACCTAACGCTGCAGTTGGGAGCAGACATCTCCATTCGCCTTCCAGCACTCATTTGCTTGGTCTGTGCCTTTCACTGTATAATTAGTAATTAACACATTCTTTTGTGTAGGCCTCTCTTTATTTATGGCCGAGAGCTTGCCAAATCCCACATTCCTCCGCCAGAATCAGATTAATGCTGAAGTAGGAGGAACTCAGAGAACAGGCCAACCTCCAGTCAGTAGTGCTTACACTCCAGAACAGCACAGGACACCTGAAGAAAAAAAAAAAAAAAAAAAAGTGTATGTGACTTTTATTGAAATTATACCTGTGAATGAATCAGTGCATGAACTTGATTAGGAGGCAGACATGTCATTAGTGCATTTGTGTGCATTGATAAAGTGATTTGATGAAATCTTTTTTTTTGTCTGTAGAGCTGTTAATTTATGCACAATTATCAGACATCAAGATATCTGATAATTTTTTCATTACTAACCAGAGTTGCTAACTTTTCAAGTGTTGCCACAGATTTTTTTTTTCTTCGAAGTTTGAGAGTTTGAAATTGGATGTATATGTCACATAGCACTAATGCATAAAAATGCATAAACGTATAGTGGATTTGCAAGTAAAATATGTATATTATGCTTTCGGAGTGGCGTATTTTACTTTTTGGTAGCTTCGTTTGGATTTTTCAAGAATCACAAACCTGTTAGTCTGAGCTGTGGCATGGTGGTTAATATAGATGCTGAATAATGGTGCTTTTCCCTCAAAACTTTTACTTAAGTACACACACACACACACACACACACACACATATGTATTATAAGTTAATTTGTAATTAAAAGTTAATGCTGGGAAACATTCAGTCAAGATAAATCACATCCAAAATAAATGTTTTTGTAAAAAAACTATATGTGTGTGTACTGTGTATATATTTATTATGTATGTATAAAGACACACACATACAACATACCGCATATTAAGAAAATATTGTAGCATATTAGCTCATAAGGGAAATGTATATAAACAATTACTATTATGTATGATAAATTGCAATTATTTAAATCAACTGCAAATAGTAACTTTAGTCGTAAATCGGAAAGAGACATTCATTTGTGAGGCAGAATCAGAAAAGTTTTATTAACTCTACATTAACTCACAATAATTAACACACAAGTATAAATACACTCACACATGGGGAAAGTGCAAAGAAGGCTTAAGGGTAAACCATTAGGAACAGCCAAAAATGAAGTGAACCTGTTCGTAACAGGTTTTATAACTAATACTAAACCTCTGTTTCGTTTAGTTGTATCTACAATACTTGCATTGTCAAGGGTCCGGTGCAGTCTCAAAGTCCTGAATCCCAAAGATGTCCTGACTGATGATTGGTAGATGAAAGAAGAGCTGAGAGAGATACCTGTCGCGATCAGTGGAGCTTGAGTTACATAAAAAGTCAAGGCTTCGGCCTGGTGTAAAACTTGAGTTAAATCCTCATCTCAGTGTCTCACAGACTGCGCTGCGTCTAGGCCTACCTGAGGCGTTTTTGGGGGCTTAGCCAGGAGACAAGAGAGATGGTGGGGTTCTAGCATTCAGAAAAAGCAAAGGCCGTGGGGCCTTTTGAAACAAGTTGAGGTCACACCTCATAAAACAGTATACCATATGCAAGACGTATATTTATATTCATTTATTTTATATATAAATATTTTAAATATTAACATATCATAATTGTATTAAATATGCACATGCACATGTGTGTATTTTTATATGCATAATAAATGTACACAGTACACACATGTATTACGTACACACAAATGTTTCTTAAATCATTGCTCAGCACTAAATGTAATATAATTTATAATTATTTATATGCTTATATTTAAATGTAGACATTTTTATAAATATGAATTTATACTGTACTTATTTATATAAATACACTTTTTTATGTTTCTGAACAAAAAAGAATGCAGTCAGATTGAAAAAAAAAACATTTCTTCTTTCCTCACTGCAGCCACAAGAGGATGATGACACGTTCATAAATTTTACCATCATGTTATTTTAAGCGTTGCTGCACCGTGGCTGTCATTAAATCTCACTAACGTAGCTCATCTTCCAAACGTGCTTTTATGGCAGTTCAAGTCAGTCACAGACTCCAAATGCATCACAAAAGCGCGCAGAGCAGGTGCGGCAGTGGCAAGCGCTTCACAGACGGACTAATTCACTCATCACATAACATGAGGTAATCCTCTTCTTCCTTCCCTGCCTCATCTTTCCTTCCACAAAAAGTGGGAAAGAGTGGCACAGTAAACAAACAAACAAAAACGCATATTTGTGTTTTACCGCAAATTACAGCCAAATCCAATCTGGGTACGCCCACACCTGGAAACTAGCAGTTAAGGCTTTTTTTTTTTTTCTTCTTCTGCTTTTTCTTCACTTCCAGACTTTTAGTTTTTCTAACAGATGTGATCTTGCCTTCAGATATTCAGGATATTTTCTTCCACGTCCTTGTTTGAATGACAACTTTTTTGTCATTTTTGAATGACAACTTTTTCTGTCATTTTGTACCGTGCTTCCATTGTTCCCACTGACCCTTTATTTGATTTATTTAATTAACTGCATTTAAAAAGTGCCCATGGAGACGCAGGATGAATCTGATAATTTTCTCACTCTCGAGAACCGTGTCGTTGCGTGTGCAGTGCAGTGGGGGTGCATTCGCACGGCTCTAAACGCCAGGCGGCTACAGAACAGCTGAAGTCGAGAACGTTGGCCTGGAAAACAGGATGCTAGCCTGCAGAGAGACGCGCGGATAGCGGACAAGCCGTGATTATCGCAGTCGTTAATGCTGTCACCTTTGAAAAACACCTCTCGTTGGTGGTGGGTAACAAATACAGGTGTTTAATTTTGAAATTAAGCCAGTGTGAAAGTTCATAAGTGTGCTAATGGGGTTCTGCTTAAAAGAGAAAATGAGACTTGGGCATTTTAGAGAGTCTTGTTAAACCCTGGTGCTAAAAGGACACTGATAACATACCTACACAATTTGCCTTTTTAGTTATGCAGTGTGGTCACACGTTTTATTATATTCGTCATAAGATCTGGGCGCACTGTGCTGGCCTAAGACCATCTGCATCGTAAAGGCCATCCTTAAATGAACTTATATAGATAAATAGATAAACACTTTCTGGCATGTCCAAACAAAGTTTCGATTAGGATTTATTGTATGGAAGATTGCACCTGAGTGGTGTGTTTTGTGTGAGAGTCGATCCTGGAGGGGATGGTACTCAAAATCTGGGAGGTCCGTGGACCCGGCATGTTTGTGGGGTGTGGAGAACAAAGCTGTCATTGCTCCAGATTTATGTTGTTCAATAAGGATCCAGAAACTTTGAGCCAAGTTAAGTCACTACATAATTAAAACCTCGCTGTGGAATCTCTCTGAAGTTGAGCAGGAGCTGTTCGCCGCAGTGTCAGAAGGAGCCGTGTACAATTGTGTGCCGCACACACACTCGCGCACAGTTTAGGAGTTAAAAAAAAAAAAAAAAAAGGTAGTGAGAAGTCACTTTCCATGAATAGGTTACAAAATAGGGCCTGGAAAGTGAAAGGCAAAATATGGATCAATATTGAGGAGGTCATACATTATATGACCTGCTTTATTTTTGATTCTTTTAATGGTGTTTGTTTCTTTTTTGCAATATAATAATAACGAAAGAGAAATATA
>JAUYWG010000053.1:6386738-6398170 GCA_034779775.1 Enteromius afrohamiltoni
ATATATATATATATATATATATATATATATATATATATTAAAAAAACAAAGACAGACGGGTTTATTGAAACATATTTATATGTTATTATTATTAACCAATCTCATTGAATAAATAAAATATTGACTTATGAATTATCTAATATTATTAGTTAAATAAAGTAAAACAAATTGATGATATTTAATGTATATAATTGTTATATTTATATATAGTGTTGTATGGTGTAAATTGTTAGATCCAATTGAGAATATTAAGACTTTTAAACTCAGTTTTTATTATTAAATCCATATATTCTAAACTATACCACTTTGGAAAAAAATGAAAGAGAAAACATCAAGTTCAAAGTCCAAGTCTTTATATAATAAGCTCATACTGACATAAAAATAGACCTTTTTTTATTCTTTGTATGTCTTGCACTTTTTTCAGTTTTCAATTAGGACATTTCTTTGAAAAATCCACATCTTTGACCTGTTATAAGTGGTCAGAAAGCGTAATTTTCCAAGTCCCAAGATGCAATCTTTTCCCTATAAAGCTTGGACTAATCTGCAGCTCATGGAGTGTCATAAGAAACATCTGGATGACAGCAGTGAGACTCCATCCAGAGGTTCCACTCTCATTCTAGCGGCCCCACAAACACACAGCCACAAGAAGCCACTGGCAATCTTCATCACAACAGCTACGCACTGGGCCTCAACTCGAGAAACAATCCCGCTTCATCGTATAAAAAAAAAAGTCTGATTCCCTTCATAAGCGCTCAGCTTTGAAGCTGCTTTTTCAGACCACGGCGGTTTGAGGATTAATCATAATAAAGATTTGTTTTTTCTCTGGTGTTCTGGTCGATGATTTTCAAATTGCTGTCAACGTTCACAGCGAGCAGTTTTTCGGGCCTGTGGGCGAGTCAAAATTTAAGCGGTTTGCGACGTCATTGGCCCAGGTCCTGACTCGGTGAGAAGTGTCATGTCTATCAGCTTGTGTCTCTCTCTTTCTCATACTACATCTCTGAATAGTGAGGTTAAGTTCTGTTCTGGGGCCAAGTATTTTAGCCAACAGGCACATGCTAAAAGATTTATGGAATATGACTGTGCCAAGGGTTAGTTTCTCAATTTTCCCCAAACAGTGTCTTTTTCGGCTCTCAGACAGTGTTTACATGCACCAGTCAGCAAGATAATAACTCGGTCTGCACTAAACATAACATTTATGTGGGAGCAACCACCTCTGAAATGCATTTTGACAGTTTTGATGGTCGTTCATTTAGTTACTCCAATGATTTGTTTGGGGTTTTTTTTATTTTGCAAATTAATAGTCAGATAATAATAGGCATCTTTGACTCCACACCACATCAAAATTACTGATATTAAACCTGCAACTTATAATAACAATCTCGATATTATTGATAATTGGAATGTGAAACAACATTTGAACTAAAACTCATTACTGAGCAGTGATAATGATATCATCTAAATTGCCATTCATAGTGGGAGATTATCAAGAAAAAAATTCTGCATTTGCAGTTAAAGTGTTTTGGCGTGTGAGCACAGCAAGGGTAAAGATATCCTATAATCGTAAAGATGACTTGTGTGACTGTAGCGCTTGTTTTTTGTATTCCTGGATGGTAACGTGCGTATGTTTTTGCGAAGGTGATACGTGAAAGCAGAGGGCACGAAACAGACGTTTTTCAGGGACCGTCGCATGATTGCGAGAGTCAGCTCGAATGTTTACCTCCTCAGAGTGACACTTTGTTTGCTGAGATGTAGCATGCCTATTATATATTTAAAGGACCTTTTGAAATGATTATGAGCTTTTGGCCCACGAGCTTCACAGAAGACAACAACAACAGCAAAAAAAGAAGCATGTCTCTAGAGCAAAACAAAGAGAACACACACGCGGGCTCCTTGAAGAAACGCAAGATAAAAAGAGTGGGGGGGATTTTTGTTGCCGTTGTTTTGTGCCATCGGTTCCTCCTTTTTGTCGGCAAAATTGAGACTCAAAGAATATTTGAAGTCCGGATGTGATGTACAATGGCGCAATGTATCGGCTCTTGGAAAGGGTAACAGAGCGGCGGGAGCGTTTGAAGTTGCCTGTGAAGAGTGAACGGGGCTATATACTTCATGATAATAATGAATTATAAACACAAGGAGGGGTTGAAGACATCTAAAAAAGATGCTCTTCACTTGCAGGAGCTCTTCGTTGATCACAGGAAAGTAATGCACTGCAGTTAAACAGATCAAGGAAGGTTAGTGCAAAGGATCGTGAAAGGTCACAAAGAAGCACTGCTGTTTTGACTGTTGTGAATTCGTTGACATTTTAACAGCTAGATGATGACTGAAAACCTTCATTGATTTCTTTTTTTCTTTGGACTATTAAAGTTTTCGGTGAAAAAAGCTGTCAAGTATGAATTTTGACCCTGCATAGACAACAGGGGTTCAGTCGTAATTTATGAAGCTTAGAGAATACTTTTTATGCGCAAAGAAAACAAAAATAAGGACAACAATAAAAATTCTTCTCCTCTGCGTCACCCTACTGAAGACATTAACTCAGAAACTTCTTGTGTACAAAAATATTCTCATAGCAATCCAGTCACAATGCTAGTTAAACGATGCACTTACTACTTGCCTGTGACTTAACTGTGGTAGTACCCTTGCTGTCTATGGAGTGTAAGGGAACGCTTGTATTTCAACAAAAATGTCTTCATTTGTGTTAGGTCTTGTTGGGTAATTAATGATTTTTTTTTTATTTTTGGATGAATCCCTTTAAAATTTAGCGATGTTTATTTTCTTTCTGTGTTATTAATGGCGCTTTTCCACTGCATAGTACGGCACTGCACGGTCACTGATTGGCCGGAGAAAATCGCCATTACTGCGTCACTGAACTTGCGACACAAGACACAACAGACCCGCTAGATTTAAATCAGCACAGCCAGCGAAGGATCAGATGCAATTGTTTTGTTTGAAGAAGCGCACCTATTTGTATTAACCAAAAAACTGTTAAAAACATGCCGAGAATGAAGAACACCGTTCTGTCTCTCTTCTGTCACCGTTTCTTCTCATCCATTCCCGTAGCGTCACTGTGCATTTCCCCGTTGAAGCCCAGCGTCCATTGACTTCAATGCAGCTGCTTTGAAAATTTTTTTCAGTGCTTTGAAACTAGACGGTCAATGGATAAACGCATGCGATTATGTCCCGCCCACGGACGATCAGCGTCTCTGGGGGTGAATGAGGAGCAAATGAGGAGTGGGCTGGCCTGGACTCCAAGCTTCTGCGTGATGATTGGAGGGTCTGTCGAAAGATTGCATCTCCTTTTGACTGACAGCGCGAATAGCTTCAGGGATTCCTTATAGTTCAGAACTATTATAGTTCAGTCGAAATAAAAACTGCAGCAACATATTTCTTTTTATTTGCTTGATTTTCATCATACATTTCACACAATTATACACCACATTCCTTGTTTCACTTTAACAGAGTTTAATATTTTTTTTTTAAGATCGTTTATTCAGTCACTGGAAAAGATGCCTAGTTGGTACGACTGGGTGACAGACCATTTTCTTGAAAATAAAATAAATCTTCTTTTAAATAAATTTTATGATGTAGGCCAAAAATGAGCTTCTGCTATTTGACAGACCAGTAGCCGCCACTGGGTACCAACCATACTGCTGTTGAAAACTGTTGTAGATACAGTTGTTTCTCACTGAGGAAATGTAATGTTTAATTTCCTTTCACTTAAATATAATCAAGTTGCCTTTCTCTTGATCTTCTTATTTTCTTTGACTTGAAAGGACATCAACACCCACATGTCATTTACGTACATTTCTTTAAACTATAAAGGACCCGTTTGCAATAATGTATGAAATCACAATGTTTGTTAGCTTTCAGGGTATATTGCTCAAAAGTGCATGGAAATTATGAAGCAGTGTGCATTCCATGATCTCCAAGTCTCTCATAAAATGGAAGCACTTTCTTGTAATGTCCTGACTTAGGAACTTAAGCGTTGTATTGACAAAAGATGACAAAAGCATTGCTCGGACCAGATGTCCCACAATGCACTGCGGGGCTGGCAATAATTCAGGGCAGGACTAAACAGCTGGCTCTCTGACAGCAGAGCTGCCAAGAGCTGGCAACAAGAGACTTGGAGGAAAGCAGCAGGCTGCTAACCCCGCTCACATTTTTAATTAGACCCACACACCCATGTCTTTGAGTCATCATAAATATACAGATGACATGTGGAGCGTCATTTGTTCAAAAATATTTGCTTACAAAATACTATCTGGATTCTCTTTACGTTTAGCTTGCGAAATTTCTGAGGAGCGAGACAAACATCAGAATTTATCAACATTAGGAAAATGGGTGTAGTTCAAGAGGAGAGAAGCAGCGCAATAAATGTCCATTAAAAACTTATTTACAATTGGGGCTTGTTAATGCATCTTCAGCGAATCCCTGAGGGAACTTTGTTTTGAGGTCAGGGTTTCAGAGGGTGATATTGTGTTTGCTATTTTGAATTGACGAACAGTGTGAATTGTAATTCCCCTTAAATCACTTCAGCCTATACTTTGAAGCGGTTTTGCAGAAAACTTCACATTTTAATACACCGCATACAATTTTTTTTTGCACATCTGAAGGCCTTATGTAACAACGCTTATATTGAAAATGGATGGATGGATGGATAAACAGAGTGAAACAGAATGTAAGATGTGCTCATCGCAAACATAAAACAGATAAAACGCGAGGAAAAAAAAAATCTTTGAGAACAGCTCATGACACTTGAGATTTTGTATCTGATGACAGACTCCAAAAACTGATTAATTTTCTCTTGGCCTAAATTTCACACTGTTGCAAAATCTGATTTATTTGGAGTTTTATTTTCCTCAGGACAAATTAAAGTCAGCACTTCACATAATTCAGAAGACTGATCTTCAGGGGAGAGGAAAAAAGGAAAAAATTACGCCGTGCATGGCTGTGGCGGCAGTCGTCTCCCAATTGGCTGAACGAAGTCCCCAGTCCCTCGCTCTCTGGAGAGGTCACATACGACTCTGCTCAGGAGAGAGACCTAACCTTACAGAGCGGAGGAAGGCTTGCAGTGAAATATGGGCCATCTGTGGCCATCGCTTACAGCGGGACGTGACCCTTAAGCAGGAGGCACTTGGCACATCTGCCCAGGTTTGTCAGATCAGTGCAGTTTCGCAGGATGGACAGTCTCTTCCTGCTGAGAGCATCTGGGCCTAGGGGATACATCAGACCACTGGACCAGAGAGGAGAAAGAGCATGCTGACCACACACACAAACGTTGTGACTGTTCATAATTCATCATTCCTTCATGGTGCAATGTCACTCTAAATGGTCTCCCAAGGGAAAACCTTTATGAAATCAAAATTAGAGTTTCATGTGTTTTAGTCCATGTGTGCCAGCTTATAGACCATCTCTACTTCCTATGCCATGCTTGAAAAATTCAATTTTACTAAACAAAAAGAGAAAAAGTGGTTATATGAAAATGCATTTGTAACAGTGTACTTTTATAATTACTTTGCAGTCTGTAGTAAATGTGATGGGGTAAAAAAGGCTGTGCACTGTAAATCAAGTCTGATTCAAACAGTGCAACCAATGCAACCAGAATCGCAAATAAAAATCACTCTTATGAACAGGTTATTTTTTTTTCTTGTGAATTATAGCAATAGCACAACCTGAGATGTCCAATTCTCAAAAAAGAAGAATGAAAAGGGTCTTTTTAGCGAATCAAACAAACAGTGGAGCCAGAGTAGAGTGATTTACAAAAAAATGATGAATTATGAACTGGTATGTGTTTGACCGATTTACAAAAAAGAACTAATGTAATGATTCACAAACAAAAAACACGTACTGTAAGAGCCATTTTTAGTGGTTCAAATATATAAATCACAAAAAGTGTAGTCCAATTCATGAACAAATGATTGGTGTGAACCACTTCATTTAGGGAATCCGATACATACATAACAACCAGTATGGTCCAATTTGTAAACAGATATTGCTTTTGAGCTCAGTTTAGTGAATCAAATACATAAAGCATGACCATGTAGTCCAATTCATGAACAAATGATCTGTATGTTCCACTTGTTTTTGTAAATCAAATACATACAGTACATCACAACCAGTGTAGACCAATTTGTGAAGAAAAAAAAAAAATATATCTTTTTGTGAATCAAATACATAAAGCATGACCATGAGTGCCTGTTATGAACAAGTTAAATTACATCTACAACACAAATAGTCTTAGATTTTTGATATTATGACTTTTTGGGTTAGTTTCAGAAATTAACAGTTTGTTTTGAATCAGTATAAAATAGTTTTTTATAAAAACCGTTAGCAACATTTTGTTTTTATATATTTAAAAAATATATATATTATTGACACAATTAGACAGCACTACATTAAAGGTTTTGCAAATAACTTTGTTTCGAGAGGATCGCTGAATGAGTAATCATCACACGGCTGGCAGCCCGTTTAACTAATCATCCCTTGTTTATTCGCGCCCAATCAAATCTCTCCCCTTCACTATAAATTCTCCCAGCTTTCATTTCCCTTCATCTCACTTTTGTGCATCCCTCCTCCTCCCCTTTCCGGCGATGAACGAGCTGAACGCCGAACTCTTGCCCACGCTAGGGTTCCATCCACTAGGGTTCGGAGTCCACCGTTCTCCCGGATCGCTCCCAAGACAGCTCGCCAAATTTGCTTTATTATTATTATTATTACAAGGAAAGCGTGAACTCTTGCAACAAACATGGCAAGTAATTTGAACTAACAAAGAACATACTGTATCTGCAAATTTATTTCACATAACTCTGCAATCTCTGAGTACTTAGACCCAAACCAGGTAAGAATGCCATGATGCATGCTGGGTAATCAGTGACGCTTACGTTTCATTAAAAAGTTTGAAAAATGTTGTTATCTACCAATAGGCTGACCTGGATTTATGATAACTGCAGACCACTTGATCTTATCAATAAGCCTATTAGCCTATTGGTTGAAACAACAAGTAAATCAACAAAGGATTTGCTTTGTATTTGGTGAAGTTCAAGGAGATCAATCATTAAAGAAAACTTTCTCTATGGCTTCTTTCTCTGTTTAATAAGGGCAAGATTTATGTTGTTGTTGTTGTGTGGCATTCATTTTGCTGAGGGATCAGATGATTGCGGCTCTCTGTGAGAGTGAAGTTGAGTTTGCGTGGGCCTGTCATGGCAAGAACAGACCTCTGAGGTCTTTGGCATGGGGCCCAGGCTGAGAGAGGGCCACTCGAGGGGGGGCCGCTGGTGGACGGGGAGTGGGCTGAGCACAGACAGAGCTCCAGGGCAGGTGTTAAAATAAGCACCCTGGATCTTTTGGTGCTGATCCCTGTAAAAACAAGCCCCGTCTGCCAGGCTGCAGTCAACCCAACAAGGTGCTAACACATGGGCTGGTTGCTGTGAGACAGCATTGCCTGTTTACGGGATCTTTGCTCCTCAAACTGCTCAAATCCAACGATTTATTCTCTGCTTCTGCAAAATCGCTGTCCACACTTGCAAGAGAATTCCACCTCCCTTTCCAGCCCGAATGTCTTGTTTGGTTTTTGTCAGACAACAGGAAGTTGTCAGAAGATGCGTTGTGCTAAAGGTGAGAGCACGAGTTGTCAGAGGGGTCTTCAGGGTCAGCGTCAGCTTTGCAGGAATTAATTATGCATGCAAAAATGAAACGCAACACAATCTCTGTGGGGGTTTTGACACAGGATGTGGGTTCATGCTTTACAGGTAGTATGCGGAGGAGAAAACCTGTAACGAAAGCATGTTCAGACGTAGTATTTGATAATGTTTTGAGTTCATGTTTATGACTATATTTTCAATTGTCATTGTAATTTTTCAGTTTTCATTTTATTTTGATTATGTGTGTATATAAATACATATGTATATATAAGTTTATTTGCAAAAACAGATAACTGTTCAAAAAAAATCATTTTTATTTTATTGTTATCATTTTGCATTGTGTTTTATTGTGTTAGTTGTGCTGTTTTTTTTTAAGTTAATTTTTAAATTAGTCAAAAAACCAAGCTACAGTATGATTGAGATTAACTGGAATGCATATTGCTTTTGATTAATTTTTATTTCAGTTTTAGTTTTAATAACTTAAAGAATACTTCAGTTCATTACCAAAGCAACATTTAGAATTTTTGTTTCAAATCTACCATTTGTATTTGATTTAATTCCCACTTTACTGCAATTAGAGAAAACATTTTTTTTGTAATTAACAATAACAGCACAATTCAAGAAATTAGCAATTGCTTTACCACTCATTTTAATATCTGAGCTGAAAATAATCAATACACAGTCATCTAAACATTCATCTAACGGGTTCTGAGTTGTAAAATGCAGCTACTTCAAATCATGATCAACTTATTCTGTAGCTTGTATACAGTGTAAAAATAGCTCCCATAAGAAACGATAAAACAGATACATCCTCTTGATAAATCTGCTTGTGCCTGCAATTTTTTTAATTCATACTGTTAAAACCGCTGACGACAAGCTCATTTGATAAAGATTCTGTATGCATATTTCGGCTCATGATCATGGGGTCATGTTTAAACCTTTTTAACATTGCTATGGCCCAGGCTAATCGGATGGCATAAAATATTCACGCTTAAAACCTCCTGGAGGTGTCTTATCTGTGCAGACTGATAATCATCTTAGCTGTGGACATTATGAGTTTAACTACCTTACTTTGATTGTAACCTCTGAGGTGCTGGTTATTCTGGGGGCTTGGCAGATGAGAAGGGTCAAAGGCCATGCAGATTAGGCCTTTAAATTGAAGATTTTTCTGAGAAAAAAGCTTATGGATACAGAAGGATGTAATTCACTTCCCTGAGGCTTCTTTATTGCAGTGATCTGAAGCTGTAAATGCATTCAGGGTTCCCATGCTCCATGAAATCCTTGAAAGTTTTTGAAAATAAGTATACACTGATAAAAGTCCTTGAATTTATTTTGTTCAGGAAAATAAATATTTCTATTTATTTGTATTCTTTTCAAATCCATATTAGTCCCTCCAATCTGCTAATGTATTATTTCACCGACACTTAGTGGCCTATGCATATTAGCTTGATTTATTTATGTTAGTTACGCACATTTACTTGTTTTCCTGCGTGAGGTACTTTGTGTTGTGCGTATGTATGTACACGTGTGCTTGAAACTAGGATAGTATTACACGCACACCATTAAATATTGCAAAAATAGGAGACTTGATGCCTGGGAAATGCAAGTTTCAAGATATTTGGCTCACCAAAGAATGGCTTGGCAGAGATGAAAGCTGTACAATGTATCTTACAAGGTAATGCAATGTAACCTTGCTCTCACTTAAAGTGTATCACAACATTAACAGGGTGGCCACAGGCTCTTAACATTTTTCCAGTAAAAGGCCTTAAAAAATATTTTCACATACAGATCCCCCAACCTAGCCTGATTAAACCTAACTGACAACAAAAACAAACAAAAAAACACCATTGAAACATCAAAATTCAAGAATGATTCTTCTGATTTGAATACATGCAACATAATCAGTGATTGATAATAGACAGTATATTATCGTGGGCAAAATCAAATTAATGTATGAAATGAGTAAAAGAGCCGGACAGGACACAAAGAAACTCACAGAAGAAACTGCTAAAACATTAACCTCATAACACTAATGCAGTTGTAATTGTGCAATGTAAATTAATTTGTTTGATAACATCCTTAGTGTAAATCGAATCTATCGATCAGTTGTGAGAAGTTGACATGAAATTTGATCCAAACATTTAATAAGGTTTAAAAAATGGCCTTTATAAAATTGAATCATGTCCAATAATGTCTCAACTAATAATCAATTAAAATAATTGTTTCTTTTATTTTTGTGAATATTTTTTTTTTTTTTTTTTTAAATACTTCAATAGTATTACAGAATCAAGTTTGTATCAAAAGTATAAATCTATTTATTTTTATATTTTATTAATCAATTTTTAATTTAGAAAATGTTATAAACAAATCTTCTGTCATATACAATACAAGATCACTAGATCAGAAATGATTCCTTAGCAGCATAATCGTTCATTTTTGTTAACAGTTTGCCTGTACTTGTACATTTTTGGTAGAGAGGAAGTCGTCATCACAAAGCAGCATGTGTTCATTTAGTAATTTTCCTCCTTATCTTTAAACTGGGGCCATATTTCCATGCTGAGGTCTCTGCTGCTGTAAAGAGTTTGGAAAGGCATTTATGGCCGTTATCACTTTGAAATGGCAAGGAAGTGACAAAATGACTGGGCAAACAAGAAACCATAATTAACCACAGAGGAGAGTGGCTCTGCATCCTATAAAGTGTTCATGCATTTGCTTGCACACACACAAGAATATACGCAAATAACACACACGAGCATGCACAATCACAAAAGAGAAGGAAACCTTCATTGGCACAAGGTTTTAATACGAAGGAGCTATAATAGCGTCTGGAAAAATTAACTTTTAAATCCACTGCTTTTTATGTTTGCCCACATGCTCAACAGGCCTCTTACTTTTTTTTTTAACTGCCAGCTTGTTAAATGTCTTCTGGCAGAAGGGTGGCTCTGGACCCTGGCCACACTTCAGCTGCTCTTGAGCAGGCCAGTCCCTAGGGAGGCAGGACTGGGCCTGTGGCCCTGCACCATGTTAGGCTGAAATGATGGAGGAAGTGGCCACTACCTTCATCAGTTTTAAAAGGAACAGATCATAAACCCACTAATTCAAGCTGGCTGAGAACACTTTGGCATGCCACTGACTCAAATGCTTATATTTAAAGAATATTAAACTCTATAAATGGCAGATTAAATTGACACATATTTCAGTGAAAAGGGCAGTTTAGAGAACAATGAAAAAATCACTGAAATTCTGTCATAATTTATAATTTTTTATGTATTTTGCTGTCAGTTTTTTTTTTTTTTTTGAAAAGGGGGAAAAGGAAGTGACGTATGCTGAAATGACTACTTCAGCTAGGATACATTAAATGGATCAAAAATGACAAAGAATTCTGTTTATATTTGTATTTTTAAAAATGTTTTGAGCTATATATTTATTAATGAATCATGAAAAACAGAACAGCTGTATTAATACTGTGTTGATAATAAAAATAAATGGTCCTTGAGCACCTCATCAGCATATTAGAACGATTTCTGAAGGATCATGTGAAACTGAAGTCTGGACTAATGCCTTATAAAAAATTTAAGCTAAGGAATAACCTACAAAAAAAATAAATAAATAAATAAATAAATAAATAAAATTTATATATATATACACACAACAAAAATATAAACGCAACACCTTTGTTTCTGCTCTGACTTTTCACGAGATAGACTTAGATCTAAATTTCATTCCAGATACACAATATTACCATTTCTCTCAAACATTGTTCACAAATCAGTCTAAATGTGTGATAGTGAGCAC
>JAUYWG010000053.1:6414154-6429154 GCA_034779775.1 Enteromius afrohamiltoni
CTATGTACTATATATACTATGGCTATAGACAGACATACTGTAGATAGCTAGATAAATAGTCTTTTATTTTATAGATGAATGACTATCAAAGTGCAGTACATAATTATAACACTAAAACAACCCTGCTAATATTAGCTATCTTTACTTATGGGCCAAGATTTATTTAGAGGATATGGTTCATATCCCGTTTTAATGCCTTAAAACGGTATATGAGAAATTGAGACAGTTCCACTGTGTTTGTTTGCTGTGGTTTCTAAAGCACTGATTCTGTGGCAAAACCACTTTGTTGCTTTGATTGCAAATTATGTGTTCTAAATTAGCAAAAAAGCTATGATTTTTTTTTGCTCGAAACTTATCACTGAGCAGGGAAAAGGATATTTTATTCAGCAGTCTGCAAAACAAAAAGCCTAAATAGCAAAGTCTAAGGCCTTAATCTGCATCTGGTTCCCCTCTTGTTAACATCAGGAGAAAAAAAAGCCACTGCATACTGTTTCATTTCACGGTCATTTCCTTAAAGTTCGATTTTGGATGCATCTCTAGTTTTGGCACAGCAATATTATCTGACAGATTGTTGAAACTGGTACTATTAACTGCATTTTTAGCCTACTGTCACTTTGAGGTCAAACAAATCAAACTTCAAGCTTCCGAAACAGTCATTATTAAAGGCATGCCTGATCCTGTTCTGGTACCTCTCCTTTTCTTCATTATGATCTCTAGCTTCGACTACAATAGATCTGTTTACCAGCATGCCTGCACATCCCATTGGCTTGCGTCTCAGTCTTCAGTAATTTATGCGTATAGATAGCAAATCAATTTAAATATGCCCCTACCAACCTTGAAGCTGACAGCAGTCCATTCATCTGGTCCAAACCTTTAGATCTGAACTGTTGCAAGCCAGATTTAAAGCTGTGAACTAACCACTAGGCCACCTAACAAACTTGGTCATTCTTAACAAAAAAATACACAAAACCGACACTGAGAAATACAAAAAAAATTATTATAACTTGTGACCTTGGACCACAAAACCAGTCAAAACGGTCTTTGTTTAATTTAATGAAGTTTTTATATGTTTTCAAAAACTTCTAAAATTATCTGAAAGCTTGGGAAATAAGTCTTTTGTTGATGTATGGTTTGTTAGGATAGGACAATATTTCATAGAGATACAACTTTAAATCTGGATTCTAATGGTGCCAAAAAAATCTAAATATTGAGAAAATCACCGTTAAAGTTTTCCAAATGAAGTCCTTAGCATTGCATATTACTAATAAAAAATTAAGTCCAGGGACACATTTATGTTTCACAGAAGAAGTATAGTCATAAAGGTGTGAAACTGGGTTATTATAACCTATTAAAACCTACCAGGCAACCAACCAAATATTTAAGTGAATAAATAATATTTTAAATAAATTGAAATATAGTAAAAAAAAAAAAAAAACAACTATATATATATATATATTTCATTCAGCAATAGTTCAAAACATTTTTCATTTAGTTAAACATGATTATGAATTATAAATAAAATTATGAATAAAAAAATATTCAATTATTTTAATTATTTTATTAAAACCTCATGGAAATGAAAAAAAAATGTCCCATTCATACCAAAATGACACTGGTGTGGAGTTTTTATTTTTGAAATTCAAACAAACTATTCCTTTAAGAACAGTTGTATGCCACGGTTCCTCGTGAAAGGTCTTTGAATACACATAGGCTCAGAGCTTGGAGAGCAAATTGCAATAATCCTTTTTTATCTCGATGAAAGTATTCCTAATCGCTTTTCTCCTTTTGTAAACGTATATGACTCTCTGCAGCAGTTTGTGAGATATCATTAATGAAGTCAACATTTATAGGCATCGCTCGGAGACTTCCAGACATCCAGTATACAGCTGATTGCTCCTTTACCCCCGCCTCCCAGTAGCGCTTACGCATTAAGTTCAGTCACATACCCTGCCGAACCCTATATGTGCTTCAAAGAGTCAAAGTCTAATTTAGTATCAGCAAATTAAGTGGAATATAATAACTTAATTAACAGCCGGAGAGCATAATCAATTTGGGAACACGCCGCTAACTGGTATTACATAATGGGACGTCTTTATTGCACAGTTCAATTTCTATCCAGCCTCACAGTGCACACACACCCCTAGCGGTGCAGACTTCCAATATATATGTATACAGGGGCCATGGCGGCTGCAGCAAATGCACAGATTGAATTTCTTTTATTCCACTTAAAACAAACTTTGGCTGTAAGCATTACAGAGCCAGCCAATCAAAGGCTTGTCGGGAGATTAGTTCCATGCGTATATATCCATTATAAAAATGTGTTAAATATTGAGAAAATGAGCAGCTGCTGCTTGGCCAACAAAGTTTTCAAGTGCCGTGTGAGAAAAAAGGGGTCGGTGGAATGAGATCGACAGGGGCGTATGGCAGCCATTATCTGTGTCTGATTAAAAGCATTACTCCCTCTTCAAGCCGGGACACCAATTCCACTATCCACACACACACACACTCCATCTCTAACCTCACACACCTCCTCCAAGCCACAAACCACAGACATTTCTCAAGTCTCTGTGTCCTATTTAGTCATATACTAGCTCATAACTTTTGTGGTCATAGCAGTTTGCATATGAAGGGAAAATAAAGTAAGGAACCAACGACAGAAGAGGAGAGGAACGCGGATTGCTGCCGATCCCAAAAAGAAAAGTTATTGCGATGGAGTGTTACAATACTTCCATAACTGCCGTTGGAAGCTCGATTAAAAATAGTGTGAGCAGAAGGTTGTGGGTGTTCCATGTGCCTGTGTGAAAATGTGGTAGAATCGGTCTCTCTCTCTCTCTCTCGAACTGTCTCTTTCCCTGGCTGTCTGAGTCTTTATTCGTTCGTTTGGATTCTGGCTAACATTCTGTTGCTTGAGATCTGCATGGTGCTAATTCAGCAGTGGTGCAATCTTTGTACAATGAAAATGAATTTAGGGCATTGATTCTTGACAGCTGTCACCGGAATGCGAAAAACAGTTGCACAAGATGGATTTTTGTTTTTGTTTTCTTTCCCGTGATTTTCCCTTTCACTCCAGTAACCTCGTCATAATCAAACCTACAGAAGTCTATAATATCTAGAGAAAGCGAACTCAATGGCAGTGGTTCCACTGGCGCATAACTCAATGTAAATAGAAACCTAGAGATTTTTGAGGCAATCATCATGGCAACCATAGATATATTTATGTAGAATCCATGTTAGGCCACTTCAGACTCTGTCAACATGCCATCACGAGTTTCTCTTTTGAGCTCTTGAGTTTTCATGAACCTGCTTTGATCGTTACAATATAGCGGTTATGTATTTATATCTATGTTGTCAATGCTGACTGGCATTTGTAACACTCCTAAGATGTAAAGTGAAGGGCAGAAGATACAACAAACATACATTCATTCTGTATTTTTGTACAGTTCATTTATGTTCTAAATAATAACAAATGTAAAACTAAACTAAATTAAATGAAATTATGCAAACTAATTTTGAATTGCCATCAAGGTTTTTTTCAGGCTTCTGTAGTTACAGCAACAACTAGAAGGAGGTAATGGAGAAATTCTAGTATGATTGTTTGTTTGGCATTTAGCCAAAATGCAAATGGTGAAACTATACAATCTAAACCCCAAAAAATACAATTTTCTTCATAGGTTCTTTATTAATGGCTCATCCACTAGCACAGGCTACTCGTTTACTTTTGGGAAGTGATTTTAAATAGCCGCTTCTTGTTAATCTACAGTAAGCCATCTATAGTAGCACATACTTAGACAACAACCTATCTATGTCTAATCTTGACAGCTCTGCATCTGTCTTTGTTACTCTGTGAAATCCCACAGTGCTCAGAGTATCAACAACACAAATGGTGAAAAACAAGTACCATTTGTAACCGCTTCAAAAGCGGCCTCTTACTTCTTCAGACGTCACCAGTCAGCCCATACACCAATGTAGTAACGCCACCCACAGTGTTTGATTTCAGACTTTTTTTCAGTTTTTTTTTTTTTTTTTTAGGTAAAATTTGTGCTTTTTTGTCATAACATTCTAGCCACTTCCTGTGAGCAAGTATTAACAGGAAGAGTTTTCAGAAGCCTTTTACATGACATCAAATTTTCCCCTGAAGATCAAATGCCCCATGAAGTTCATGGGTGTTTGTGACGAAGACAATCCCACCTTCGGTAGGCCAAGTTTCTCTTTAAACACCCTAACTGTACGATGTATCTGAGAGTCAGTCACTTTGCTTCAACGTCTGCTGTACCTAAAAAATGATCACTGTACAAGTAGTATTAAACATTCTGTGTATTAGCGTTGTATATATAAGTTATCTACATGTGGTTAGTTTGAGAAGAGCTACCAAAAATAAGCATAATGTTCATGTTAGCCACATTGATTTTATATGAACTGATCAGAGATATTTTAACGTTTTATTTTCCCTCACTTGTGGTTACCGACAGCTTTCTAAAGTGTCAACTTCAGTGGTTTTTATATAAATCCAGCTTTTCTAGTGTCTAAATGCCTTTGAGAAAAAAAAATGCTGAATGTAAAGCTACAGGAGGAAAAACATGGGAGAATAACAGGGAATAGCCACTTTTACATGAAATGGTACTCTCAGATTTGGACTGCCTCGGGGTTCACTGTTCATGCAAGCACAGAGATTACATTCTTACATGCCATATATAGATAAGGACTGTAGAGGTGAGTCAGAATTGGAGAGAATGTGAAAAGGAAACAAGCGCTGGAAGAAGACATTGGTATTTTGAAGAAAGCAAAACAGGAAGTCAAATATCTCAGAATGGTAAAATGATGACTTTCAATATCGCTGCAAAATAGAACCAAATGACTGAGACACAGAATTCCATGTTAATTCCAGCCAACTCATTTTAACCATTTTCGTGTGCTGCTCATTTTGTATTATGGACAAGAGTTAGAGCTAAAAATGCTGTAATTCAGAGCCACAGGTCAAATTTCTCTTGGAGCCAGAGAAACCTGTTCCCGTCGGTATGGTGCTTAACTGTTTGACTGAAGTGCTGGAGTCAAGCTGGAATATTAGAATAACAAAGGCTGAGATGTCTGATTTGAGAGGGACGGGGTTTACGGGTTCATATGAGTGAAATCCAGCGATACAGGCTGGAGATTAGAGAAGTCAAAAGTGATCATGTGTAATTGGTTATCTCACCTCTAGCACCTCGGAAGGAATTATCCCCCGTAAGCCTCCTTAGACTCTTTAGTGGACTTCCACTGGAGAGGAGGAAAGTTTGCAGGCTTTGAAAAGGCAATCTTAAAAATCTTAGCGTTACCTGCTCCCACCGTGATGAAAGGCGAGATACCCTGACAGCAGCCACAACTCAGGTGCAAACGTTTTAATATTCACCCTCTCTTCCAGCACAAGTTGATGCACCCAAAAAAAAAAAAAAAGTGGACTGTACTGTGGGAAACTGCAATTATTTCCAAATTTTTGGTGAACTCGCAGTGTAGGAAAACAGCAAGCGGGAAGGGTCCTTTTGAAGTGATCATCGGAGCTTAATTTGGATGTTTATTTTGGCCATTAGTTTCCAGTCTTGGGTCTTATTGAATTGTTAATCCTGAGGCGATGAGATGCACAAAGAGAGTGATCTGAATTATGGTATCAGAACGACTTAATGAAATGAGTGTTGTGTGCCTCATTTAATCAATATTGGAGTATCTGCCAATTAGCACTATTATTTCACTGGCAAGCGAAAATCAGGACCCTGCTAATTTATCAACGACTCCATCTTTCTTACTGGTAGAATTACATATGTGATAACAATGGTTAATTTTTGATTTTCCTGCTTTAAATTATAAGGGGGAGGCTAGATTCTAATTAAGCTCCATTGGAAGTGTTGATGAGGTTTAACTAGCAAAATTAATTAAAAGTTTTGTAAAGATTAGAATCATGACGTTTTGAGTATTTAATCAAAATGCATTTTGCAATTAATTAAATCCTCATTTGCATGTGTATGTTAATTTGTGGGAATAATTTGAATCACATCAGCACATTCCATGTCTTATATCTTCGCAAAAGAGACGCCGAAGCTCGCAAATATCCGCACGTACAAAGATGGCACTCCAGGTATTCGATATCTAAGATATTTGCTCTCATAATCTGTTTCGTAGTCCTCAACCTGCTTGCAAACTGCAGATTAGCCCCAAAACATCCAATTTCCAGTCAATTCCCATTTCCGCACTTATCTTTCAATCCTCTTAATTGAAGATATAGAGTGTTCATATATTTCGTGAATTAGTGAAAGAATACTCTTAACTTAAGTCGGATTATGATTTCTGAAATCCCCTTTACTATGAGTCGCTTCCGAAAAAAAAAAATCCGCCGCAGAAAATGGAGCTTTGCATCAACACAAACTTCACATTCTCTCTTTTGGGCCACGGGAAAGTGGGACTACAGAATTCAATTAAGCTGATTCACTTTACAAATCTTTTTAAGGTCGGGTTGAAAGTGAGTCCCTGTTCACGGACAACGCACATTGTTTAATTTGGCCCTCACCCACTGGTTGATGGCTACTTTAAGAGCAATTTGATGTATTACCTCAGGCTTCCTCCCAGGTCCCACCAAACGTTTGCACTAAAAACCCTTTCAGACAAAAGATTCATATTGCATAAATGTACTGCAAGTAAAATTCATATCTATTTTACATCCTGTCTTGTGTGTGATTATAATCCACCTCAAAGAATCAACTCAGCAAACAGCTGTCATGAATCATTAACAAATAAATGGTAAATGAAACAGATTTGGTTAAAAGATATAGGAGTATGTCCATTAAAAAGCAAATTCTTTTAAAAGGAAGTGAAAATATAGCTGAGTCAGAAAACTCTTTGGATACCAATGGCTTCAAAACACTTTTATGCCATCAAGTCATTAACTTTTCTTGAAAATGGTAAATGATTTACCTTACACCTTGAATAAATGTAGAGTGTACTAACATTATTTCCCTTAAAATACTTTTACTAACGTTTTTAAAAAGCAACATTTTAATCATAGAATTGGCACGAGACATTGGATTGAAATATGAGCATTACGAGCATCACTAACACGAATGCGCAAAATGTCACGGCCTTTGCAACCGTTCTGTTTTGCAAACTCTACTTCTCATTGCACAACCAAGTATCTGCAAACAATTTCCAAGAATCCTGAAGCATCAGCAGGAAATAAACTGAGTAAGTGGATTTATTATAATATTCACACCAGACATAACTCAACAGAGCTGTGGATGTGAATGTCAGACGGTCTTTCATACGTCTTTCTGTCAGGTCAAACTACAGAGTGTCAGCACTCACAGGTACAGAAAGAAAGTGACTGTGCAAAAGAGAAATCTATAGGTGTGTGTGTGTGTGTGTGTGGCGTTTCTAGGACAAGGAGAACCCCCTGATGCCCTTAACATATTTTATCTTGATCAGAAAATGCTGCATCACTGTGATTTGGCATTCGATCGTGTGGATTCCTGATGGATCATAACTTAATCAGAGCAGGAATCACATCCTACGTGACATAATATGCCATTTGTGAATGCGCTTTCACCTAATGAAATCTGAAGAATGTTTGGCACCATGAGAGAGAGAGAGCTGGCGTTAAGCTCTGGCAACAACCTCCAATCACAATATCATTGCCATATAACACCAGTTACTTGCTCGTAAGAGCGCGAGAGAGAGAGCAGGGAGAATATTCCTAAACATAATCATATAAGCTGTTCCAAACTGTGTACGGTTGTCACACAGGGAAGATCTCAATAACTTGACAAACTCAGAAGTCAGCAGCTTAATTACACTTGTGCGTGTTTTTTCTAGAAGTGGCTAAACATCTAGTTTAAAATGGCTGCGAATCAAGAAACTTTTGTTCATTTTGTCCGCCAAGCTAAAATTCCAAAATCTGGTTGGGCAGTGTTCTTAATTTTTAACTGGGGCAAGTTGTCACGTATGTTATGCTTAAACGCTTGCAATTTTTGCTGGCAAGCGCAAATTGTGTCTACATATAAATGTCTTTACAAACACTAACATTCAGAAATGTATAAATTAATCACTCTGTTCATAAAAGATGCATTCAATTAATCAAAAGTAACAGCAAAGACAAAAGTTACAATATAATTTTATTTCAAATAAATGCTGTTCTTTTAAAAATTTGATTATAATGCAGGGTCCAAAAAAAATGTACCATAGCTTTCAGCAATGACAATAAAAATAAATATTTCTTAAACAATAAATCAGCATATTACTTAAAATCCCAATAAAATCACAAAAGTTCTTATAAATTCCTATACATAAAATAATTATAAAAATAATGTCCTAAAATAATTGCACTGGATTTGATTCATTGCACAGAATTTTTAAACCCATGAAGCGCATCTGTTTAACTACAGGTTCATATATTTTAATTCTGAGGTTTCGCATTTGTCCCCCCCCCCCACCCCCCAAAATGAAAGGTGATGCTGACAGCGGCTAAATTTGGAAGATGCGCTGTTATCTCAGTGTTCAATAAACATTTGATCTTGGCTGTACTCGATGAATAAAGACATAAAGTAAGTCCTTGATTTTGCCTCTCATCTTTTGAAGTGTCCACTTTTCATTTCAATTCTTTTCATCGACATTCTATGTTTAAACAAAACACCCTTGCTTTTACAGACACACACATACATATCACAAACACAAACAGAGAGAGCCACTACAGCGACTGGCAAGGAATCAAAGATTAAAAGTTTGTCCACTTTGTCAATGTCATCATACTGCCCTCTTTTGTCAGTTGTTGCGTCTTGGAGAGCAGAGAGGGCTGCATCTCTTCTGCCTGCTTACTTCGTACCAGCATTTAATGCTTGAATGGATGAATTCTCATTTTTGGACCAACATGGGATTGTCTTGGCTTACGCTATACATTTATATATTTATTTGTGTAAACGTGCATGCTGGGGAAATTCTTGTGTGAGCAGGAGACAGACGTGAGAGAAGTGACCAAAGACACAATAACACAGCAGGACTAAAAAGCAGTTTTAAGCATTATCTTGTTGCCTGTATGCAAAATATATACATTAGGTTTCTCTGAATATTTAAATTACTTATTTAGCTAGACTGCATTTATTGTTTTATTTGTTGTTGTTGTTTTATTCTTCCACTGAAAGATTGAGGACATTTTCTCATTAAACAATAAAAAAGTTCAATAAAAAATGCATATAAAAACTATATTATGAGAAATACAATGTGCGAGTTATTAGAAATGAAAAAGTTCATGTAGTTTAAGCTTTGCTTTTACCATGATGTTGTGACAAAAGGTAAATGAACACATTTTTGTTGAACACAATTTTGAGCTCTGCAGATTGTATACTAAAACTAACTTTCATTGTCCTCTAATTAGTACTGAATTATGATTTTATCATATGAATATCCCGTAAAGGGGTTTGTACAGTAAAGATCTCAACTGAGGAGTAGGGCTCCCCTAGTGGATAGGCCAGTAACAGCATTAAATACAGTTGCAGGAGAAATATGACTTATCCATCCATCCAAATGTAATATAATATAATAATTGTGTGTGTGTAATATTTTCTTTTTAAAGTTTCTATATTTCTGAGGACATGAACGTATTATGCATCAACTACCTGTGACATACAGCAATCACCCTGTCTATATTAATCTCTAGACATGGTCACAGGTTCATGCAATGTCAAAATCCTTTTACTGGTCATTGGCGCCTGGTAATGTCCCATACAACATTAATGCTATCAAATCACTTGTCTTATCCATTTATAAAAGCGATAGCTCATGTGGCTATTGGATTTAAAATGTTAGCGATTTCAATCATATTTTGACCTCTCGGTCTGGCCTGAAATCGCTTTATCGCTTGTTTATATTTGGGACAAGTTCACCAGGATCACAATCTGTGCGGATATGACCATCATCACAAAAACAGCGAGAAGAAAAAATAGGACAGAGCGGCTCTAGTAGCATGTTTTTTGCATCATGGACGAGGAATTCATGTCACACAGAGTGTACGATATTAGAGAGAGATTGTTTCTAAAGGTATGGGGCAAATCATACTAAAGAACTCAGGTAGAAATGGCTATTTCACCTGATCTACGTGTCCCGCGCATGGCAGCAGGCATGTAATACAGCAGAGGAAGAAGCAGCTTTCCCGCAGAGCGGAGCCGGTACTTTGAGCCAGTGTGTGCTTGACAACAGTACACTACTCAGACAAAAAGATTCTCCCTCCACTGTCAAGATAACGTATTGGGCCCTTTGTAACACTGTGGGCTATTATACAAGTGATGTGGACTCCCCTTTGTTTATAGCACTTCAAACACACAAAGAAAAAGGAGGGGGCATGACAGAACTGGATGCCACAGTTGTTTTAACATTAACAACATTGAAAGATGAAGACTGAGGAGTCTTAAGACTGTCATTCATGGCTACTTCACCGGCCTCAATCAAGATGCTCGGCATCAAAGTATAAAACAATGTACTTAAAAAAACTTTAATCAATCAATCAAAACAGGAGAGACGTTTAAAAGCAAGTGGTTGTTCTGTATGAAATTTACCATCACCATATATATATATATATATATATATATCCAAAAGTTTAAGGTCTGTAAAATAATTAATGCATTTTTTTAGATTCAATACAGTTATATTGTGAACTATTAATACAATTAAAAATGTGATTTATTGCTGTAATGGCAAAGCTGAATTTCCAGTAATTTCTCCAACCTTCAGCATCGTGTGATTATGTGCTAAACAAAGTGCATTTGTTAGTATAAATTTAAAATATTTTATTTTTTTCCTGAGGATTCTTTTATGAGTCAAAACTTTAAAAGAACAGCATTTATAATAGGAATCTTCTATATTATATATACTGACAGTATATTACTGCCACATTTGCTTGCTAGATACTGTAATATAAAAGTCCACCTCTAATATAAAAATAAAAAAGGGAATTGCTATTAATCTATTAATCCTGTTTCAACTTACAATACAATTTTTCTGCAACAAAAATGGTAAAAAAAAACATTTTCTTGCTAATGCAAGATTATATCTCACAATTCCAATTTTTCTTTATATTGTTTATATTTAAAAAACAATAATAATATTGTGAGATTTAAACCCTAAATTGCAAGAAAAAAAGAACTGTAAGACAAAAATCACAATTATGTTATTCATCTTTTTTTGTTTTTTAAATCTTGTGACAGAAACAAGCTTTATCTTTTCTGGAATAGATTAATTTTAATTATTTTTTTTTGTTTGTTTGTTTGATCCCCAAACTTTAGTGTATTAATATTAATGTGAACCAGCACATATAGTGAATAAGATGCTAAAATATCACACACAAAAGTCTTAACGGTTCGGCATGTTCTTTCTGTTTAAAAGAGCCCCCATGTGCACACAGTTGTACATATGAGGGCAAACTCAAATGCACTAGAGATCAGAGAAATGACATTTGTGGTTGGAAAAAATAGTGTTCTTTCTTTCCTCATACTGTTTGCATGTGATATCAGTGACGCTGACCTTTAACACACTGTTATTAACGGTGGAGGTTTTTCATATGGCCTGGGTGTCATTTACATGATTAGAGACTATTTTACTGCTACCTTGTTTCAGTTTTCCATTCTTTCAGCTTAGTATTACTATATATTTCATTACTTTATTTCTAATACCATACATTTCCCAGAGAGGGATTTTTATCCAAGGCCAGCACAAAGTTGGTCTAGTTGTCTAAAAACACTTTGTGTACAAGGCCAGCATAAGCATTGTTTATAATGACAACATGAGATATATTTGGTATTGGTATGCTTTTAAATTTCATGGCTTTCCATGCATTATTTTTAAGTTGCAATGCAAAATAGTCATCCTTTCGGTTCTTTCTTATTCTGAATGAAGACACAAATATTCTACCTTTCTTTTCCATGTTATGAGGAGATAAAGGTTTAGCAGAGTATGATCAGCTCTCAACCTCCATAGTAATCCAAAACATGGTTACCCAAGATTGTCAGGAATGGGTTTTTAAATCATAGACTATTTTCAGCATTGTTACATTATATGACTATTAGCCTGCTGATTGCTACATTGATAAAATGGCAGTGTATAACGTGGATAAAACCTTCCCTGCTGTGATTCATCAAGCACGCCCAGCTCGTATACATTCTTATAGTCTCTCTCTCCCTCCCTTAGTCTCGTTTTCACTCACTCACATCCCCTGTGTCTTTTTCATGTTTAAATATCCATTTGTATGGAAGGTCAGAACATGTTCCTTGACAACCGTAAATGAATTACACAGAAATTGATTTACAATTTACAACATACCCTGCAAAACTCATGAACACCATATACAAATCATCAAGGAGATTTTTTAGATTATATTTCAGATATTAGGATGTATGATACAAATTTATTGAAATTAATTCGCAGTTATATGTTTTAAAACTGAAATGAAATACGCCTCTTTTTAAATTGATATATTTCAACGATTTGTTATTTCACATTTGCTTTAATGCAGCTGAATATTTATTGTTCATATCATAAAAATTCCAGAGTATATATATATAAAAAAATCCCAGATTTATGTGGACTTTTAAACGCACTATATATACAAACATATCAGCTTTCCCAATGAAAATCGCAGGCTAATTGCTTTCCAAAAGTTCTCTTCTCTATTCAGAAAGTGAAATGAAAGTACAATTTTCATTCAAGCAGCTCTCATTCATTTCGATTTGTTCTTGAAAGCTTGGAATAAGAAAGAATACAGTATCCCTTTTGTAGTGAAGGAACTACATTGATCATACATTGTCATAAAATCACTTACTTGTCAAGGTAATTGCCTCGAAAGTTTCACTTACATTGGTGATCTTTTCTTCGACACACTGGGGAAAAAAAAAAAAACATTGTTGTCACAATATAAAATATATTCATTTTCATTCCGTGCTGCAACACTAAGGTTTCTGTGGTATAAAATTGTAACCATTAAAATGACAACAAAAGGATTAAAATGCAGTATTACAATGGTACTGTATTACAGTATTACAAGAAAGAAAAAGAAAAAATTGACTATTGATAATAGCTATACACAACCTGAAACCCATTTAGATGAAGAACAGTATTGAGAGCAGGAAAAAAAAGAAAGTATACTGTTGATATGTGCTGAAAATAAAAGATCCATCCAAGCAACAGTTCAAAAACACATATTCTGTAATGGAACAGTTTACCCCAAACTAAAAATATGCAGAAAATTTACTCATCATCAGGCTATCTGAGATTTAAATGAGTTTCTAACCAGCGAATCCGCTGCAGCAAATGGGTGCCGTCAGAATAAAGTCTAAACCGCTCATGAAAACATTACAATAATCCACAAGTTTGACGTCAAATCCCTGCTTGTAGAGTAAATTCCAATAATCATTATACAATGATGCTTCTTCTAGTAAAAATGTTGTCCTTTCAAAATGCACTGACATACTTGTTTCTAACTGTTTTCGCTTGGAAATGGACTTGATCTTTGCAACTTTCTTTCCTGATTTGAGATGGCTGACACTTAGTTCTTTGTGATGGATATGTTTCTTATAAACACAAAGCTTGTGGATTGCTTACATTACATTACATCCTTCTGACGGCACCCATTCACTGCAAAGCATCCGTTGGTGGAAAAGCAATAAAATGCTAAATTTCTCCACATCTGTTCCAATTTGAGTACATTTTAATTGAAATTTTTTTGGTGAACTATTCCTTTAAAGAGCCGTCGACATGGGTGGACAACTGCAAATGTTGCTTCAATATGAAATTTGCTGATACGGCTCTTTACAGTAAAAATCTGCAGCAATGGACCAATGTGAGAGAAATGAAATCAGACATTTGATAACTATACGGCCATTGTTCCACTTAATGTACAGATCTACTTAAGTGAGAGCCAGTGAGGCACTGCTGAGAGTCGCTATTCTACGTTACTAAAGGCTATAATTAGTAGTATTCTCACATATCTTGAGAACATATTAGAGACGAAAAGTCACTTGTAAAGACCCACTTGAATAGCACTCAAAATTTGTCTCTGTATGAGCAATTTAATAGCTCATTTGAAGCTGTTAACCCAGGTTAACATTACATGTGCATTTCATCATGCACTGCATTAAACTCAACTTGTAAGGGCAAGGATTCCTTTCAGGAAAACCTTTGACAAATATAATATAACATCTCCGCTTGGTGATACAAGGTAGAGAGATGGAATATAAACATAAAATCAATTGTGTCACACCTATGCATGATTAGCTTGAAAATGCAGTGAATACACCAATAGAACAGCACTTACTACACAGAATATGCACAGCATTGGAAAGCAAAGTGTGTGAGAGGCTAACATTAGCAAATCAACTTTTTTGGCACTCAAAGAGTCGCTAGATAACTAAGCGCAAATAAGACTACAACAGCAACTTGCTGGCAACAAATAATGTTTCATTGCCAAATTAAAAAATCTGTAAAATCACTTAGTATGTTTATGGCACTTTATTATATAACTAAGTTACTGTAATGTACAACTTTCCATAGTAGGCATAAAAATGATTTGTTACAGGTTAAAACTAGACTGAAATATTGAGGTCTTGCCTGTTTAAAAAGTTAATATTGTGTAATGTAATGCAATATTATTATATTGTTAAATATTAGTGAAAATAATACACATTCACAGCAACTTTCAGCACACATACTGTACCATTAAGTGTGATCACAAAGCAAAAACTGATTTACATGCAGTTTGTCTTTATTAAATAAATGCTCGACACTGGGTGGTTTTAGGTTTTCATGTACCCTGTGTTAGACTTCCATCTGTCTACCTTTAAACAACACCACCTCCTCTGTTCACACCACAGGTGTGTGTGTGAATGTTTTCCAGCCCGCCACAGCAAGAGCGGCACCTCACAAACCCACGGCGTCCAACTAAACCCCATGAATTATAAGCCCCTATTGTCTCTCCTTCCGCCCCTGCGTTCACAGTGCTAG
>JAUYWG010000053.1:6431654-6435394 GCA_034779775.1 Enteromius afrohamiltoni
AAAACCACACGACTTCCTTTGCCTTTTCTCTTTGCTTTTAGTCAAAAGCAATGTGTGATAAGCAAGCTCATCGACGCATTCTGTCACACGTACTCCCATCATACATGCATCCTGACAGTAAAGACATTATAATAGGCTTTTGGGTGACCAGAATAAGATGCAGGTGCTCTGAGCACAGGATATCTGGCCCATCAGGGATAACATAACCTGACAGCTGGGAAACCCAGCACTCACAGGGGTGAAAATGCATTGATCAGCTTAACACTGTGAAAATCTGTGAACGTGAGAGACTAGAGAGGAGAGTAACAGCTCGAAGACAATAAATAAAAAAAAAAAATCTCAGAAGATTTGACCAATATATTACAATTGGAACCCACAAGTGCTGTCTCTAACAAGGAAAATTATGTTTGCCGTCCGTTTAAATGACAAAAAACATTATTAAAATAGCCATGTTTGGCCCAATTCTGCGGTTTATTTCTGAATCCATCAGCATGGCGCATCTTAAAAAGCACAGTAAAATGAAATAGCACTATAATAAATCATTTAAGGCTGTATATACACTCAAAAAGAGGGTCTTACTTTTAACACACTCCTCTTTTTCGCACTCGCACGTTTACTCCATACAGATACACATCATCAGTTCACTTCCTGTGTGTGATGGAGTACGGTTGTTTTTATCCTCCTCCCTCCTTTTCAGGAAAAAAAAAAAGAGAAGGGAAACCCACTCGGCAAGGCAGAGTCCTGATACATATTCAACCTAAAGTAACCCAACATGATAGAATGATACTTTATCTTGCGGGACGCATCCACGTCTTTGGTGAGGGTGGGTCTAAAAAGAAAAAAGTGGGTGAGATTGATTAGCTGCGAGCAAGCTGTTGGCAGGGGTGGTACAGACGGCAGTCTCTGGAATGGGGGGGGGTGCGGTGGATGAAAGGCTACTCACTGTATCGGACAGGTGAGGGATGACACCTGGGGGAGAATCGGTAAATAAAAGCAAAAGCTGGGTAATCCGTTTGGAAGCAGGACGAGTGGGTTCTGTGGGTGGGAGGGGGTGCCAACTGAGAAGGTCTGGAGCTCTGGGACTATAGAAGTTCTGTCGTCATGAGGTTCCTGCCCACACCTTTCCCTCTAACCCCCTCTGTGACAGCTTCGCACTCCAGTTCAGCAGCCGTGGGAGACCAGCATCTAATCCATCCTCGCTGCAGCCTTATACATTTTTAATTGTGCTCGCGAGAGAACTGGGATGAGGGACAGAGATTGAGCGTGATGTCTGGAGCTGTATTACAGAGGCAGGGCTTCTCAAACATCTGCCCCGCCCATCCCAATAAAGTTAACAGAGGGCTATGCAAATGAGTTTGCACCCCTCGCCGGCCCGCTTTGATTGACGCACTGAGCTTCTCTTATCATCTCTCATAATACTGACAGTGGACCAAACCTTGAAGCTTGAATGCATAGCATAGCATTTGAATGGAAATGTAAAGGCTTTATTTCAGCACGATAGCTGACCTTGGAGAAATTAACTTCTGTGACACAATGTTACAGGCAAGGGCAGATTATAAGGAATCTATTTGTATAAACTGCGTCTGTGTATTGGCATAAAGTAATAGGTATACCTAATATTTACTAGTCCGTATCATTTCAAGCCAACTGAGGACACCTCTGGTTGCTTTTTTCCCTCACGCAGCAACAATGACGTTTTCGAGCTTCAAAAAAGGACACAAAAGTTTCATGCAATCCTTATGACTCACTATATTTCAAGTCATATGACTGCAATTATGTCACCAAATTTTACTTGCTATTTCTCGTGATTGCACCTAGCAGAACTATGGTGGGATTTTCAGTGAATGGCAAGTCGAATTTCTGCCTTGTATGACTCCTGAATAATGGGAATATATCACACAAGTTGTACGAATCCCTTTTATGGTGCTTTTGTCTCGTTTTTTAAGCTTGGAAGTCTTATAAACTTATTCATAACAATAACAAACTTCATTTTCAGATTCTCTCCTTTTGTGTTAGTTTGAAGAAAGAAGTTGTGGGTTTGAAACAGCATGAGGGTGAGAAAATAAAATTAGTAAACCTTTCCTTAAACTTTCTAACACTGACTTTTCCTTGTTTTTCACATTGCAACAAAAGCAATCATAGCAGAATCATGCCAAAGAACATATAATAATGTTTCTCCATCTAAAATGTTTCTAAAGCTGCTTTTCTCAATATGTCTTTTTGTCTTTATGGTGACTCATATACTACACTATAATGAGACATGCTCTTTACCTATTGATTCGTTTGCATATAACAAAAGAAAAGCTATTTCATGAATTATTCTGTGAAACCGAATGGGAAACTTGAAGGTTGTTTTTATCCGCTGAAATGACTATATATTTATTTATCCATTTCCACAATTATTCATTCATAATCCTATTACGCTGGCATGATACTGAAGCTCATTTCTGTGTTCAGAATTTTTATATAGATTTTCCTGATATTTATTTCAGCCACACTTCATTATAACCATGATTAGATAGAGTACAGGTTTCCAGAGCACTGACATTTTTATTAGGACCAAGAATTGGGAGGGGTGCTGGGGGGGTAATTCCTCTGGCATCTGCCACATCAAGATCTGAGGACAAAAGTCTCCCAAAATTGCCATTCTCCATGCATATTAAAGAAACTTGTCATCCAGGCATCACGGAAAGCTACAAAAGATAAGAGGCACAATCCCTTTGGGGCAGCATTTCTTGCCATCAGAATGGCAAAATTATAACCATAAAAATGTCCAATTTAGTGGAAAATGCTTGATTTTAGTATGTTTTGCATAAAAGCCAGTGCATTTAAATTGCCCAAGCCAAAAAAAAAGACAAATTGGCAATCCATGTTGAGTCAGAATTGACACTAACGCTATAACAAAGGGAATATGCATTACAGTGGACTGTAGAGAGGCACTCTACCTTCTGAAAGGTAGAGTCCATTGAGACTGTAAATTAGGATGGAGAAACGGGAGATGCACTCCTCGCCGAGAGTTAATGTGTGGCGCATATGCTGCTTGAGAGAAATTACGCTTGTTCCTTTTTATATGTGCGCTCTGTCGTAATGTTAGGATGTACACAATCGTGACGTGATGTGAATTGAACACGCCATTCTTAAAGCGTAACCTGCAGTTTGCACGTAGTATTTATAAATGACAATCACGTACAGTACATCACGTGATGCCAATCCACTAGAGTACATTCTTAAGGTACATTTAAAGTGCATGGCCGCTTTGAGGTTCATTTTCGGGTTACATCTCATTTACCCTTTGCATGGTAAACATACTTTCGGCTAAAATAGCACACTTCTGTGAAATCATAATAAACTAATAAGCGTTGTTAGTGTTAACTAAAACTATTAATGCTCATTTCCAGTAATTGAAATAAAGTAAATATTAAATATTAGATAAAAAGAAATTATTGCTAAATTACTTAAATGCAACTTAAAATAATAAAAATAAGTACTAATTGTAATGTAATATTAGTATGTAAATTATACTAAAATGACATCTACATTAAATAATAATTATAATTATTATTACATTTCAAACTGTTAAAACATTTTGTCAGTGCTTGTTTCTGTACTGGAAAAATTGATAAACTGCAGTTGTTACCTCAAGTGTATATATACAGGTCCTTTTCAAAAAATTAGCATTTTGTGATAAAGTTCATTATTTTCTGTAATGTACTGATAAACATTAGACTTTCATATATTTT
>JAUYWG010000053.1:6435581-6464835 GCA_034779775.1 Enteromius afrohamiltoni
TGAATCTAAAATATATGAAAGTCTAATGTTTATCAGTACATTACAGAAAATAATGAACTTTATCACAATATGCAATTATTTTGAAAAGGACCTGTATATAATAACAATAAATTATGCAAGTAGCCAAACCTTAATCCTAACCCTAACCTAATTAATATTACTCAGTACTTAAATGTATAATTATAATCTAACACAGACAATCTGCTGGGTCAATCTGGTCAGAACAATGTTTAAAAAAAAAACACAGAACCACAACATCATTCTACAAATGGGTCACTTTTAGTTGCTTCTGCATACAGTATTAACCAAGGCGAAAGTATTTTATCACTAAACAAGTTCTTGGCTCAGCTTTGAGGTGAAAAACTGCTGTTTTAGGAATTGGAAGTTAGTGCAAGCTTTGTTCTTTCAACCCAGAGGTGCACTAAACAATTATTTCAGTTATATTCAGAGCAATCAAAGCATACATCTTTGCTTTCCCTCCTTTGCAGTTTTGCTAACCAAGCATTCACACATCTTAACAGTGATTTGGAAGCAACACATCAGCTCGCTCTTAAAGACACAATCAGACTTGTTTCCACAGTCGACAGGCGATTTTACTGACGTGTGCTCAGCAACCTCTAGAAAACTTTCTTTAGTTGCCTCAGGTGAAGCACCTTCATTTCTCACTTTTTCTGTGTAATTTATGGAAATATCTGAGTGTTCTCTCCGAGGCGAAAGCGGATTTCCTGAAAGATAAGTGCAAAATTCCACAATGCCGGTCTACCAAGTGGGTAAACACGGGAGTGAGAAAATAACACCTCGGGAATGGTCTATGGATCAACATTCTCCAAAATATGATTTCCTAAATCCTTTATAAATTATAATAACACTGATAAGCTTTCGGCTTAAGTGATCCATGGAATCACTGGCTTGAGAGTTTAACACCAGTACCTGAAGAGGTAATTCTGATGCAAATGAGACGGAAGACTTCCTAATAAATGCCACTGGGTGGTGAATAAGGTCCAGGTGGGAGTGTTATTTATACAGTTTGGGTAAAGACTTGCATCAGAGATTGAGAAGAAACGGATTGTTGCTAAGTTGAGCCACGGCTTAATGTATTGTGAGAGGTTTTGCTCGGTTTCTCACCGGTATCGTCGCTGTTCTCACGTCTCTCTGTGGCAAACTCACACACATGCAAATATGACTTGGTCTAATCTGCACTCCTGATTGGCCTTTTTTCTCAGCAATTGATCAAATCAATAATAATACTAAAAAGCCCGGTTTCACAAATGGGGCTTAGCTTAAGCCAGGACTAGGCATTAGTTAAATTAAGATATTTAATCAACTTTTACAAAAATGCCTTATAAGAAAATATTACAGGTGTGCATCTTAACACAGAACAATGACACTGACATGTTTTAAGTTTCATCTGAGACAGCTCAAACAAGCAATTTAGCCTTGTCTGTGAAACTGGGGGAATTTTATAAATATACATTATAATTTTTAAAAACAAAATACATATTTATAATATAAATATTTAAAACAAATGTGTAAAAGGAGATTGGTAACAACACTTTTTGGTAATGAAAGTACAGATGTGTAACAGGACTAACAGCACTTTTTGGTAAATAAAGTGTTACACTTTATATTAAATAGACAATTGGCTTTAGCATGTAATTACTAAATTAGGCTTTACATATAAATTCTGGGCAGTTCCTGAGGAGTTACCAAGTATATACATTGGTATTACAGAGGTGCACCAACTTCACCCACTTTACATATCTCTAAACCTACCCAACTACACCCCAGATCACCCCCTGTTCCAGTTACTCTTATACATACTGCTGTTACAAAATGTAGCTACGTAATTCCTGTTACATGACTACTTAGTGAAGTAAAAAAAAAAGTGTTGTTACCAATGTGTGGAGTTGGTGTAATACCAGTGTATATACATGGTAACTCCTCAGGAACTGCCCACTTAATATAAAGTGTAACATTCTGGACACCAACCATAATTTATATGTAAAGCCTAATTTACTGCTGCTGTGTAACATCAGAGTAATTACATGCTAGATCCACAGCCATTGTCTATTTAATATAAAGTGAAACACTTTATTTACCAAAAAGTGATGTTAGTCCTGTTACACATCTGTACTTTCATTACCAAAAGGTGTTGTTACCAATGTTACACACACCATTCTGAGGGTGTAGTTACAGAAATATTACAGCTGTAGATACTATGTAGCAATGTGTACTTACACTGTGGTTACATACTAGATACACATCTAGTTACCATGGAAGAACACAGGTATTAGGGACACTTAATATAAAGTGGGACCCAATGATTTCTGAAGGATCATGTGTCAATGAAACCTGGAGTAATTGCTGAATGACTTTTTATATTTAAAAAAAAACTATTTTAATTTGTGATAATGTTTCACAGTCAAATATGTATCCTTGGTGAGTGTAAAAGGGCTTCTTTTAAAAATATAAAAATATATACTACTCCAACAATTCTTGTTGCAAGCTGATTTCCCAATACAATTATACAAGCCTCATAATAAATGGTCATTTTAAGCACTGACCGATGTTCATGTGTAGTTCTGAAGCCCTTGAGCATAAAGTTTTCCCTCTGTTTCTTGAAGATGAAAAAAAATCATAATGATATCATATCATCTCTACAGATGTGATACAGTGATAAATTTACCCCTTATTACTCATGTCACGGCTATAAAAGATTAATACCCCTCTGCAGTTTTAGCTCGCTCAAAGGCCATCTCCAGCCATTTCCAGCTATTTGTTATAATTGCCTTGACAAACCCTGGTTTCATCTCAATTAGCACCTGAATAGGCACCACTAGAGCTAATAGAAGCTGTTAGTCCAGGCGCACAATTTAGGCTGAACAGAAATGGTGATGGGTAAAATGCAATTGAATTCCTAAGTGCCTGTGCCTACTTTGTTTGCCAATCAACTGTAGACTCAGGCTTTGTTTCACTAGATACCTTTTGGGGATCCTAATGGAGCAAGTCCTGCCCCCAGGCAATTGGTGCCACTCAGGCAGTCTATTGTTTTTCCTCCTAGGGGGTACTCTTCATACGCAAGGAGTATAGAGAATGGCTATGTGAATTAACCAGAGAAATTAAAGAAATCACACACGCACCAGATCATGCATTTTATGGCTTTAACTTTTGTTAAAATCTGCTAGATGAGAATGGGAAAGTTCAAACTATTATTAGCTGCGTTTTTCTCTCTCTTTTGTTAAATTCGTAATAAATCCATATCTGTTTGCAAGAAATCTCTTACGGTACACAATACTGAAGAAATATGATAGAGACTTAACTGCTTCATTAATGATTCTATAAATTGCTTTTCTATAAAAAAAAACTTTTCATACAAAATCTGTACACTATATTACACTATATATTAATGACCACACATATAAAGAAGAGCCTGTCCTCCAACAAAAATAAACAACCCTATAGGTCATTTGTGCACCTTATTAGGACCTTTTTTTACGTTTTAAAGTTACTCGCCCTCTAGCAGGCATAAAAATAATGTCAGTGTCATGTTGTGTCTGTCACGTTGCCTGTCATTACCAATCAAAAATGTGTGTTTATTTAAATGCAGTGTGTGGACTTTTTACACCAATCTCATGGTAATTCATACATATTTTAATAGGTGTAATTCATGCAAATGACCATACCTAACCCATTCCTAAACCTACCCCTTACAGAAATAGTGCAAAAACATGATTTATAGTGCATACGATTACATATTATCATATATAACACAATGCAAAACCCGAGTTACACAAAACCCGAATTACGATGCAGATCAAAGAGTACAAAACACTGATATCAATATTTGTTGAATAAAGAGCCTCAGCATACGCCCTTATAGGTCGTATTTCAGGTGTTTAGACAAATGACCTATAAGGGTGTATTGGTTGGAGGACAGGTTGTTTTTAAATCATACATTTCGATATTTAGTTTTTTTATGGTTAATGTCTATAAACATAACATAATTTAATGACATAATTTACAGTATCTAAATTTTCTACTATTTTTTACTATTTTCTTGCATATCAACCAAGCTAGAGTTAAAAAACAAACTCTTACAGAGCCTTTCCCTTACAAATGAAAACTCATGGAAAGCGCATGGTGTTTGGCTTGAAGAGACGACCTTGAATTAGCTTTCAGTACCCTGAACCAAGCCTTAATCAATACGAGCTAAGGAAATACCTCAAAGTCAATAAGAAAGTGATAGACTGGTACTCATCTAACTCTTACAGAGCCAGTTATTGTCTTTTCTGTTTGAGAAAGTGAGAAGAAGAGGGAGAGAGACCCTTTAAAAGAGATGTTTAAGAAGTCATCTTTTCTCCAGCGATACAGAAAGAAAAATAGTTTGTAAAGGGTAAGTTATAACTGAAGTCATGAGGTATTCTAGGTATTTCAATACAGAGAAGTAGAGAGAACATAAAGCACTTAGGTGAACTAACATCCCTTAAGTCCTAAAGAGCATAGATACAAAGAATGTCTGTCCTTAGTCTTGTCCTTAAACACTCTCTGTGTTGCCTAAGATATGAGCATTACAATGTTCACACACCTACGTCGTCAACTAATGGTGACTTAATTAAATTTGTCTTTGACCAGTAAATTATTCAGGGCATACTGTACGTAATTAACGGCTACCTAAATTATATCTTACTGCCATACGCAGAATTAATGGGGATTTGTTAAATGGCTTTATCCAGTAACAAAGGGAAGCTCGCGAAGGGAGAAAATAAATGGTGCTATAGCTAATCAGTTAAGTGTAGATGTAACGCATAGGTTGTGTTACAGTCGTGGAATGTTTCTCATATGCACTCAGACATCAATGGAGCCACATAGCTGAAAAAACTGTCATTCGGACCGGTCACGGTTTTCCTTATAAAAATGGAAGACACAGCGCTGAAAACAATGCAGACTTTCTAAAGGCGCACTATTAAACATTATTGCACTATTGACTTTAACTTGCCATTCAGGCTCAGTAGCTCTGAAAACGCAGTGACAAGATACAATATGTACAATGTACAGTGAAACAATGTATATACAATGTGCAAAACTGCATTTATGTAGCAATTCAAACATAGGTTGTTAATGAAAGACTCAGTGTTTTTGAACAAATTATTGATTGAGTAAAATATTTCATAATGCCAGTACTCTTTTCTTTTAACTTATTTTCAATTATTAATGGAATGATTCAGTGACTGGATCGGGATTAAGTGACTATAAGTACAAGTACACCTACTGGCATATCAACATAACATTGCACTGACATCAAAAACCACAATAAAACACATATTTACCTTCATATAACATTCAACATACACTTTTATGTACAGTATAACTTCATAGTCCAAATACTGGGGTGCTGCTGTGTGTAGAAAAGTCAACAGCTACATGCAATAAAAATATACTTTAATTTAACTAATTTTTCAGTCTTTTTCATCATAAAACTGATGGGGCCAATTAGGTCTTATGCTAAAGAGGTTGAGGAGGGGAAAAAAAAAACTTGATGGAAAGTGGACTAACATCGTAGGGAATAAGTTGACTTAAATTCCTGACCTTTGATAATGTTTATCCAGACCCTCAAAGCCTCCCAGAGCCTCCTGATGCATGTCAAGTTCGAAAGTGGGATAATTTAGAGCTGATGTCCATTATGTAAACATGAGGGAAGTTCAGTTGACATGCAACTCATGTATTTTTGAATCGGATTAAAGCAAACCATGGGTCAAAACTTCAGTGCCATTGGCGCAGGCATGGGTCAGTCTTAAATTATGCAGCAAGTCAGGGAGCGAAAAAGACCTAAATTAGATGAAGGAACTCAAATGTTGCCACTGGCACACCACCTAATTCTAGTCCCAGTGAGCGAAAAAGACCCATAACTTGTTTCTGACACATAGGTTTGACTTACTATTTAAAAACTGGAATTTTATGGTGAAAACATTATAATAGGAAATACCGTATTGAAAGTGTTGAGAAGCACAGTTGAGAATTTACACAACTGACAAAACAAAAATGATAACTGGATATAATTACAAATGTACTTTTTAGTTAGATATGCTTCTAAATTTAACTATCACAGCAATTAACAAACTGTTAAGGTATTTGAGTATAGCATTAAACCAGATCATGCATTTTTTTCTCTTCATTTCACTATGCTAACACAGCATCATGTCAGTGTTCATTCTTTCTCCTTTTTGCATGTCATTTAAGGACTAGCCAGGGTTAACATGTTAAATCTGTTTTATGAGGTCTGTTGGAGCCCACTCTTCAACAATACATCTGTTCAACAATTATTAGACCGTTTTTGTCATAAAAAATTCAACACCCCCGAGTGTCGCATGAGTAAGACCTGAAAATTTATGCAGCGAATGGAATACTTAATTTCTCCTAGGAACAGAAATGGAGTGAAAAAAAGAGATTCACTTAAAAGATTCTCCAATTAGATATGTTAAGGCGATTTTGTTTTGGTGTATGTGATGGACAGCCAAATTAATTTGCTAAATAAAGAAAAATATATATAAATGTCACATATACTGTCTGTCAGTTTAGTTTTGGTTTCGTTTTGTATCTTCCTCATTTGGCTTATGTGGTCATGTTCCGGTTCTGATTTAGTTTGATTAGTTTATTAATCTCCACCTGAGCTCCTCACCTGTTTTCAGTTCTTCCTGAGTGTTTCCCAGTGTTTAAAAGACCCTTCTGTTTATCTACATTTATTAGTCTCCACCTGTGCTCAGTTAATGTGTGTGTGTGTGCTATGTTTATTTATTATGTATATATAAATACTCACACATAATATATATATATATATATATATATATATATATATATATGTTACATTGAAGTGTTCCTGAGATTTTTTTTTGTTTGTTTTGCTTTATTAATTATATTGAAGTACCCTGTTAGTCTGAGTGGGATGTCCTTAAAGCTTTAAAAGTGAAATCCATGCTCTAAGGCATAAAAGTTAAATTATATGTAGCATGGGGGGTGAAACTGTAACGACACTTTCCATGACAGATGTCTTTAATGAAACTACACCACTATGAACTACAAAAATATGGCCACATTTGGATTCAGTGCATTCTCTACACTTAATTTCTTTCATTTGTTATTTAATGACCTGCAGAGGCAAGTAGTGCATTTCTCTATAACAAACCGATGGACTTATATGCCTCATTAAGGTTAGAATAGCATTATGCATCGTTTTTTTTTTCCTGTTTCTGAAAGATCAGAATAAAGGCTAGTAAGAGCTGTACTGAAGGAAGAGGGCTTGGAAAACTGGAAATCGATCAGGATCCCGTTTGGCTTCTGCTGGCTTGTCATGTTCAGATCTGATATCAGAATCTCTTCATGATGTTTCTACACATCATGCAAATTCAGCCATCTGTAGCTTTGTCTGAATGTAAACAAGCCAGTCACATGGCAAGTTCTCCATCTGTAGTTTCATGTAACAAAGGCAAAACCGCTCACAAACACTGCATAAGTTTCTCTAGCCTTTCTTAAAGGGACAGTTCAGAAAAAAAAGACAGTCCTGTCATTTACTCACCCTCACGTCATGTTGAACCGATATATTGTTTTGTTTTTTTCTGTTCAAATATTCACAACGAAAACACAGGTGTAACATAAGCCACTTTTTCCAAAGTTTATGTTTTATGTGTGGTATCTTTATTATACATCGACATTAGCCTTTTTCTCTTAATGACAGTCGAGGGCAGGAAGGTATCAGCGCCTGGCCACTTCCTGACTCCTCTCTGGAAAGAGCAATTCCCCCAGTCCCTCCACTCTCCCTGGCTGGAATACGTTCTGACAGGCAGGAGGGATGACCCTGAGAATCACATTATGTATATTTCTAAGCGGCCTCCTGCATTTGCATGTAGGAGACAGTTAAAATAAGGCCATAAATCAGCTGCAAACATATAAATGGATTTGTGGGAGATTGAAACCCTCGGAGAGTCTCCCGAGCAAATATTTCAGGGCCTGTCTGAGAGATATCCACTGTCATTAAGCCGCGGGAGCTCTCTGACCACTCGCCGTGTATATTTCCTTCATTACATGACCAGGAAGACGGCCACGTATGGCTAGTTCGATAAATCTATCTGCATATTCCCGTGCCTGCTTTGTCATCAGGGACCAGCAGTTTAAGTGTTTTATCTTATTTTGAGTGAAGAAGAATGTGTCAAAAAGGGTTCTTTTTTACAATATCAGAATTTATTTTGCAGTTTACTATCAATAGAATTCATACCTACTGCAGCATTTATTCGCTGGGTCACAATTTACATCAAAATGGTCCAAAGAATGATATATTATACATTATATTATGAGTTATGTTGTAATATTTTAAAACTTCCTTTTTTTTTGCAACAAAAAATGTAAAATGCAAGTAAAAATGCATCAGATAGATACTGTAGATAGATAGATATATCAGGTAAATATATAATAAAAAAACAAGGCTAAAGTACTGCATTCAAGTATTGTCATGGAAACAACATAATTAACTAAATGACATTTTCTCAGTAATTTTTTTTTCTGTAATGCCTAAATTCGAAGAAGCTTTTCATTCACGAAATGCTGCACACGATGCAGAAAACCTCACATTTAGACCTGAAAAAATGACCTAAATGAGCTAAACGAAGCTAAATGGCTTTTGCTTTGAAAAACATCCCTAATTCAAGCACAAAGAAATTAATTACAGTTTAACTGTGTTGCTGGTCAGCAGCCATTAAACACGGTTCCAGTTAAATGCTGACAATGCCATTTAATGAAGGATTAGTGACTGTCGCTCCCACACGAGAGAACAAAGCATCCCTGGAGGAAAAAATAGAAACAACTCACAGTCACAGATATGGAGTGCCTTTATAAGACTTGCTGCTTTGCAATGAGGACACCTCTAGCGTGACATATCTTTGGAGAGCACTATCTGTATGCTAATGAATCAAATGAACAGGCAGAGGAAGATAAAAAACCTAAAGTACTGCAGCTGAGAGAGACCTTAAAGAGTCTGTTTGGCTGATGATTTTGTGATGAGAATAGAAGATAATGATCAACGCGCAGCATCGTTCTGCTACACAATACAAACAGATCCTGTACTCACTCATCCATTTGTTTAAACTATGAGCTAAGCGATGGCTCTGTAAAAGCCGAACTGGTTAAATGGAAGGAAAAGCGCGAGCAGAGCCACCCAAATGAGTGGAAACTTAGTGAAATTGTGAAGCTCAACAGGGCTTACATGAGCACTTCTAAAATTGTGCAAAACATTTAAGACATGTCAACAGGGTTTTGGGCAATGTGTAGTTGCCTGGATTATGCTTGACGTCTTTATGCAACTCCACTCAACCAATTTTTTACACATTTTGGGCATGACGAAATACAATAAAACATCTTCGATGTTACTTTTGAGTGACTTTATTGAATCAAAAGTGCTAAATCTCAACGTGTAGAGAATAAAAGACCATTTAAACCTGATGGCTGCACTGCAAATTACACTTGACTACAAAAAAAAGGAAGTGGAAGTAGTAAAAATAGATGCCTGAATCATGGCATGAAAAAAAAGACATGGAAAGACATTACTTTTTAATTTCTATCAAAGCGAGAAGCAACACATTATTATCATGTAAATACATAAATGATGCTGCTAGCCCTCTTTATTATTTATGAGACTGGACTCATAATCACATTGCATTACGGTGCTAAGAAACCCAAGAGGTCAGAAGCGGTTTACATTAATGGGCAGAGCAGTCGCGAATGATACTGAACATCACATATCATTTAATAAGGCTCGTAAGTGTCATCATGATTGGCGTTAATGGCATTGTTTTAGCACGGCCGACATGTCAGACCTCATGTCCTCAGCCCAAGCGCTTGACAAGCCGACATGTAAGGGTGCCGACTTATATGGCTTCATGGGTCCAATTAATATTTGAAGATATTAATGTAGATCGTAATGAGTTTATAAAAGTGGGGCATGGAGGCCTTCAGAGAGCCTATGCTAAGGGACAGAGCTTGTTTCAAAACAAGCAAATTACCAACATTCTTACCCGGACGTTATGCGAGATATAAACAGTCGAATGGCTTCTTTTGTGAGATTTGATTCTTTCCTGCAGCTTGGCTCCCCGCCAGAGCTTAATTCTTTCTGGTAGGGAGCCACATCCACATTTGAGCTTATTTCATCACCGAAACACGTGTGCACGATCTCCAAGGATTCTGCTCACATAAAAAGTGATTTATTTTAACTTTCTGAGTGAAAATATGATATTTAATTACTTCTGGTGGGAAAACAGATTCATCTTCTGGTGAGTTATGGACAATCTCGCTCATGAGCGGAATGAATGTAATATCAAGTGAAAACTGTTTCATAAATCTGTGAGAAAATGCAAATGTATTTTAAAATCGGAGCCTCGCAAGGTTAAGGCAGTCATCTGGCAGCCAATAACGCTCATGTTAAACATTCAAGAGCACTGTCAGATATGAAGGTCTCTAGTGTAAACCAACCAAACGTTACTGTAGACAGTCGTAATGCCCGCTATAAATTAATATCGCACACATAGCCGATATTTATCCTGCGTATATACAGTAAATCTGCACAATGGTAATGTGTAGTATAAGTACCATCTAAGACATGCAAATGATGATGGTTGCAAATGCGATTTCTACAAAGCAAAGCCTTGTTAGCAAGGAAGTACCAAACATCGAGGACAATCACGATACCTCATCACTTTGTTCTTGAAAAAAAGAGCGAAAGAAAAAAAAATCTTGGCACTTTGAATCTCCTACTCTTTTGTGCATTTGCATAACAAAGCCCCAAAGACTAAGGTAGTGGAAGAAAGAAATATCGTAGCATCGGCCCACCCCATCCCTTGGTCTCTCTATCAACATGCCATCAGCACAAATACACACACACACATGCATTCACATAAAAAATAAAAAAGTGCACACCCACACATGTGGATGTGCACATGCATACACAAAGCATGTTTATCCTCCTGCTTTTGCACGCACGCATAAAAATACACATATCTCATATTTTATACATATTAGTGTGCACGCAGACACTCAACCCAAACATACAACAATCCCCTTCATGATAAAAGTTCCTGACAAGAAAACCCCAAAAGATCTGTAATCTCACTATGAATACACAGTCAGCAGAAAAGAAAACCTTTAAAAGGAAGTTAAAAAGGAGAAGAAAAAAAAAATCACCTCTCTACTTGACTACAATCCCCTCAGCCACCTACATATACCCCCTCCTCTCTTTTAGCACCCCACTCAGAAAGAAACAGGATGAAATGACATTATGCATATGAAAATGTCCAGAAAGATGTTTGATTTATGTATGCATTAGATGCAAATTCTATTACAGGACACAAGGCGCTTGTGAGATTTCTCTCTGAACACTCGGCTGCCCTGATCAAACCTGATCTCATTAATTCCGACAAGGGGAGAAAGATAGGAGTGAAAGAGCGAGAATTGGAAGAAATTTACAACCCGGACAAAGATTTAAAGAAAAAAGGGGCTAGTAAATTGCATTCTAGCCTCTAAGGCCACAGTAGACCGGCTCGGACCAGGCACCAGACCACCAGGGGAAAAGCTTGCTCGGTCCAAAATCATGTTTACGTAGCACAACAGCGGCCCCACACAGGCACACTATGAAATAAATTTTTACAAACCATTTGAAAAAAAAATCTGGAAAAAAACCCAGTAAGTGGTACATATGCAAAACAAATGAATAATAAATAAATGTAAAAAAGGATGTGGGTTCAAATCCCATAGAACTGAATAGAATAAAAAAGTGAGTGAGTGAGTGAATGAATGAATGAATGAATTGTCTTGTTATTAATAAAATAAATAACTGGAAATTAAACAATCACACAGAACTGAGCAAGGTTGTGGGTTCGATTCCTAGGGATGGCCTAAACTGAAAAATAAATAAATAAAATATTAATTCATATTAATATTAATAAAACATCAGTAATTTTAATATGCATTTGTGTCCTACAGTGGATACTTTGGCGGATAGGAGAACAGAAGAAGAATCAGGACACTGAGGACCCTCCTCTATTCTTTCTTCACCTTCTCCCGTGGCTGCAATGATTGAGGTCAAGCTGAGGATTCTTTACTGGCCTAACTAATGTGATTGCATCAGAGCAATACCCTTAAACCATATCAGGTCCTGATCTGCATACTAATTGGCTCCACTGTCCTTCACAGTGACCTTGAAGAGGTCTACACCTCCAGTGGGAGAGGGGGGGAGAAAAATATGCATACTGTCCATCCTGAGCATACAATTCCATGCAAAGACAGCCCGGCTCTGAGTAACCCCTGTTAGCAGCCTATCTTCTTCTCTATGCATCAATGCAAATTATAACAATGGCCAGGGCTTTATTCCGAGGGTAAGCCTGCGTGACCCTCCGTGACAGAGAGCAGGGCAGACAAAAGGGCCCTTTCCTACTGACTGCACATGGTCACTGTCACAATGCCTCACTCTCGCCTGCATGCGCTCAAGGAATGAGATATGGGGGGTGCCGGCTCTGCGAATGCAATTTGAAACCATAAAATGCAAAATAAAAGCATATGTTTGTGATGCCATTTCATTCAGTCCTCTTGAAGAACGCCATGTGTGTTCTCTGAAAGTGCTGAGCTATACGGTACCTTGCCTCTGACATTTCCATTGAAGCTTAGTCATCTAAATATCTGCTTAAATCCTCTTGCTGTGTTTTTTCTTAGTAACAAGAGGCTAAAGGGATTATATTGTATTTTTCGGCCCCAAACCATATAGCTTCTTACCTGAAGCCATTGGGTGATCTCCCGCTTCTGTTTTTTTTTTTTTGCATCATTGCAAACATTTTTACATAATTCGCACATTCTATTAAGACCTATGTATGCCTGATATATTATGTTTTACATATATACATTTTCTGGGAATATGAATACGCAACTTAAAAACTTCTGTAAAAATCTGTATATATATATATATATGTGTGTGTGTGTGTGTGTGCATATATTATGCAAACAGAAAGTTTTATTTTGTATGCAATTAATTTGTTTATTTTAATAGTTTGACAGCGCTAAACAATATATATATATATATATATATATATATATATATATATAATAAAATTGTTCCAATTATATGTTTTTATTTTATGTGACAATATGTTTTATACATGTAAATATATGTACATATATTACATTTGCAAGTGGGATAGTTTTAACATTTACACTGTTCTTTGGACTGAACTAACTTGTTTGTACAAACTTGTTTAATTGGCCCTGACTGAAGCTACAGCAGCCAGGATAGTTGTTCTGTCTCTGCCTCGTACTGCCACACAACAGAAGCTGGCCTGTGGATCACAAAGAACAAACTCTCAACATTTGTATCACAACTCTGTGATGTTGAGAGCCAGGCCTCAGTGAATCAGCTACATTTCAAGTTGGATGTGTTGGGTAACCTCTGAGACATTTGCTCACATTGAGAATGGTTATCATGAAGCAGATGCATTTGCTCTGGCACTGATTATTCCACAAGAGAACAGCCAAGCAATCTGCTAGACTAACATATGCTGAATACAAAGAGTGCATTGGAGAGGCAGGTAGAAACTAGAAGAAAAGAAGTGCAACGGATACCGTCCCATACTATGAGTCTGACTGCTCCATCACGACTGTTATTGCTTTTTTCTTAGGTGTGTAAAGAAATTCAAGAGGAAATAAAAGTTACATTCTGTGTATTCGGATAACTGTCAGTTTTAAAGCTATGAAAAATACAGAGGGTTTTAGAGATACTGCCAATCTATTCTAAGGGTCTGTTTTAAGGAACTGAACACCCTCAGAGTAACTGAGATACTGTGACAAAGTACAATCATATATTTTCCTAATGTTGTGACACGTTTAAACACAGCCATTAGATTTTATTCCACACAATTTGATTTTCACACTGTTCCATTTCCGTTTCAGACAGCGCTTCCCGCCAGCAAGTTTTGCCATAGACATGGACAACCTCTTAAGTCTTATTTTATCTGTGGAATTGACTGCTGCTGCCCCCAAATCCCAAAAGATGACCATAAATTACTAAATCAGCCCTCTTACATAGTAAGCAGTGATGGCAAGTGCTGATTTGGCCACTAGGATAACCAGAAAGGAAATAGACATTCAAAATGAAGACTAACCATTTTTGAAAACTAAGACTTTTAGTGTTTTTTATTGAATTCTTCTCTGCTCACCAAGCCTGAAAATGTATTTGATCCAAGCTATAGCAAAAATAGTAATATTGTGAAATATTTTTACTATTTAAAATAACTGCTATCTATTTTAATATATTTTAAAGTGCAATTTATTCCTTTGATCAAAACTACAATTTTAGAATCATTACTCCGGTCTTCAGTGTCACATAATCCTTCAGAAATCATTCTAATATGTTGAATTGCCATTTAAGAACCATTTATTATCAGTATATTTAAAACAGTTGAGTACATTTAGAAACATACAGAACGATCCAAAGATGAGCATTTATATGAAACAAAAAGTAATATTAATAGTAAAAAATGTAAATTATTTCTGAAGGTGACTGGAGCAATGATGCTAAACAAATTGCTTTGAAATCTCAGGAATAAATTATTTAATCATTTTAAAATATATTAAAATAGAAACATTTATTTTAAACAGTAAAAATGTTTTTCTGGTTTGCTGTATTTTGGATCAAATGAATGCAAGCTTGGTGAGCAGAAGAATATAAAAATCTTACTGTTCAAAACCTTTTGACTAGTAGTGTCTATTTCAACTTTGCAATAAATGATGAATTAATTCAACAATGTATTTTATTTTAATAATTTGAACTTTAATAATTAAACTTAATGTTAATGTACTTTTAAAAATGATGTATTGTATATGTAGATACACACACACACACACACAAACACACACACACACACACACATATATATATATATATATATATATAAAATACATGCAAAAATTTAATATTAAAGGCCAGTTTCATGCTGTTTAATTGTGATTTATCAAATAACTTTTTCCAGTTTCCTGTGCTTTTATTTCGCCACCTCCTCCTACTTTGGCTGCTATTAATCTATCTATATTTATACATAAATTATGATATGCTTTTAGAGTTATACATATGTGGTGCCAGTGAAAAAAAAAAAGCGACAATAGAACACTCAACAGTGAAGCACAGAAATGCTAAATGACCTCTTGAAATAACTGACACGTTCTATATCTAAGGCCTGCTTTACAGTTTACAAAGCACACACACATGCACAAATATCTATAAATAAACCATGAAAATCCAGAGAATATGGTTCAAGGGAATCATTCGGCAAAGTGATTATTAGCCATTTCTATCACGGCCTCTTTTATTGTTTGATCCTATGAGGCAGTGCCAGATACTTGGAAGTACTTAGATGCATTTATATGCAAATGGGCAGAAGAATCATGCCAGTTATTTAAATCTTATTTGTGTACTAAGCATTTAAGTATTAAATAGCATATAATTGTACATTCCAGTGTAAGAAGAGCATGACTGTCATAACTAAGAGGACATTCTTTCTTAAACCCTTTCCCCTGTTTCTCACTCTCCCTCTCATTTATTACGTGACTTCATTTTTATGTACCATTAAAAGCTCACCACATCAGACAAGTCACTCAAACCTGGCCTCACGGGACACAACAGCACCGTCAGTGGATCATTAGACAGCGCCAGACTCACAATACCTTAGTATCAGCTCACCACTAAAAAAGGAAAACAGCCCTCTGCTCTTGTTTTGCTTCATGCGTTTCCATCCAAAAATTTTAATACAAAAGAAAAGCGCGAAAGCTCGGAGGGATGAGGTGAATCTACTTGAAGATATTTAAAACAGAGAAATGCTTTGTTAAAAATACAAGTCCTTCGGGTTGTCTGTGAGCTCTCTGGTTTAAGAAACTCCTTTTATAAGTAAAAGAAAAATGCTGTACCGCAGGGTTTTTAGGTCCTGACATATCTGTCACCTGCAAAATATGAGGTAAAAGTGCATAAAACTTCTTGCCTCTTGCTTTATCCTCTAAAAAAACTGTCGCACCTTTTCTTACTTACAACTTATTTTGGGTTGAAAACTCTGTTTGTTCCTTTGCTGCAAAGAAGGTTTGTGCTACAGCTGCCAAAAATGACCTAAAACAAAACAAATTAGAAAACCATTGCCTGAAATGAGACACATAATGAAATCATCATCTCACAGTATTCAGATTATTTTGTCATTCTATGAAATAGAATAGTTCACCCAATATGAAAATTCTGTACATACATTTTCCTATTCAATTGCACTGGAGGAGGATGTTTTATTTTAAAGAAAAGAATAAATAAAATGGAACCAGAAACATATTTTAAGTGCACCCGAAGTTGTCCATATAATTTGTGTATTATATTTCAAAACTACAGGCATGTAAAGTAGCGATATCCAATTGAAGGAGATTTGATTTACAAATGTAACATATTGGACCAATGATCAAACCAGATCAATCAATAAAAATATTAATTTGGACCATATTGATGCTAATTCATGGTGCTTTTGAATCTTAAAAGCATCTGCTTCAGTTCATTGAAATTGCAATAGAAAATGGAATCAGCAAAGGTTTATACAGTTGTGGGCAAGACCTTAGACAGATGTTGAGGCCGCTGCCGACACATGACACGTTTAAAAGCAAACAATGGAGAAACATTCTTTCAGAGACTCAGGCAAAGATAGAGCTCTTGAATATTATTGAATATGGCCATTTGCCACTCTGACACCAACTGCATTGTACAGGTGAGAGTGAAGTGGGGTCCCTCAGTTATCCTTTTGTACGGAGCAGCAGGAGAAAACTGTTAAATTGTACCAGCCCTCTTCATATGTATATATAAAAATGCCCTGAACAAGATGCTTATCTTAATAGATGAAGTAGGAGCAAAAGAGCTATAATTTTAATCAAATCTCTGGCTTATTCGTACGAGTCTGTCGAGCGCTATTGAGGTTTTAAATGCATGTTGTTGGGACTTTGCTGAATGGACTCAGTAGGGGGTGTCTCTCTCAGTAATTATACCTCACTTACAGGTATTTCTGTTGCTGTGCTCTTTATCTTCTCTTGTAAAGAGGAAATCAATTTGTACAGATGTATATGAGAGAGGTGATTGCCTTCACTAGAAGGGGGGAGAAAAAGAAAGGCTGGCTTGGCACAAAAACGGGTAGGGGAAAAGTATTGTCATAAAATGGACAAGTCGTTTGGAAAATTGAGGAGAGTTGCTTTTGAATGTGTTTGTTTGGGTCTTTTGTTAGCTTGTATTTAGCGTCTGCCATAGGTGCACTGAGCTGCCTGCAAATTTGCTCTGCGGCACTAGTGGTGCAGATTCAGAAGAACGGGAAAAAAAATGGGTGAAAGAATGAAACAACTTAAGGAGGCAACTTCAAAAACTGGAACCTGTACAAATGGGCCAGAGGATTCACCCATGCCTTCTCATCACATTGTTGTTATTGTAGAAATTTTTTGTAGAAAGATATTTACCATGGTCTTGCAACTTCACTAACTAATCACAGGATATGTTGGTCAAACAATGGAAAAAACTAAATTAAACCTTATTCTAACCCATACAACTTTAATGAAACAGTTATAATATGTTTTTACAAGACAATACAATTCCAGTCTTCATATTTTAGCATTTCACATTCATTGCTTGCTTTAAATAATTACTAGCATTTCTGAGTGAAAAATGTTTTTTCAGTGTACATTTTCATGCTTTTTAATGAGCAAAGATAACAGATTGTATTACATGAACGATCAGCTACATTCAGGACAGATTTATTTAAGCAGCCAGGCTAAATTATCACAATTAAGGTCATAATCATCCTACTCAAGAGTGGTCAAGTAGAATAATGTCAAGACATTAGGTCCCACGGTTTCCAGCGTGGTCACACAGCCGCTGAATGGAGCCATTAGCGTCCAGCGTGAGCACTCCAAAGCACTCGTGGCACTTATTAATCAAGACAGAGATTACATAGCTTAGCATATTTTGTGTGTATCGCTAGCCAAGCTCGTGGGCGTCAGAACGACAAAAAAGTTCTGTCACAGGCATTAGCAAAGCACACAGTGATTGTCGAGCACAATTATTTCTATTTAGAGGATTCTGGGATCCAGGCCTGCCAAAGAGGCTTAGATAGCCCCTGGGGCCGGCCGTGGCTGTAGTGGACAGGACGGCATTATGGTCCAGCCACAGTGCATGGATGCTCAGCGGTCTGTGGGAGTTAAAAGACACATGGTCTATAAACTGAAGAGGCGATCGAAGTAACCAGGATGGACAGTGGCCTGATGCTACTAGTATTCACAAGAGACCATATAATGCATTTCACTGATGAACATTGTGCAATTAGACTTATTGCAATGTGGAAATGAGCATAAAAATATATATTTATACTGGTGAAGATTGGCATGTTTTTGCTAACCCATCCTCCTGCAAAGTTAACAAGCTCAAGGTTTCATATTTCTAATCTTATCTGTTTTTTTATCTCATCTTATTATTTTCATTCTTTGCACATGAAGTACTCTTGACCCAATTACTAGTTCTTTGGGCTGCGCACTTCTTTGTAATCCAAGTTATTATCTAGTCTGAAATTTTTGATTTTCTTTGTTTTGATACCTTTCCTCGGCTCCCACGAGATTGTGTTGAAGGAAGGGGAGGTTCTAACACCATATTTTTCTTTTGGATTCTCAGTAAATGCTTTTTCTCTAGAGGGAGGGAAAGAGAAACTGCTCAAAGTCTGGAAACGGCAATGCCTTGATCAAATCAGCTGAGCTGAAAAGGATTCAACCGCAGAAATAACAAAGACGGAGGTGATTAGCAACCCATTCTTACCAGCATGGTGCTCTTAGTTCACGGAACACAGCATTCTTTCTATCTTATATTGAATCTGGGGCAAAGAAACTGACTGCAGTGGGGGTCCAAAAGTCTAAGACCACTAGTGAAAATTACTTTTTTTGCATAGACAGTTCAAGGCCCGGAAAGGTAGCAAGAAAACAAAAAAAAAATTAGCACATTTGCAAACATTGTGCTACCATTGTGAGTGTGAGTTCTGAATTAAAAATGAACTATGAATATGTAAAAATGTTAGAAATGATAAAAACACAACAAAATGACTAAAAAAACCAGTAACATTAAAATACCAAAATACAAAAATAAAAACTGATTAAAAATATTTAAAAACATTTCAAAAAGCCAAAATGAAGGTCTAAAACGTTGCTTGAATGATATCTAACGTATTTACATAGAAAAACAAGAGAAAAACAGTAACTGTAACTAATTTGTGACCCTGGACCACAAAACCAGTCTTAAGTCGCTGGAGTATATTTGTAGCAATAGCCAAAAATACATTGTATGGGTCAAAATTATTGATTTTTCTTTTTTGCCCAAAATCTTTAAGGTATTAAGTAAAGATCATGTTCCATGAAGGTATTTAGTCAATTTCTTATCAAAAATATATTAAAACTTGATTTTTGATTAGTAATATGCATTGCAAAGATCTTCATTTGGACATCTTTAAAGGTGATTTTCTCAGCATTTAGATTTTTCTGCACCCTCAAATATTGTCCTATTCATCCAAATCATACATCAATGGGAAGCTTATTTATTCAGCTTTCAGGTCATGTGTAAATCTCAATTTCTGAAAATTAACACTTTTTTGTTGTCCTGGGTCACAATGTCCCAGTTGAAACAATAAAAGAGTCCAAAAGACTTGTTCAAAAAGTAACAACAACAGCTTAAATACCGTGATTATTGGAACATTGGCACGCAGTCCACAAAACTATTGAGAGCAGCTTCAAATGGATCTAGAGCATATTCATTTATTTGCCTGGGAGTTACCTGAAACCCATATTAAAACACAAAAAGCACCAGAAATGTGTATGCATTGCATTAGCTTCCGTTTTCTGTTCACACTGTTCACTTAAAACACAATTATCAAATGTATCTAAATAAGCTAAGTATTGTGTGTGTGTGTGGTGTTGATGCAAGCATAGACTTCTCAGAAACAGGAATTGCAACCGTTCTGCTGCTGTGTGCATAACAAACAAAATCTTACGATAATGTTCTTCAGATGATTCAAAAAGCACCTTCAGCCTCACTGGAAGCAAGAACGTTCGACTCTGTGACTAACATGATGAATGTCACAAATGTTATTGGATGGTGACCAAGAAACTTCTTAATCTACAATATATCATAATATTTTGTTGCTTAATGTTTTGAATTTGAAATCCCAGATTTTTTATGTGTTCTCAGACATTTGGATCATGTTCGTATTTACAGTAGTTGAGATATAGTTGAGGCATTTGTATGCAACCTTAAGATCCGAGGCCATCATGATTGTTTCGGTGTCCTTGGTTAATGACACCAAACAACAGGACATATGTGTATGGATCCAGAGCCAGAATAACTAATATTTTCTCATCAAAGAGCAAAGCAATCGCTCTCCACAGCAGAGCCCAAGGCGGCCATGTCGAGGTCCTAATGAGATGTTTAGAGACACGGCTGGCTAATGGAACATTCTGGAGTTTGCCTCCTTAACTCCAGAGCCCTCTACCTGAGGAGACAAAGGACGTTCTGTCTACCAAGGGAAGAGCTGAATTTCAGATAATCTGTGTCATTCATATTATGCTTCCTGACACAAATGATCAGATAATTCACATCTGAAGTGAATTAACATCTGTTGTTTGAATGGGGCTAATGTCTAGCAATTCATCAATTTCACAAGCTAATATTGCTGACCAGAGATTCACGTAACGTGCCCAGACTGAAGGCAGTGTTTGGCTCTTTGCTGTGTTCTTGAACTAACAGTGCTGTCAAAATTAGAGATGGAAAGTATACGTGTTTATGTAGCATTAAAGGCATAGTTCACACAAAACTGAACATGCAGTCATTTGTTCCAAACATGCATGAATTACCTTCTTCTGTGGAACACAAAAGAAGAAACATTGGAAAATGTCTGTCTATACAATGATAGTTCAATGTCACTTCGACTATTGACTTTTCAAATATTTTGTGTTTCACTAAAGAAAGAATGTCATACAGGTTCAGAATAACATGAGAGTAAGTAAATTACTAATGGATGGAGAAGCAAAGATGCTTCTTTGAAATTAAAGAAACTGTTTAGAAATGCTTTAAACACTGTCAGAACTAAAAATGCTCCAAAGAAAAGGGAGAAAATCCTTTTATGCGTATATCGATTTGTGGTTGCAAAAGAATGTATAAACCAAGATTGCACAAAGAAAATAAAAAGAAATCAATAGCTGAATATCAAAACAGTAATGATCAAGGCTGTAAATTATACACGTACAGTGTAACCATATCCAAACACACCAATTCAATGAATTTTTCATGGATGTCTAAACCTATACGTCCTTTTCAGACTTGCATGAGTTTCCTATTCTACAAGTTAAACAACAATGTAATTGTTATTATACAATGTACAGCGCCCCTGCACAATGTTTGGACACTTTAGTCACACTGTATGAACGACACTGTATTTGGTAAGAAAATGTGGTATTTCTCAAAACTAGCTTTCCTTCTCTTCATTTTTCAGGTGATAAAGTGACTTTAAAGTAAATGCATGAAGTCAGTTTTCCTTTAAATTCACACAAGTCAACGGCATATACAGTGCCCTCCACTAATATTGGCACACTTGGTAAATCTGAGCAAAGGTGGCTGTGAAAATAAATCCGCGTTGTATATCCTTTTGATCTTTAATTCAAAACATTCACAAAATTCTAACACATCATTGAAGTAAAACAATTGAAAATGGAGATAAAAACTCATGATATATTGGCACCCAATTATTACTATGTCCTTTTCACAAGATAACAGGTCTGAGCTTACTCCTGTAATGCCCAAAAAGTTAGAAGAACACCTGAAAAGAGAAGCCAGTCCCATTTGTAGTTCCAGACTTGTCTGACAACTGAACATGCTGGAGAATGTTTTTGAATGAGTGAGGAGAATTATTTTAAAGGTTTTCTGACCCTGAGACTCAACTGTTTTCTGAATTTCTCCAGCTGTGATCCTTGAAGAGTTTTTAGCCACTCAAACTCTGCTCGTCGCTGGTATTAGGAGGATAGGGACACACGTCCTCTTTCTGGCAGCTTCGTAACATTGTATGTTGATTGGAAATTCTGAATTATTTCCCTGATGGTGGAAATGGTCATTTTCACTGCTCTAGCTGTTTTCTTAAAGGCACTTCACTAATTGGTGAAGCTCAATTATATGCACATCCTAAATATTTTATTTATTTATTTTTTTTATTGTGTTGACAATTAAGGGAAATTGGGCTTTGTTTTCCTTCCTATATATATTCCTGTGAAACAAGATATACTTGTTATGTCCATAATCACCCTGACACAAATTTATATATAAATATACTTTGTAATACACTTTTTTATGTAATATAATTTTGCATTAAGACAAACTATTTAACACTGCTGCATGAGTGTTTCTAATACATTGACAATTACAATCTAATTCAATACAATTTGACATCTTTCTCTCTTCTGACCAACGTAAACATACAGTATTTATTCCGTATTTTTTCTACAGGAACAAACTGGAAAGCAGAATTTCTTTTTCTGTATTTTCCATTTACTGCTATAAATATTTACCCAACTATGGTGTCTTCCACTTCACATTTGAAACGATCAATGCTTTGAGATATATCTTAAAGGCATTGTAGACCCTAAAATGGAATACTTTCTTTTTGTAATCATCTACTCATTTATTTATTTTTTTAAATGAGTTGTCATTTTTGTGTTAACTCTCCCTTCATGTCTCCAAATACAACTTGGGGCCACTGTATGTGTGCATACACACAGAAGGTCAGAGGTAAAGGAAGTCTGAACTGTCGTATTTTCTTCAGTGCCACATTTAATGCATATTAATCTGTTTTTCCATCCAAGAATCTATGACAATCGAAGCGATGAGCTCTGCACCTCTACGTTCTCACTTCGCTGAAATGCTTCACCAAAAATCTCAGCGCTGCCACTACATCCTCCTACTCCAGAAGAGAGAAGTGAAAGATTACTGCGTGGGGCTCATTAAGAACGTTTTATTTTGTCTTCAATTCCCCCCCCCCCGTCTATTGTCTCTCCACCCTCTTAGCGAAAGTCTCAGCCCTGGGTGCATCGCAGCGACGAGACAAATGCAGAAAATGAACTGGAAGAAAACAGGGAGGCGAGAAAAACGCGCGGCTGGCCGACGATGGCCGAAAACTCAAAGGAGAGATGGGTATGATTAAATCAAGCCTAATTCTATTTTGATAATTGTCTGCGTATGCGGCCGCGTTTCGCCGTGGGGATGTTGTGACTTGTGTACGAGACTGACAATGAAGTCGGCAACAACAGCTGCTCGGTGCCGGCTAGCTCGTGTACCTTGCCGCTCAAGTCTTGTCAGTCACATTTTCCCTAATTAACTAACATCTGCTTTCCATTTTCAGTTACACTGCATCGCCAGCTTGCCTCATCTGAATCCCTGACTCCTGACCTCCCCTGAGGAAGGTGCTCACTGTCAGAAGAACCCCCGGCATCCTACCGCCACAGAAAGGTGATTCCTTTAAAGCGCCAGAAACGGATGAAGGAGCGAGAGGGGGCTCCGTGAGGCGGGCAGACGGGGAGGGGAGCTGTCGCTTGTGTCAGGTTAACCTCAGAGACACATCCGGAGCTCAGCATCTGGGAGACGGAGGGGAGAGAGAGAGGCACCGCCGCTCCATTTGGCGCAAGTGAGTTTTGCATTAAGCATCCTGCAATGGCTTTCATCAGCTTCTTTCTCTCTCTCTCTCTCTTTCTTCCTTTCTCACCTCCACTCCCTCCCCTGAAATAAAAAAAGGCTAAAACGCCAAACTTTGTGCACTGTCAGTCCCACGGGCTGTGCTTATTCCCAGATTTATGTTAGTAGCATTGCAGCGTTAAGTGTTAAAGAGAGAGAGAGAGAGAGAGAGAGAGAGAGAGAGAGAGCTTTGCATGCAGAAAGGAAGGAGATGATACTGATGTTTGTGCAGCACATGTGTTAAGTCACTCACACGCCACAATAACACCTGAAATTGCGGCAGCTGGTGCTGTTAAACATGCATTCTCTTGTTCCAGTTTCACCACGGCAGCAACAGATAGCAAGTCCCTTTGAGGTCTTTAAGGTAACCTATTATAATGTTTTATTACGGATTTTGTATTATATATTTTTAAATGTGTTAAGTGTTAAGTTTCTTTTCATTAAAAAAGGTCATGTAAAGTTTACATAGCCTTCTGTGTAAGAGAAAAATAAAAGCCACTCTTTTGCATTACTTGTTGACTGTGTGGACATACGCATATATCTTTCTTTCTTTTTTTAACAAGTCTTAAATTCATTAGATTTGTTTTTACCCTTGATCACAAACCGCGTGATTTGTGTGGAAATGCAACGAATCTCCCAGGTTTCGAAAAAAGGGTAAATGATTACATAAAAAAAGAGAGAGAGAAAAAAAAAATAACAGATGGGCCTGCCTAAAAAAATATGATTTTCTACAAATGATTGCATTCTCTCCCCTTTGGTGTGAAAAGTAGACTCAAGAACACTTTTAAATAATTTGTTCAATTTGTTCCACAGCCAAAGAAAAGCGGCTTGGTGGAAATTCAGATTCATTAAAACTTAATTAATATGCATCATTATGTAAATGAGGTTGCAGTTAATGAGTTCTTAAAAGAAGCCTTCCTTAATTAGTTCACTTTTTAATGGCATCATCATTTATCTTTTTTCTTTGAAGCAGAATGACGCGAGGACCTCGCTGTTCCCGAAAGTGCTAAAATTTTCCATTTTTTAATTATTCTTATTTCCTTAATTTTTATATGATTAAGAATGCATTTAGGGAAGTAAATAAATGAGAAAAACTTAGACCTTTTTTTTTCCACACTCACTTACTTCCATTAAAACAGAGTCTCTGTAGATGCCGGAGTGTTTAAAAAGTTAAAGGGAAAGTATCTTCTTACAAAACAATCAAGGCTGTCTCACAATTACCTCCTTGGCTTCTGCGAGTAGCTTCATTTCTACTAAATCTGAGCAGCCTCTTAATTGCTCTCTCCAGTTGGGCTGCAGTATATATTACCACACTCCATTACTATTTATGGAGCCTGAGATTCATATTGCAAATATGAAGATGACTGTGGTCATTTTCTTCTGTATTCATTCTCTCATTTATGCATTTACATATTCAATCACAATTTTTTCCTTTAATTAATTAATTAATTTGCTTACTCAGTAAACAGTTGACCTCAGATATAATGGATAAAAATAATAAGCTGTCTTATTTTTTAGTTCACCACATCTGATTTGGGAAAATAAGTGAGAATTTAGGAAATCATATTTATCTTGCACAAGCTATATATATATATATTGAAATGAAGGTGTCTCTTTTTAATTTTTTCTGTCTAAAGCATGCAGTGTGTTTCATTTCTGTGTGAGATCAGTGTCTCACACACAAGTAAAGTTCTATAATAAAACCTTGCAAATCGCAAGCGGGATAATTTTACGTTTTTCTCTCACATGCAAGAGCATTATAAACTATAGGATTTGACGGCGGTGTTTGTGAACGTGTGTGTGTTTGTAAAGGTAGAGAGGGTGTGTGTGTGTGTGTGTGTGTGTGTGTGTGGAGGGGGAGACACAGTGTTTTATGTTCCCGCTCACTAACCATCACTCTGCTCCTAATTGATAACCACTGGCATTTGATCAGGCGGTCTTCAAACAAGGAATCTATCTTTGTATTTTGTATAAGAAGACCATCTGTTGTTGCAGAGCTCTACATTCATTAAATTTAATTTCTCAACCCAGGAATAAGATTTTAATTGTCCATTGTTACTGGAGGATTTTCCCCATCATGTTTTTGTTTTTTTCTCCGTGGGACAGGCTGGTGTTTGTTTGTTTACTGGTACTTTTTGATGTACCTAAACATTTGTAAAAAAGTAAAACTAACCAGTGAAATGTATATATTTCACATTTAAGTGTATATAAGTGCGTTACATAGAGTGCATTTTTGTAATGGTCTTGCAGAAAAGTTAAGCGAAGCAAGTAAAATGAGAACAAAATTAGTGTGTAATTAGGAAATAAAAAATGAGCGTATTTGGATACATTTCTTGCAGGTTGTTATTGGACATTTTGAGCAGTGAATCGTTTGGCATTTGGTGTTCTGTGAGGAGCGACGGTGGGCATGTGTTAACTACACACAGGACACTCGAGCGAAAAACCAGACGCCCACCGAATCCTTCAATCTGTCATTTCCTCTCGCAGCTCCCGAGCAAGATAAAAATAAAGCAAGCACAAAACACTTCTCTCTTATTACTCTTTCAAAATAATGCTCTTCACACTTTAGTTCACTTCTCGGTAGCCTTTACTTGGAAACATGTTGCAGTGAGCATATTGTTTAGAAAATAAGTAGGCCTAATTTATTTTTTATTCACCATGGGTGTTCAGCGAATGATCTAGGATCAGTATCAAAGTTCAAGAAATAGTTTTCATTTTTAAAGTTGTGTTAGGAATCTAGCTTGCCTAAAAAGAAATTATATATTTCTTGAACACCAAGCAAAATTTATAACAATTAAGATACACTGATGAAACACTTTTAATAATAAAAGCATTTCTGTTTACAATAATAAGATCTTTCTTTCTTTCTTTCTTTCTTTCTTTCCCTTTGAGATGTTCATTAAAATTATGCTTGAATAAACCAAATCGATGTTTATGATGTATATTAATTATTTTTTTTCCACTATGGCAGGTGTAACAGCTGTTGGTCATTATATGAACCGAGGAGAGGGAGGAAAAAATCATTCCTGGTGTTTTTTGTTTTGTTTGCTTCTTTAGAAGTGAGACTTCATTTTACCTCGTCAGACCCGTGGGCGAGAAGTAAACAGTTGATTTATTTGGGTTAAGGTGCTTAAATAGAGGCTTTCTGACATGCAGTAGCCTGGGGTTTGATGGCATGAATCTTTGGGGTTTTAGTGAGACAATGATCGCTGCTGCTTGATACAAGCATTTTGCATTAACAGTTAACTATGCATGAGTGTGAAACCCTTGTGATTTCTGAGACCACAATGAATAAAGGATAAACGCCTTGCAAAATTCAGCTTAATAGAGTCACCAAAATGAAATAGAGAGTGTTTGTATTGAACTATGACTCCAGAGACCGGAGGTGTGCAACTTAAGATGAGTTTCGACATGATGTGTAAAGTACGGAGATACGGCGGATAGACGTAAGAACACGGTTCTCAGAATCAGACAGCACTTCCTCTAAAGTGTTTTAGAAATACACGTTTTACTCAAACTGACCTGACCTAGCAAGATTTCCACCAGTCACCAGATTTTCATAGCAAAAGTGAAACAATAGTGAAATCCAGTTTTTAATTATTTTTTTAAACCAGTTGCTGTGCACATTTTTTTAAAGACTGTAATGATTGCATAAGTGTAAAATACATGAGCTATAAATATATGCTGTAGATATTGCTACAGACAAACTGTTTTAAGAGTGCTCTTGAAGAAATGTCACTGACCCGAAATATAAAGAAAGTCAATAAAGTGCTTTTTTTTCTTTATTATGACATGGCTAAAACTCTTTTTTTCATTTTCATTCAATGTGTAAAATAAACTGAGATGGTAAATGAAATGGTAAATGTGTCATTTCTTTTCTAGCATGTATACATCAACAAAGATATTCTGATATTTGTAAAACTACAGTGGTGACTTACTACCGATATTTACCACATTCAAATGAATTTTTTCCCAAAAAGAAAACTTTCAAAGTCAGAATTATCATAGCGCTTTATTTAGATGAGAAGTGTTTTAGAGTCAGTTCTCAAAGAAAACAATCTAATTTATTTTAAAGCAAATCCACACGTGATGAATTATTTAAAGCAACTGGGATTGCAATGCCATCAAATCGCAGAAAACAAAGCTTTACCCCGTGCTCAAAGATTTCTGTTTGAGGAGAAGGGAGTGGAGAAAGAGATGTTTAATGCTAAACACAGAGGGAGTGAGGGAGGGAGAGAGAGATATCTCAAACTGCTTATGCAAAAATAATTGGTAACCTCCATGTACTGTTCTGCACTATTATTCAAATCTCGCCTTTGTTGGCCCTGTTTACAGGATGTTAACTGGTGCATTTTCACCCCCAGAGTGGACCCCTATTTTTCTCTCACACGTAGTCTATTCTCACAGCTGTTTGATTTCCAACTGCCAAACGTGGTTTATTTCTGCCTTTGTTTTTGTTTTTGTTTTGTCTTTCCGATTGCGCCTAGTTCTCAAAGTTATCTTCAAAACTAAGCATGTTCTCTTACAACTAGGGCTGTCGGTCGATTAAAACTTTTAATGGAATTAATTACACGATAAGACAATTAATTCACCTAATTAATCACAATTAATTGCATGTATCAATATTTGGAGGAAAAACCTCCAAAAAAGATCATTTAAGGATTAATGCGGCAGACAAATAAATCAGTGACTAAAGAAAAAAGAAGTGTCTTTAGAAACTGATATTGATACATTTTTAAAGGGGTTTATAATTGTGCTTGTGTTGATATTTTGACTTGGCTATTTATTTATTTTTGCTTTTTCGAATGTCTTACGCCATTAGCGCAGTGTTTTTAAGACATCTTGGTTTTTCACGTTAAAACATTTCAAGACCTCTGCATTCTGTTCCATTCTGTTGAGTGCCATCTAGCTGTTACTGAATGTAAAAACACATCCTGTCTGAACGACTTTGCTCAGTCTGTGTCTGTTCTTGGTAAGTGTGGTTTGATGTGTTGGCTGTAGTTGCCAGAACTTGCAAAAAAACAAAAAAAAACAAGAAGGTGGCACATTAAGCTCGAATTGTTTCAGTGCTAGAAAAATACATTTAAATAAGGAATTTATGTACAGGTCAGGGGGCATGAATAAATGTGTTAATTATTTTATCACTTTTTTAAATAATTAATCACACTTATTTAAATATTAAATGTGCCTTTCTTTTAGTTTTCACCTTTGAGCTGCATTTTGTATATGAAAGGTGTTACAGAAATGTTTTATTATTAAATGAACACATTCAATTAACAGCCCTACTTCCAGCTAAGAACAATACATACAAAAAATTAAAAATAAAAGCACACACTACCAATAGAAAATATATATATATTAGTGCTGTCAAATGATTAATCGCGATTAATCGCATCCAAAATAAAAGTTTTTCTTTACATAGTA
>JAUYWG010000053.1:6487519-6499822 GCA_034779775.1 Enteromius afrohamiltoni
TATATATATTGTGGTTCAGTGCTAAAAGATCAGACATTTGTCTCTTAAAGCAGGGGAAAAGATTTAGTCTTGTTATGTAAACAAATACATTGAAAAAAACCTCAAACAGCACTTATCATATAGTAATGCCTCCGAAGATAACCTAAATTACATTACAAAACATCCGCTCACTATGACTTCATAAAGTCGCTGCTGGGGGATGTATGACCAACAAGCAAGCTCACGGCAAATACATAAGTCAAAATCACACCATGTTAAGATTCACCCTGCTTTTCTGAGCGGCCCATCCAGCTTCCTCTGTCCAGTCATCCATCTACCCCACCCATCCCGGCCCATCTATCTGTCTCCGAGCTCTATGCCTACGTGCCTCTTCACCGGCCCCATTTCCCCCCTTTGCACAAGGAAAAAAAAACAGCACGGCCAAGGTTTTTAATTCAAATTTCATCTCCAGTGCCGCGGCCCGTAAGCTCACTCAGCAGCCACTGGAGTCTAAAGTGACTCTAGGGAGCCCTCTCACAGTTCTATATGCAAATAGGCCTGCACCTGGGCAGTGGAGCAGGCCTGCTGAGAGCTTACTTATGCAAATCTGATTGAGTGAGAGCATATTGCTGGAGCGCGTGCGCGGGCCACCGACACCACAAGTTATATTTCACAGGATCGGCTGCCTCCGTGTTCCGGAAAAGGGGAGGGGGGAATGAAAGTAGGGGAAAAAGACAGGGCACTGGCCATTCCAAGACTGGAGGGCTGTTGGTTTGATGAACACCTCTTTCTCCCTCCTAGATTCCACCCTTCTTGGTTTTATAGCATCAGGGCGCAGATTGAGTGTAAATGACACAGGACCTCTGTAATTTCCTATGCACACTTTGTAAATGGGTTGACATCTCAATATGTCCAACATACCACCATCACTGAGTGTGGTATTAACCCCCTGATTAAGTGGTAAAGGTTGGCTGCAGTTCAATTTCCAAACTGAAAGAAGGCCTTGCTGTGGATAAATGAGACTGAAAGCAAAGAAAAATCAAACAAACCAAATGCAAGGCCAAATGTAAATGAATAAATGAATAGACAAATATACCTTCTGACAGACAGACAGACAGACAGATAGATAGATAGATGATTTAAGTACCAAAACAGACACCTTGAATGGCATATTTCTTGAGAGATGTCATTTCTTGAGAATATTCTCTCTGATGTCACGTGATCAGTCGGTCACAGCAGTGGTTCCAGCAGCAGAACATCATGTATGGAATCCCATTATAATTGCACCAGGTGTAGGAGCATGTACCCGTTTGTTAAATACATATGCATGATTGCATGCACTTTTGGTCTCCAAGGCAGTATATCAAATCAATCATTAATTTTTGAACAAATTAATTCACTTCACCATTACATAATTATTGGAGATTACAGTCAAGGCTGTTAACATATCAGTCATGAACATATACCGACTCGTGGATAATGACACATATTATTACTGCTAGACTCAGGGGAATGAACCGTAGCTTCGCGCACTGGGATAAAAATATATACATGTGTGACTGGGCATGTGTGCCTTTTGTTTTGGAGCCATTGTGTTGTGGTCTGTTGTTTTTCTCCAAACAAATCCACCCCCCACCCCCCCACCAAAAAAAAAGAAAAGAAAAAGAACAAAAATGTTTTCTTCTATTGAAGTAGAAAAAGCAAAGGAACTGAAGGGAAACAAACACATACCTCCCCAAAGTCAGCGATGAAAAAATGCTTTTCTCGTTTGTCTATGCCTCATGCACTTATAATAGCCCAATTAAGGAAAGAAAATGCTTGTTTTCTTTAGGTGTGTCAGAAATTGATTATCTCACCATGCGCAGACACCCCAATGTTCAAAGATTACTGCTGTTAAGCCAAATCAGGCCGTTTATTCACACTGTCAAGGACTCTCGAGCCCAAATTGCTCTAATAAGTGATCGTTTTCACACTTGTTTAGTTTTTAAAGTGCTCATGCAAAATACAATAAAAGGAAAAAAAGAAATGGGGGTTGGTTATGGAGAGCATGCTGCTGTTCCTTTTAATAAGGGTGAACATGTCATCCATGGCAGTCATTTTTCTGATGGTGTTCCTTCTCAAACGTGCCTCTGCAGCTCTGCATGAGCTCTAATGTCATTTAAAAAGATTAGCAGATTTGTCCCTCACTGCCGTCTGATGATGCATCAGCCAATCGCAGCCCAGAAAAGATAAGCCTGACAGGGTGCGGAGCACTCCCATTCCACATAAAAAGAAGTAAAGAAAAAGAACAGAACTGACCAGGAAAGGAGAAAGTGGCACACGTAGATGCCAGAAAAGGTCATCTCTGATGCCGGCCCATCATGCCCTGTCTGCATCCGAGCCTCTGACAGATGAGCAACAAAAGGGTCTCTGCGTTTCTGATTGACAGCTTCTCTAATTGTATCCAGTCATTCATGACAATTTGATTAAAATATTACGCCAAAGTCTCGCCCCCTGTTTGTTCCGTTGCTCCAAATCTAATTTTGATTTAAAAAAAGAGAGATTAGCACCACAAGCGTGACTGAGGATGCTGTTCACTTCTACATGATCTTTGTCACCGATGTGATTTTAACATATGTATAACTTTCGTTTCGCTCCCTTTGTTTTTTTCCACCGAACAGGGAGAAGAAAAAGAATTCTATTTTCAGAGAAAATGCTAATTTGATGCATCACTATAAGTTCAAAGCACTAATATAGAGTAGCCATCCCAAGATTCTATCAAGGTCCTGCTCGTACCATCAAAACTTTGTCTAGTTAGGGACCTAAAATGGAGGTACAACCAGCTGAGGTGTGACCGTTAACACCGCAGTGACCTTTTCTCCAGGAAATGCGAATCATCATGGTGAAAACCACATTAAGGTCATATCCATTTTTGACCGATCTAGCCTTTATTGCAATTAGGTGCGCCAAGTATTAAGGCGTCAAAAAGAGAAGGCATCCTTGGATCAGTAACTCAATGTGTTACCTCAACCCTAGTGCTAACCTATGGTACGATGAATGAAATATGGCCCTCAATCTTTCTGATAGAGTGATCTCAGCAAAATAGAAATTGTTCGTCCTTGTTTTAGGTCATCAATTCAATTAGTTCATCCACCGCTAAGACTACAATAAATCTGAGCAATTCAACCTCTTCCTCCTTTTTGAACACCTCCTATTACCCTCCTTCAGCCCTCGTGGCTCCTGCTCTTCCCCTGAAAGAAAAATAAATCCATTGTAATATGATAGCACTGAGCGGGGGCTGATTGGGTGGGGGGGGACTAACAGCTAGGAGGATTTCAGAGAGGAAAAAATACATGTATCATTCACCTGATTTGAATTGTAGCTCCCTTTTTTGAACCTCTGCCAATTCATTTTGTACATTAAAAATTGGTCAGGGTTGATAAGATTCCATTTTCATGGTTGGCAATGCAGAACTGGAGAAAGAATACAATTACAGACCCCAGAGTAAACTCTCCGAATGTCAACTTGATGTAAATGATCAAGAGCGGCTGCACAAAAGAACAGGCTTCAACTTCAACGTCAAACCCCCCCTCCAACTCTCTCTCTCTGTCTCTCTTTTCTCTCACAGGGACCTTTTCACCCCAGTGATCTTGCCCCCACATAGCCGGTTATGTAAACCGAAGCTCTAGTTCAAGTTTGTTCTGAAAACATTGGCAGAAAAATGAGCATTTTAAAATAGGCAAAGGCTTATAAAATGTTTACATCAAAACTTTTTTTTGACAGCGGTACCCCTAAGATGTAAAATATGTACTTGAAAAGCTATATTAATCATTTTAATAATATTTTAATATTATTCGCTTATTCACCGTTCTCCCAAGAGTCGCACGGCATGCAAGGAAACGGATTTAAAAAATATATAAATAAATAAAATTAAGTGTTTAATATTGTTTGTTTATATATACAGACACATCCATTACAATCCAAATATTTGAAATACTTGTGAATGTAAAAATTAAGCTAGCATTAGCTGAAAACTGAAAGCACAGTATTATAAGTGGCATGCATGTAAATAAACAGCTCGATCTCAAGAAATTTGTACATATTTCACGAGGTGATTAATATGAATTTGTATGACCTCACGCATATAGATTTTACTATTCGTATGAATTTGTACAAATGACCTGCACCTAACCCTGTCCCTAAACCAAACCATCACTGGGGTTTACAAAAGCCATACAAAATCATATCAGTGAGGTCGTATGAATTAGCCACCTTATAAAATATGTACGAATTGGTCTTGAGCTAGCGTCAAAAGAAACACAATGGCACTTTTCACTTAAAAATATATTTCAATTTATACTCTTTGATTTGCTAATCATGATTTAAAAAGATTTAATGGTATAAATAATTATTAGCTTTTCATCTATTCCCAAACCCCAGTGTGGATAATTTGATAAAATCGATAAAAAGAACAAAGAAACGCAGTCATCGAAAGCATTCACTTTGCATTTCAACAGTAAAAGTCAACATGAACTCTTTGTATGCTTTCTGAAGTACAGCCACGGATAAATGTCTGGTAATGAGAGCAGTATGTAAATGTCTCTGGGCACATCAGAATTCAAATGTCAACCCCTTTGACACTAGGGCTGTTTGGAGAGACCTCCGTGCTATATTTCGCTCTGGTGTCATCACCCAGTGCCAGCCAGGGCGGAAGCAGCTGCATGGGGCGACACCTCATAATTACAGAGCCGTGCTACCGCCATATTATCAGACAATATTGGCCTTTCTCTACAGTCATCTCCATCTAACCTTTACAGACAGCTGCCCTCTTTCTTTATCACTATTTATGCATATGTCCCCTTAACCAAACGGATTAGATTTCAATAATGACCGGCATGGCCCCATTAACAGGAGCTAGGCGTATGGCCATCGGAAAATAGGATGGAAATCAAGCGCAGGTCAGTCGTGCGCAACCTGTGTACAAAGCTAGCATTATCATAGGTGAGAGGTCCTGATGAATAAAAGCACAAACTACGTGATAATGCCTAAATGGGACACAGTGCCGCCTCGTGGGTCATTGTCATAGTTCTAGCAACATAGAACTGTTTTGTTTCTAACAGTATAATTTGTGCATGTTTAGTTTAGAGTTCACTAATTACTGCTCAGTTTTTGCAATCAAAACATATTCACGCTAATATCATTAAAATCTGTGTGACTGACTTAATTCTGTGGAACACAAAAAGAGGACACGTGTAGTAATAGTAGTTGTAATAGTAATATTTTAAATGCACCTTAATGAAAATTTTAAGCTTTAAAAACACAAAAACATAACAAATTATCCCAGATAAGTTATTCACTGATACATCTTTTTCTTTATTAAGCTGTTATGTGCTGTAACTGAATCATTCAGTCAGGAGGGAAACTGGATCAGCATTTGTGAATGAATCATCATAGTTGATTTTAGGAACTTGATAAATGATTCATTGAAATTAACCAACTCAAAAGAATGAAGTGTTTATCGCTTGCTACATCATGAAGATACTTGCGCAGACATTTGGATTTTAGTGAACTGTTCCAATATTTGTTGTGAGCATTACAAAGTTATTGCATGAATTCAGAAGGGCTAGAGCCATCTTTAGATGTGAGTCTATTGAAGTCTATTGTCTGTCACGTTCTTTAAAAATTCCATGGCATGAAAAAAAAGTCAAAAAGATTTGGAACAGCACAAAGGTGAGTAAAAATAACTATTTTCATTTTTTTTCTTTGGATGAACTATCCCTTTAAGCATCAAAACCTATTGAACATGAGGAGAATGCATATTTTGTAATCTGCACATGGTGCAGCAATATGGACATGAACACAGCAGAAAATACCCCTGCGGACCCACTATCAAAGTCATAAGGAGACTAGATTAGAGCAAATAGACCCCGTATCTGTTTGACTGCAGTAAACACACTGTAAAGCGATATTCACAGGCGGCAGAATGGGAATATGGAGGAAAAACAGAGTATAGTCCAAACAAACCGCACACTCAGAGGACTCGTTTTCTAGTTACACCGGTATCATCGTATCATAGCAGTTTGGTGACTCTCGCATCTGTTGCACTGCCTACAGAAAACCTAAACGCTCTATAGAATACAAATTTTGCAGTCTGCTCCGAGATTTCTTCTTGGTCAAGCTCCCCCCCCATAAGTAACAATAAACAGCCTAAACCTTAACGTAACTGTAACATTTTCATAACTTAAGCTCTATATTCTTAGTCTTCAGAAGCCATACAACAGTATTGTTTGAAAAGCAACCCAAAATGGCACATTATTTCATGAGTGACCATTTTGTGAACTAAATCACCTAATCACTGAAATTAAAAGACTCAAAATAATGATTAATTCTCATATTGGCTGATTTGTAGTGAATGACAGATTTTTGTGGGTCTGTTATTTATAATCAGTGTTGGGAGTAATGCGTTACAAAAGTAATACATTATCAAATGGAAAAGAGCACGAAAAAAAGCCATTCTGCAAAAAAAGAAAAAGAAAAAAAAGTCATAGTAATGATTAAAGATTGGTAAGTAAAGATTGGTGTAGTTTTTCATTTTTGGACAACCTATTTCTTTAAATGTTGGCTTAAGCATTTTAACATGTCCGCTCATCCCTGACTGTATCCAAATGATTGTCTGTCAAACACATAAAAGAACCCCAAAACTTTAGCATAAAAGTTCCAAAGTGCCTCAGTATGTGATTTGGCTTTGATGTGCTTTAAGTGGGCTGATGAATTTCAAGCATAACATCCTGCTTTCATGATGCTTAAGATCATCAATATTCATTCTGCTCTGACAGCCCCAGTCGACTCTGTATAACAGTAAACGCTTTAAAGACCGCACAGAAAAAATTGGAGGACGTCAGACTGTCTTTGAGATGCGTTCATCAACCAAACACTCGTACGCGGCGTACACAACTCGCACTGGACACAGGTCCTCCGACTCTTCTGGAGTGGCTCGATGAAAATGGGAGTTGACACCATTTGCGAAGTGGAAATGAGGATAGGCATTGCGCATAGCTAGAGCGGATGCCAGGGAACTGACGATCTCTCACCCCGACTGGAGAAACAGCCTTTGACACCCGCGTGGCACCGCCGTCTCTAATGACCACATGGCCATTTCAAAGAGATAAAGAAACACGCTCCGACAACCATCTGATGGGCCTGAAGCCGCAGCGCAGGAAGAGGAAATGGATCGGAAGGGGTTACTTCATTATGCAGCAAATTAGAAAAATTCATAATTTATCATTACACCCAGCTGAAATGCCACCCGACTGAGTCTCACCCTGTGAAAAACATCACGCGGAAAGGGAGGAAAAAAAAAAAAAAAAAAAAAAAAAATTACTGTCAGAGGCCTGCAGCAGCCAACGGGCAAAATTAATATGCAAATGTATGCAAGAAATTAAAAAGCAGAATTACACAGGCAAATGAGGTAGCTACACTTGAATTGTTAGGATTATGAATAATTACTGCGAATTTCCTGCTCCTAATATAACTTGTTTTTTGATAAACAAAGACTTAATTATCGAGATGCGCTGGAGAATTTCCGCGGCACTCATTAATCTTGCAGAAAAAACAAGTCCCCGGTGGCCGGCGGTAATGAAGAGAGCGTGCCCTGAATCGGCAGAAAGATCAGAGGCACCAGGGTGCCAGGGTAGCAGGAATGAGATGACAGTGCCACTGTCCCTCACGCGTACCCAAGAGTGTCATAACTTCTTCCCCTAACTATCAAAGGGACTTATTTATGCTGGCAACCGAGCCATAAGTCCAATTTTACGAGGCCTGCAGCGCTTGAGGGATAGTATGTTGATGCGCTCTGGAAATGCCACTTTTGTCGGCTCCCCCAGCTTGGTCCCCGCTGATAGCGAACGGTAATGGACCTGAAGGTTGCTGGCAGACGAAGGGAGTTGGCACACCATGGCGCCAACATACAGGGGGCCATCGGGGGCCAGGCACTTTGGGGACACGTGCCATAGGTCTTCGGTAAGGAGTTGGAGTCCAGTGGTGCGGTGGTGGGGGGAGAAAAAAGTCTTCCCGGAGGACACGGGAACAGATAAACATGGACGCACGCTACAGATGGCTTTAATGGGGCCTGCAGGTACCGTTTGTTCTTCAGGGAAATCAGCAATCTTCCAACCTTTCCAACCAGTCTGAGACAGACAGGACGTATACACAAAGCGGAACCTGCACATGATAAACAGAGGATAAGATGGAGAGAAGCGCACACACAGAAAAGCACAAACACAAGTCAAGGGCACACTCCTTCTTGGCTCGCTTGGTGTCATCTGATCTGCCGCGATGGTCCCAAAAGTGAAATCTGAACCCAGAATGAAGATGAATCCAGGGCCCAAGTCTGGCAACAATATTTCATTTATTTATTTATTTATTTGACTTGCTTTGAAATATATACTTTCTTTAAGGCATATATAAGACACTTCAGAGAATAAGAAAAAATTACAGTGTTATTGGCATTAGGTAAGGTGGTCGTCCATCTCCAAGTCATCAAAACAAACCCAAAAGAGTTAATAGAGGACTTGGGATGACATAGGTTATGATTAAAAATAAAGCTATACTATAAAATTGATAAATGTTGGACATTCATTGGTCAACACAGGGGTCCACAAGTCATACTTGATTAAACAATACAGTAAATGTGACGATGTGAAGCACTTGTTTATTTTGTGTTAGGCTGGCATTTAAACAGCATGATGTGTTATTAATATCTATATGATGACAAAATTAAGCAAGCTATAATTCAGGATATAAGGACCAAAAAGGCCCGGTATATTTTTTCGTATATACCCTCGTATAAAGGCAATTAGCAATAGAAAAGTGTGCTGTTTTTCCACTGCATATTGATTGCATACAACAGTTTAATAAGGGACAAATTCATACGCAAAGTTTGTCTGAAGGAATTTAAATTCTGTCATTAATTACTTACCTTTGTGTCGTTCCAAACCTGTAAGACCTTTGTTGATCTTCAGAACACAAATGTAGATATTTTGATGAAATCTGAAAGCTTTCTGACCATGCATAAACAACAGCGAAACTTACTTATTTAATATTTAGTCATTATTTTTGTTTTTTGGGGTTTAAAGACTATTCTAGCTTTATTAATCTGTGGTTGAACCACTAAATATTGCAGGCGTGTGTGTATTTTGAAGATGAAGTACACACATACACTTAACATGCCATAAGGTCTAACTAAAGGTTCAAGACTTACAAGTTCTATTTTTTATATACTAGAAAAAAAAATCCAGTTGTAAATTTTTGTAAGTCAACATCAGATTCTGTATCAATTAGCCAACACTGCTGTCATGCTGACAGCTCCTATCTGTTGTTTCAAAACAAAACCATCTATCCCAGTGATGTCTAGCTTTAAGCTGACAGGGGGCTTTGATGCTGTGATGCCGCTCTCCAGTGGAACACTTCCACCCAACACTCACCTCTCACCACACAGCCAGCACTGTCTAGAGCCGGCCTGATAGACATGAAAAGCAAAATATATCTTTAAGGAAGCCATGCCCCATAAATTACCTCTGAAAAATCTGAAAACAAGCCTTTTGACACTTGTCAAAAGTATCATTTCGGGAAAAGGGGGATATGGAAATTAACAGGCAACAGTTCCTCACAGGTGATGGAAACGAGAGAAATAAAAGAGCAGAGGTGTTTTTAAATTCCAAAGGCTGTTCTACCAACAAGCATGCCATAGACGCTGTTAAACCAATCTAAAATAAGCACAATGGACAATTTGACTACATAATCAAACCTTATAAATATAAATAAAACGCATATTGTGACGGAGGTACAGATGTTAGCTGTGAGATCCTACTTGTTTTGTAGAGCCTCATGAACAATGCTAGTATATTGACTACAAAGTGGCCACAGGAGGTCATGGAACCTCCAACATTAAGAGACCACTAAGACCCAATTAGAAGCATGCTGACCCAGAGGACCATGGCCCTTTCCCTTCAACTGCCCTCTGTGGAGCTTCATTACAGCAAAGATGCACGGATCCGATCTCCAAGGACATTTTGGACAAACCAACAGGGCTCATCTTCCTCTAAACACACACACACAAATAAACCATTAGCACAACATCAAAAACAACAACAACAAGGGTTTATGTCCATGAGTTGAGCATACATGCAATTAGGCGCAGTGGAAAAAGAAGAGACAACAGATGGTGAAGTGTTGAACATGCCATGATCTGGTCAAGCAAGGACATGGCAAGCTGGTGATTACACCAGCACCCAAAAACAACAACTGCCTTAGAGCTGAAAATGAGGTGATAACTGTCATGCTATATGACAGGATACAAGACCGGCGAGTAGGGAATAGATTACTGAACAACATGTTTTATGCTGGTCTATAATCGAAAAGGCGCGATGTTTAAAGGGAATGCAATGGACTAATATTTGCACTTAAAGAGACATTTCACCAAAATGACAATTCTGTTTTGTTACCCCATGTTGTTTAGAATCTATATGGCTTCCAAAACATGAAAAACATGAACACAAGACACACACACACACGTTGTTTTTTGTGATTTATGGGGACTCTCCATAGGCGTAATGGTTTTTATACTGGACAAACTGTATGTGTTATTGCCCTACACTGACCGTACACCTAAACCTACCTCTTACAGGAAATTGTGGGCATTTTTAGATTTTCAAAAAAACACCATTTAGTATGTTTTTTAAGCCTTTTGAATTATGGGAACACTGAAAATGTCCCATATTGTAATACCTATGTCATACCCATGTCATTATACAAATTTGTGTCCTCATAAACCACATAAACCCACGCACACACACACACACATATATATATATATATATATATATAATTATAAATACAGGTAAGTATAGAAAATTTCTTTCATATTAAAACAATGTTTTTATTACAGTGAGGTATGTATAATGCCCATTGCATCACATAACAAGAGACTTTCTAAGAGTATCACAGGGTATATGAATGTAGTACTCTTGCCCAGGGCTTTCCAATAATGTCCATTTCTCCCTCAGTGTCTTATAGAAAGAACTGTCTTCTAACTTCTCGGGAACCCTAAAGACATGCCTCTGGATATCCTGGCAGAGATATGGCAGTTAATGTGTTTGACCAAAGATCTGAGTCCCACAAGCCAGAAGGATCTTGTTTTAATTGAAGCCCAGTCCAAACCAAAGCACCAGGATTTTTAACACATGGTTGGGAGTTATAAATGCAAATTTACAGCCCTCGATTTGCCAGAAATGTGCCCCTCTAGATACTTAAAAAGCAAAGATTTATACCCACGGTGCAGTGGACACTGCCTGATGCGATGCCAGTTATTGCAGGGCACAGGGGCATGTTTTCGCCCTTATGCAGAGGCAGGGTGGGTTCTGCTGGGTTGGAGTCGTGCTCCATTTGCACAGAGAGTGTGAGGGTGGCTGTTAACGGATGTGATTGCGCTGTGAAGCAAGCGGTTTGTGTGAAGAGGTGATTAACGTAGGTGGGAGATCGCACGTATACGTGTCATCAAGAGAAGCTGTTGATTCTAGCCTGGGGACCAAAGACAGTGGTTTCTTAACTCATGTACTATATGTGTGTGTGTGTGTGAGAGAGAGAGAGAGACAGACAGAGAGACAGAGAGACAGAGGGTGTGTTTGATTGTTCTCAGCAGGCTAAGCGCAGAACAAGAGTGTAAAATGATTAGCCAGTCTTTCTGTTATAATTTGAAGTTGGCAACGATATATTATGGTTTGTGTCCCATTTAATCAATAAATTTCCCATAAATCGTCACAAAAAATAAACAAACCATGTACAGTAACATCTAGATGGCCAGAATATACACAAGACTCATCAACATATTAACACAAATGCTGTATTTAGCAAATCTCAAAATTAATTGTCTAAGTGTAATTTGTAATTATAAATTTATTTTTAAAATGTTAAAACTGCCTTATTTTTACTCTGTTTCCATTTTTTTATTATTATTGTTATTAATGTTTTGTTATTGTTTTTTATTTTGGCTGTTTATTGAACTTTTATAAAAATACAGGAGAAGAACTACCGTTTACACTCCACCCCCAAAATAAATAAATAAATAAGTAAAAATAAATGTAATTAAGCTAAACTGAAAATACATACAACAATGACTCAATAAACGCTATTATACTGTAATACAGAGGATTATGTCAAGTATGCAATACAAAAAAAAACTTAGTAATAATTAAAGTATGTACCTAAAACCTTCAAAATATAGCTTTAATTATATTCTATTTTTAGTAAATGCAGTATTTCAACATTTAAAATAATAATAATTTATAT
>JAUYWG010000053.1:6499947-6515113 GCA_034779775.1 Enteromius afrohamiltoni
ATACAAACACGGTTTAAACAATGCAAACAGCCATCCCAGTAGACTTCAATTGTCAGTGCATTACTATAAATCCAGTTGTTTGTTTGTACAGACTCAGGGACAAGTCAAAATGATTGTCTGTGGTAATCGATAGCATGCCACAGATGTTTCGACAGAGCTTAACTTGTTTTGAACTTGAAACAATACTTATAAAAATCTAAAAGGATAATACGGTTAACGATTCCTATTCCCCTGTGCAAATGTGCTTTCCTGCATTTTCACTTCATTAAAATTAAAACCGAGCAAATACACCCACTCTTATGTCTACCTACATTTCAGAGAAACATCTTCCAAAGCAGTTAACCAGGCTTGCGTGGTTACTGGCAGCTGATTGGCTGAAGTGGAGGGAAGGGAGGGAAGTTCAGTAGGCTCATGGACTCCTCTGAGGAGTTCCCCTCAAGGCAGTCTTCAGGCAAGCTTCAGGACAACACCAACATGCTATCACCACCCTGTGGAAAAACAGTCTGGAGAAGACGGCACTATCCACTGCTAAGAACCCATCTAATTGTAAATTTATAAGTGCATTAAAAGTTAACATTACCCTGATAACTATTTCCCTGCCAACCACAGAGAACAACAGCCATCGTGTTAATAGATATTGCAGTACACGTAAAAAAGAGACAAAGAAAAAGGAGGTTATGATGCAGGACTTATCCGAACAAAGAACACATGGCATTTCATCATTCAGCGAGGAATTTAACATTGCCATACACACGCAAACACAAAATCAACATCTAGTGAGCTCTGATTCGACTGAAACGCTTCATACTCACTGCCATCACTTTTAGCTGGAGCTTCCAGTCAAAATAAATAGCAACTGATTGGGGGGTGGGCTGGTCTTTGTGATTAGCCTGCCTTTTATCCTGTGTGGCAGCAACATTAAAAAAAATCTACTTCATTACAGTATACAGCATGCTGTTTTGCGGCGGTGTCCGTGTCCTACTATCCTTAAAATGAAAAGACACGCGAGTCACAAATTGTTACGTGCAAACCTTGTGCCTGATGAATTTATGAGTAAACTACAACCTCATTTTTACAAAGAGAGACAGAGGGAGGGGGATGCGAGAGCAAAATAGAGAAGCGGTAAACACAAGCGGACTGGTTTGAGGCCACATTTCCATCCACAGAGGGCAAATTCAACATGCATTTAAAAGGAAAGTTCACTAAAGATCAACATGCTGTCATTTACAGACTTTCTTCTGTGCAACTAAAAATACATTTTGATTAATGTACTTGTCATACTTTTACACGCAGTTATAATGACTAAGCGAGGTTTTCAAGCCGTTAAAGTATAATGGTAACACTTTACTTGGAGCCCTTTAGAAATTATTCTGTTGACCAGAAGTAACTTCGAGAGTATGTGCAAACTTATTTTACTAACCCTAACAGTTACTAGTTACAGTTACCCAATAATACCGGTTGACATGTTGCGTAGTTGTACAGCTATTTATAGATAACAGATTTTCTAAAAGGGGGCCATCAAAACAATGTAATCCGTATAATAAAAGTAATCCAAGGGACAAATATAGTTGACAGTTTACAAAGCCATATGATAGTTTTGTGTTAGAAAAATAAAACGTTCAGTTACTTTTTTGTTTGGTACTGTAAGTGATTAGTTGTTAGCTGTTGCAACCCAAAGTCAGTGAGAACCAAATCTGTGAACGAATCATTCAGACCGTTTTTTTTAAACAGGTTTAGCAGAATCAATAAAAATAATAATTTAAAAGAATAAAAGTTCATTAATCCGCTATCTAACCTGCTAGTTCTTTTTCATTCAATAAATAAAATTAACCTATGATTTACTCAAGCCAACGCAGGTAAATGACTTTCTTCTTTTAGACGAATACAGTCAGAGTTATAAAAAATTGCCCTGGCTTTTCCAAGCTTTATAATGTCACTGAATGAAGGCTGATATTTTAAAGCCTAAAAGGTGCATCCAACCATTATAAAAAGTACTCCACGTGGCTACAGTGGCTTAGTAAGCCTTCTGAAGTGATGCTTCAGTTTTTGAAAGAAAAATATTCTTATTTGAAAATTTGTCTTCCGCTGTCGTTCATGTGCTCATGAGAAAGAGACATTTCAGAGAATGATGTAGGCATAAGAATAATAAGTTTTGTTCACAGCAAAGCAAAAAAAGGGGTAATTTTCATTTTTTGGTGAACTACCCCCTTTAACATTGTGGCTATGTTTATGCAACTGGCCCCAGAAGACTTGGAATCTGCAACACGTTCTCGTTCCCAATGTGTCAAAAACTGAATCCTGGTGAAGTGCCTTGTGCATCACTATTATCTGCTTATTATGCATTTTATATTTTTGAGAAGTGGTTAGGTTCAGTGTAGGGGTGGGGTTAGGTGCTCAAAATACCTAATATATAATAATCATTTCTATTTTAACAGACGCATGCAAAGAAATAAGCATGTAATAAATGTTACTTCACAAATAAACATCCTTAAAAGCAATGGCGTATTTAGCACTTTATGAGTCTTTTTGTCATCTGGTGCCTGAAAATGTTTTCCGATCCTCGTTCAGTTGCATTATACTGAAAAAGAAAGTTGCATTTCTACAGAAAACACAAAAATCACAGGTTCAGAGCGTTATGTGGGTAAGTAAAGGATGATAGAAGTTCTATATTCAAACGAACGATTCCTTTAACACTACAACACACACTCTAGGTTTCTACATGGATATCGAAGGCATATTGATTTTGCTAATGAATTCCAAATATTTCACACAAGTGAGAAACACAGTGTGTAATTAACTTCTCTCCAGCCTCACTCTCCCAACGCTGGATCCCCTTCGCTCGAGCCATGTCACCGGTCTATTGTGTTTACCATGTGTGTGTGTGTGTGTGTGTCTGTGCACACGACACTGTCCTCTCTCTCCCCAAGGATGCTGCAGCAGTAGCCATCTAATGAAGTCCCACAGAAGGGAGCTAAACCTGTCTTGTTTTTTCATGCTCTCCTTTTGGGCCAAGAACTTAATTGGGGACTGAGTATCCAATTAACGCTGAACGATTGAAGGGACTCATGTGGAGAGCATAAGGTGGCTCAGCTAATATTGTTTGGTGCCGCCTTGTACGGGAGCAAGAGACGGTGGAGGCGGGGGCTTTATAAGTGGGTAGGAGGGTGCTTTGGGGAGGGTCTAAATGGAACCATCGTTTAGCCTAGTGGCCGGAGGGACGTTTAATATCGGGGGACACTGATCGTTTACTGTAAGTGCTCGCTCCTTCTCCACCCCTGTCCAGCTGCCGCTGTGAAAAACCCATTAGTGTGTTTATGAGCATGGAGGACACTGGATGTTCACGCAAACAAAGCCGGATGTCCTTTCCGGAGACCAGCGCAACTAGGTCACAAACAAATGCGAGGACAGGCAGGCGCTTCTTTGGAGAGGGAAAAATCACATTAATGCCACCGGGACAGGGAGTCCCTCAATCCCTTCTTCATTAAAACTAAATAAAAAAAGCCAGGTCATTTATCTCCTTCCCTCTAAAGCTATAAACACAAATAGGTTCACTCTCCTATTTTTCTCTCACTCAGTACTACAGCATATATCATTGACAATAAAAGTCCGCTTTTCGTGATTTACTGTACTAAATTGGAATGTAAAGAAAGAGAGAGATTACAGGGGTAATTGGAAGAAATATGGTAAGGATAATGACACCAGGTTTGCCATTAAGTTGTCCGCTTTGAAGAACAGAGACGCACTGGAGAGGGCCACTGGCATCGCAGCCTAACTGTTGGCCGCCAGTCAATGGGCTTAATAAAAACTAGCCTTGCATACTGAGTATGCCGACAATGGCGGGGCGAACCCTGGGGGGGCGTGAACCCTCCAAAGTGTTTCAGCTGGGTCCTCAAATAACAAACGGACGCTAGATCATTGTGTCTGTTATTAATTGGATTACAATTAGCCAGATTTAACCCTTATTAACGGGGCTCCCGTATAGATGACGTGGCGGTCCCCACAACACCCCTGCCGGAGAGGGGCCCAACCGCGGTCTCAGGGTACAGCAGGAACCTGGATGATGACAGTGACAAATCATCGCTAAATTACAATAACTTCACGCCATCCCGTGCAAGGTGCACACAGGAGGGGAGGGAGCGGAGGAAAGAGAGAGCATGACTATATAAATCAAGACAGTCATCCACAAAAGGAGCATGTAAGGTGCTTATGTAAAAGAAACGTATTAAAGAAATGGAAAACACAACATTTAAAAGGGAAGAAGAAGAAGAAAAAGAGAAACAGACCACTTATTCAGAATGTGAACTAAAATTATGGAGGTGAATATTTGAAACTACAACCATGAGGGTTGGGTGCCTTAAGACTATTGTTGTTTAAAACAAGGAATAAAGTCATCTTGTGAAAGATAAAGGCAAATAAAAGTAAACTCTTTAAGTTTCCTTTAAGGCTTTTAGCATTGTGACATTGTTCCCATGAATATTACGCATATTATATTTCTCACAGAATTCTCATTATCATAATGCTTGTAGATGTTTTTTCTCAATGGCGATTTAAAAAGTAAAGTCAATATTTATTATAATGCGTAAAAATAAAATCTTTTTCACTGCAATCTTCAGAATGTGTTATTTTAATAAAAATTGGATGGTCATTTTTTTCTGTAAAAAAAAAAAAAAAAAAAAATATATATATATATATATAAATAAAAAAACACATATATAAATATAGTCTTTATGTATAAATAGTCGTCTTAATTTTATTCATTTTCATTAGTTTTTTCCTTTGATAATATGGTAAAAACAAAACCTGGACATATATTCTAATACAATATTCTGCACATATTTGCTCAATTTTTATTTTAATATTATTTAACTCTTTGCTTCTTACCGGCATGATCATAGCAGCTGCATACGTAAGGCTTTGTAAATGTGTGCATGTTACCAAGGGGACAGTAACCAGGGCACGCTCAGGAGCACCATGGGAGAAGAGGAACATTATTACTGTGTATTCGGCTCAAAGCCACCACAGGAGGCCACCGTACCACATGCAGGCAGACTTATCATCAAAAGTGTTCCAAATGGCTCATTCATTACATTTGGTGATGGGGTTAGTCGATCACACGAAGCAATTTCTGCTTCTCATTCGGACAGTATTCCTTTATGTTTTTTCCCCCCACAAAGTCCCCCTACAAACTCTAGGTAGCAAATGGACAGCAATGAGACATGAGATATTTGAATGGCTTTATATAGTTTATCTTGCCCACTCTCAACCCATATGTGACAGGAAAAACCTGATACCGAATCTACTCACTGCTCACGTCCCCAAAGCTAGCCTCTTCTGACCTCCGGCCTCTCCCACCGTGCCCTCGGTTTGTATAAATGGTTTACGTCTTCACCCTTAGCAGCGCACCGTATGTATAACTCTCTTTTGCTTTTACTTTTTGTCCTCCCAGCAAAGAACCAGTAATGTTAAAGACGTCCTATTTGAATGACACCTCTATTGTGTCAGCGGAGGCAGGGACAGCGGTCCTTTGGACTTGAACTTCAACTTGACCTTCTCGCCTGGATCAGATATCAAAACACAGTGCCATCTGGCCCAAGTTCTGCCCCCACTGTGGGCTCAGGAGTGCAAGGTTAATATCATACGGTTAGGGAGCGGAATAGAGACTGCAATTATCTTCAATTCCAGGACAGAAAATCCTATTATTTGATCCTCGGTCTGACAGATGGAGCGGCAGACACATCCTCTCCCATTCCTGAGCAAACCAATCTGGTGGCTGGAGCCACAGCAATAGAGCAAGAACACAATGGTGGGAGAGGGCAGAGGGTCAGCAAGGTTGGCCCTTTTTTGTGTCAAGGAGGAGTGGTGCTTCATGAAACCTGAGCTGGTTGCTGCTTCTCCTCCCCGCAAGCCGGACACCACAATAGAAGCCGCAGGGCTGTTTGAAGCCCTCCAGCATTAGCTGATGCTGGGAGCTGGAGAAGCTGATGACGTTATACTATGGGAACCACTCTCTCAGAGGGCTCTCGAAACCTGATGGTTCATCATTATCATCATTATCCTGAAAAGAAATGGACAAAAATCACAAAACTTACACATTTTATCGCATATAAAATCAATACACAAATATACAAAATATTATAACATTTATTTTGCATTCAATCTGACAATAAATATTTAAAATATAACAATTTTACATCTCATATGCATAGTTCAAATACATGTATATATACATTTGTATACATGTATACATGCACATTTAAAGTGTACTTAATGTTTAAAGTGGATCATAAAAGTTCATCAAAGTTCTCCTATCTAATCTCCTAATCTATATTTTTGTTTCTTACCTTCACCTAAAAGGAAGTTTTCTTATCTCAAGAGCTGAAAACAACATTTCTAATAAGAGACTGCAAAAGCCATCAAAGCTTGTTAAAGGTAGTTCATAATATACTGTGACAAATCCAGCCACAAACTGACCACAACAGTGGTGTTTGATTGCCTCAGAATAGGAACGCTATGTTCCATAGGCCACATGCAAGACATTGCCCCGGGCATCTCATAGGCCCTGTGCTAAAGAAAAGATCTCAGCTCTAACTACTAAGATGAGCCAAACGTAGAAGCTGCAAACCCTTACAATCACTGATCTCCACTGAAGCACTGACCGTATCATGGTAACATTTCCATCACCACAGCCATCTATCAAGAAAGATAATTGACTCCCTGTTAATAAAATTAAGTTCGGTGTGCTATAAATTGCTTAAATAAATACGTTTTGTTTCCTTAAACGACACACCCAGCGTGTAGACCATTAGACAGTGGGACCTAATCGAAGACCCGTAGCTCGCGGGCAACCATCCAGGCGTATTTTTTAAGCAGTGCGATTTTGGTATAACTGAGAGACAACGATCACAGGCTAACGGGGCGAAACGCAAGTTTGAACATCCTCTTTAGGACCCCTTTAGAGTTCATTAGAACATCAACCAGCACTTCATTAGATATCTTTCAGCGGGCATGAGATACGTGTCCATGTCATATTAATTAAGACTCCTGCCTCTTTTATTTTCTTGCCCATGTCACCAGCAGTTATTGGGTCCGTGCTTGGCACTCATCACTTGTCTGAGACATGGAGAGGTTGAGGGAGTCGTCTGGGAGAGTCCTGATGAACCGCACAGACAGTTTGGAGTAAGAGAGCTCGCCTCACGCTGATGAACATGTCTTTTTGATGACCACTAAACCCACTCAACACCGTTGCCAAGGGTAAATCGAATTAAAGATTGCAATTTGGCCAGCAGACTTGGACTTGGCACTTTCGTTTTGGACAAGTCTTTTGCCTGGAGGATCGACGGCGTACGAGACACAGCTTTTTCAGCGTACAAACAGTAAAAGCACACACCATGTCTGCAGAATCCGGCCTATAATGCGGAAAAGAAACTGAAAAATCAGTTCATTTATTTATTTTTTTTGAGTTTCTCCCCTGTTTCCCCCAAAACAGAAATTAAGCGTGTATCTACATTTTATCATGTGTAGTATCACCTTTGAAAATTGCAGGTAGTGGAGTGTTTAACATTCTCTTGTCAAGCATACCCCTGCTGGGACAATAAATGCCTGTCCAGTTTTGCTCACAGCGGCGGCGGCAGATTAGAAACAGCAGGAGGACGGTGTAGTGTGAATACAATACCGATAAGAACGCGCGTCTTAGCCCCATTGCTATGCCTTTCCTCGGTGAATGTGAGAACCTGCTGTTTTCTAATATTTACACACAACTAGAATCGCAAATGTACCATAACTGCATTGAAAGAGCTCTTTCTCTCTCTGCCATGTAAAATCAGTATATTTCTTTTTCCATGTGTGGGTATTTCGGAATGAGGGCACATGGGGATGGGAATAAATACAAACACAATAACAGTGAAATTTATTTCATCTAAAGGAGGGGAGAATGAGAAGAAAAATAGAGCTGGTGTTGATAAATCAGAAAAAATTAATCTATTGTTCCATGCCCCCACAAAAATACAAATGAAGATACTATACAAGCCGGACAAATTTATCAGATGCCCTAACAGAAAAGTAATGACCACAACAAAGTAAAAAGTATGAAGTCTGCGAATATAATTAGCTTGGGAGAATCATTGACAACTTTTTATTTTTCCATTCTATCACTGCTGCCTGCCAACAATCCCCTTCCCTTTTTAACATAATAACATGTGGCTCTGAATAAAGACAAATAAATGCCACTGTATGATGAAATATAAAATAAGCATAACTGTAATTCCCAATATGTAGCCATAAGTTCCTAAAATCACTTGGAACCAACTTCAACTTCCAACTGTCATAATCCTTCAGAAAACATCCTAATATGCTGATTTGGTGCTCAACAATTATTTATCATTATGAATATTGAAATCTCTTGGACACTGGAAATGAACAGTTCTGGGATTTTAATGTTGGGAATTTTTCTTAGAATTTTAAACAATAAAGTTTATCTATTTGAACAATTTCAATCAATCAAATGAAAATTCTAAATTGAAATTGAAATCTCTTTTGCTGCTAAATATTTGTCAAAACTAAAAAAAAAATCCGTTGATGAAAAGCTGAAAAGAGCAGCATCTACTTGAAAATTAACTTTGTAACAAAACAAAAATCTTTAATGCACGCGTTTTTTGAAGCAAAATAATATAAATATATATCTCACTGACCCCAAACATTTGACTGGTAATGTATTGCTAATAAATAAACATAAATATGACATTTCCCTTCTGCCAGTCCCTGTGATTTTGCCGATCTACATGTAAAGCAATAAACATTTCACACTATTTTAATGTGATAAATGGTATAAACTGAGACCTCTTTTGCCATTTCCTAATATGCTTTAAAGTTTCAAGAGTATGCTTACCCAATAAAAGCCAAAAGTTTTAACCCAAGAGCACAAGTTACCATTAATAACAACCAACCCCCTTCAAAAATGTTGAGGAAAGCAGAGAGCCAGTAAAACCTCTGCATGGAGAAATTATTTTCCAGCATGCAGTCCTCCAGCATAACCCAAGAGCCCAAGACCAACTCTGAGAAACTAAGAGTGGATATAAACACAGGTCAATCAATGGCCACAGTCAGGCCCATCAAAGCAGCATGTTCTCCAGTGAGGTACAGGTGGTAAAGTTGTGTTTAAGGTTTGCCTCTCCCACCCACCCACCACCCCCCAGCTGTGCAATCATTATGTACTACTGCCCCCTACTGCGGAGCAATGGCTGTGCGCCCTGAAGGTCAGTGGTGAGGAAGGGGAAGAAAGCACACAGGGGTGCACTTTAGTCCTCACTGTTGGAACAATCGATGCCGGCATCAGCTCAGAACTCAGGGCTCACGCGGCTCCGCTCTGAAAACAAACATTAGGAGAAACATCTTCCTCTTTCACTCTTCTCGCTGGGCCAACAGAGTCTAACTAGAGTTAACAAGGCAACCCAGGCGCTGGTCTCCCTCAGGAAGATAACCAGAGAGGGTGAAAGGTGGGAGATTGGTCTCAGAGGAGCTCTGAAATGGGCAAATTGGGTATAAAAGAACCAACTTTTTTTTTTTTTTCTGACCTAAAGGAGATGGACAACTGAAAAAAAAAAAAAAAAAAAATAAAAAAAAAAAATAATTATATATATATATATATATATATACTACACAAATTTAAACTTAATTCGCAATGGTTTGGGAAAACCAGTTAATGTCTCTAACTTAGGTTTTAATGGTTTTTCTTTTGCTGATGTGACACAAATTTCACAGATCACACTAAAGCACTGATAAATCGAATTTAAAAATTCAGATTCGTCTAGGGCTGGGAAAAAATTCATTCTGAATTTCATTGAAAAAAATCCAGATGTTGGTTCCCAAAAATCATAAAATCTATCTTTTACCCTATGCCTCTAAAAAAAACAACAACAACAAAAAAACAACATACAACATGACTGGTGTAGTCTAATTCAAAACAAATGAGCATAACATTTTTAAATAAATTAAGTTTGAATCAGTCTGAAATGCTACATTTTTACAGCGCTTTTCCGATGCAGTATAATTTATGACAAAGACTGAATATTGTCTGTTTTGCTTACAAATGACGAAATAACCATTCTAACCAGAGCCTGTGAAAAAGAACTGAATCATGTGTTGGGAAAAAAACCAGAACAAAACATGACTGAGTTTGTTTCTATCTATTACAAGTGCATTTCCCCAAACTCTTGGAAAACATAACTCTGCTCTTCCAGCTCACGACCCTGTATACATGCAATATCTATTATTCATGTATTCTAACCTGTCCTCATCAAATTATTCCTGTCCCCTCAATGTCATATCAATTTTACCACGATTACAAAGCAAACAATTCAAGATGACATTTGGACCTAAAAATACGCCTGCGAATGCTGTCGGTGCGTTATCAAAACCAGCGATAAAGTTACAATGCATAACAAGTGGTACAGCCACAACTAACTTTTAATGATAGCTCTTTGAAGCCATTTCCTAGCGGAGAACAGGAAGTTAAGAAAGACTCAAGCGAGAGTGACACAGAAAGTAGGACCCAAGTGCTAGTCTTTTGTCTCCACCTGATCAAATAGCAGCCGAGCGGAAAGGCGCAGAGCCCCCTTCACCAAACGCACGTACCCGGCTCAGTGGCGTCTGCCACACGTTCGCCTGCCTCGATGCAGGTATCAAAGACCAGCTCGCCTCTCCCACAGACGTCGGAGTGCCAGCCGCACGGAGGCTTTCATAGCACAACAACAAGGGGAAAATGTGGCGGGGGAAGAGTCGGGACTCTGAGCTCCTTCAGGGATTTCCTTATCGGGGGCAAAGCAATCCCCCCTGGACCTCATCCGCATAGGCTTGATTATTCAAGGCATTACAAAGGAATGAAAATAACTCACAACTCAAAGCCACTGTCGTTTCTTTTTTTTTACCCTTATTTATTATCATTTCACTGCGAGAGAGTGTGCCCAACACCCTGCTAAAGTTTAAGAAAATGCAACCACAGAGAACAAATACAGACCAGACAATTTAAAAGATACAAAAAGGAAACAACTTGAACTCAAGAGCGAAGAGGATTAAGAGTTCTTCTTAGGCCTTCCTCTGCTTTTCTTCACCGCTGGCTCAGATGAGGCCTGATCTACTTTCTTCGCTGGACGCTTTGCAGGACTTGCCGTCTTTTTAGCCCCATTCACATCTAAGCAGATTACACATTCAGTTTAAAACATTACTGATATTGATGATAGTAATAGGTGAATAAACCTGGCTTACTCTTCGGAGGAGGAGCTCTTTTCTTCTTTGCAGGGACGCTTTCGGTTTCATCAGCGGACTGGTTTTTTTCATCTGCCTTCTTGCGCTTGGGAGTCTTCTAATCAAACATAAAGACAAAAACAAGGGGATGGAAAAGATGGAAGAGCAGTGGTCATTTCACTTGCCTAGAGCAACCTTGGAGGAAGTTCAAATCAAATATTAAAATGGGACCTTTTGCTCAGTACACACATGGAAACCATTACGTGAGTCTTGAGTGTTGTGAACGCTTGAGAAAATGTAATTACAATTTAGCTTTCCAGTATCCGGCAAGAACAAGTAAAATAATTTGAATGTCAAAAGCAGTACATGTACACTACCGTTTAAAAGTTTGGGGTCAGGATATATATATATATATTTTTTTTTGGAAAGAACCCATTTTACTTAGCAAGGATCCATATACACTGACCAAAAATGTTGTTCTTTTGAACGTTCTATACATTAAACAATTCTTGTTTTAAATACTGATCATAATAAGAAATGTTTTTTGAGCACCAAAGCATATTAGGATTATTTCTGAAGCATCATGAGAGTTTGAAGACTGCATTATATAAATATGTATAGAATATAACCAGTGCATTTACATATAAGCTGTGCCTTATACGTAACATGTTTATATATATATATATAAATAAAAGAACACGAGACATCCAGAGACCGTGTTTTTGGACACTGGAAATGAACAGTTCTGGGATTTTAATGTTGGGAATTTTTCTTAGAATTCCAAACAATAAAGTTTATCTATTTGAACAATTTTAATCAATCAAAAATCCTTGTTTTTTTTCTCCTCAAATGAAAATTCTAGAATAGAAGCTCAAGTCCTCAATTCAAGGAAATCGTACTAACCGAACCAGGGGTTATGAAGAAGATGCACTTAACGACAGCAATCAAATTCTCCCTTTTCTTCACTCAGACTGCATAATGAATGCTCGCCCCTCTCTCGGACTTGAACTATCATCCTTACCAGCCCCCCCCACACCCCCTCACATTTCCCTTCCATTTTGCCAATTGCTGCCTCATGATTACCATCCAGACCCTGCTGAGCTGAACAGATTGGCTCGATAATTACATACAATAACGGCAGTGGGCAGGTAACCCTCAGCTGGCATGGGCCAGCTCCCTGGTGGCACCTTCCATATGCAAACTGCATTGTGGGAAGCGAGGAGAGTCCGTCCCCTCCCCTGTCGTAAGTGCGGCTCGCTGATTGCCGGCCCGCGCCGACTCCAAGGTTACCGTGTCAGCAAATTTGTGATACATTAGCAGGGAATAAACACAGGCACTCAGGACCTGCCTGTGGGAGGAAGAGGAGGGGCCACTGGGATAAACACCCGGGTGCTGGAGAGAACCTGAGATGCAGACGTCTTTGTTGCCAAGAGCTCTTTGTGCCGGACCCCATGAATGAAGCCACAGTCTTATCGTTTTTCCCATAGTATATGCCATCATTTGTGGGCTCGGATGGTTTGTTTTACATGAAATACACAAAAAAGAAACACCATGGCTGCAGAATTCACTCCTATCAGTGATTAATAACCTCTTCATCTCAGAGGATTAAGATCTTATACCAGCTGACACCTTGAAGGTGTGGACTACAATATAGGATAATAAAGGAAGGACAAATTAAATTCCACCATTAGAAAAACAGAGAAATACTGAAAATAAATTCATAACTATATTAACATCATGACACTTTGAGGTAAAATGAGGACCCGTCTGTGTGTGTCGACTGCTAGAAAGAATCCAAATAAGCTCCAGGAACATTTGTTAAAAGCATCACACGTTAATCACATTTGAAAATCAATGCACTCGACAGCATTTCCTACTAACCTGAGCAATTAGTCTTGGATCGTGTGTGGGCATTTTCAAATTTGAATCTGCTTTCAACAGGTAAACAAATTATAGGCTCGTTTTTAAACGGCGGGCTTCAAAAAGGGACTGTCGCATTTTCAATGCACCGTGAATAAGGGAGTGCGACAGAGGTTGACTTTTTGATGTTCTACTGAAGGTGGCTCTCACCTTGACAGAGGGCGGGCCTGCACCATTGGTCGACACACCGAAGTCCAGCTTTTTGTCGTCGGTCGCCCCTATGGCTTTCAGGCCTTGTTGCAAAATTCCTCGCAATTTTGCGTAATCTGGCTTATCTGTGTATCCGAGAGCCTTGACCTCTTGCATGAACTTCTTCATTTCCTCTAGAAATTGAAAACGACATTAAGCACAACAAATTAATCCTAATGCAGATGGGTTTATTTTTCAGACTTGGCAATACAGCTGCACACTGTTTAAGACACTTCTGGGTCAATAAACAAACGAAGAGCATTTATGTGTGTGATTAAGCGAAAGAAAGTTACTTGGCCCTCTGTCTCCAAGTTCATCTCAAATGAATATGCAGAAGTCCGACGTTAATAAGGTGCACGTGCACGTACGTTTGTGCTTTTAGCATTGTGCAGAAAAGGCAGAACAGTCCCTGTAGGGCAGTGTCTTCTCAGCAAGCGTCACACTTTAACCTTCAGGGTAAGTTTAGAGGAGAGGGGTTGACATTTGTCACTTTGTTCCTTATACTTCTCCACTCACAAACTGTTGTTTACTGTCTGCTGCTAAAATAGTCACACCAAACAGAATTAGTCGTGATGGCCGTGCTAACAGTGCCGCCTCCCATCACCTCAGTGTTGTGATGCGGCGTGTACGCACAAGACAACAGCCTGAGGAGGGATCTCTCCGTCTGCCGCGCGGCTGTCACAGGGCTTAAGAACTGCCATCACATCAGCGACTGAGCAAAGGGAGCCAATGACATCTTTGATTTTTAAACGACACAAAGAAAGAACGCCCTAAAGTTCTGCAAAAGTACAGACTGCCACACACTGACTGCAAAACTCAGCAACGCAGAGGTCGACAACGGAGAAGGGTGAAAAACAAGTTTGTTTAAAAACTTCATCTTTTATTCATTTCATAGTTTTGTGGTCGAGCTGGCTGTCCCATACAATATGTCGTTTATATGTATATATACACTCGTGGGTCCAAAAAGTCAGACATTGAAAATAAAAAGGTAAAATTAATCAATTTTTTATAGTAATATATTAGTGTTTTAGATTCTATCAAGATATTTCTTGATAAATATGCGACATTGATAATAGCTCCACGATAAGTGCATTTCAAACATTTCCTCCAATTTCTGAAGAAGCAGTATCTGTGATCAAAACCACTTTTTTGTGTATGAAAAAGTATAATATATATCTATATTATAATGTGGTCATGCTTCAGTTTAAGTGCAAGAAGTTGCTGTAAATTAGCACAGAGCTGATAGATTAGCTCTAATTAAGACTAAATCACCAGGTCCGCACTCATTATCAAGAGAAGAGCCCCTCGCGCTCTTGTTTGCGCATCAGAGCTCGAAAGTGCGTCACTCCAATTACCACTTGGCAGACAAACAAAAAGTAAAACTGCAGAATTCACAGGTGCTTCCGCAGTTGCAACGCAGTTCAATAAATATGCTTGGAAAAAGATTTAAAACTATAAATGTACCGCATTACAAACTACATAACTGATATTTTACCGGCAAAGCACATTCACCTCTTTTGCATACATGAAAGCCTTCAAAATTGCTCAGTTTTGCCTCACCTGGTATATTTTCTGAAGGGAAACAGCTTTTCAAGAACTCATCAATATTGTCTCTACACCTGAGGAGAAGAATATTTAAAAAGGGATCAAACTAAATCAAAATCTTAAACGCATAATTCATTAAATCTAATCCATTATTAGCTGTATTAAGAAATGTGCTGTGAGAAACCTAATGGAAAAAAATAATTAGTTATACTGCAAAGTGATATATTAGTATTCATTACACCATGGCAAAAAACATTTTATCTATGGTATATAT
>JAUYWG010000053.1:6515213-6540623 GCA_034779775.1 Enteromius afrohamiltoni
TTTTTTAGCAAACTCCATGCAGGCTTTCATGTGTCTTGCACTGAGGAGAGGCTTCCGTCGGGCCACTCTGCCATAAAACCCCGACTGGTGGAGGGTTGCAGTGATGGTTGACTTTCTACAACTTTCTCTCATCTCCCAACTGCATCTCTGGAGCTCAGCCACTGTGATATTTGGGATCTTCTTTACTTCTCTCACCAAGGCTCTTACCCCCCAATAGCTCAGTTTGGCACAACTGTCTCGGAGCTCTTCAGGCAGTTCCTTTGACCTCATGATTCTCTTTTGCTCTGACATGCGTTGTGAGCTGTAAGGTGTTATATAGACAGGTGTGTGGCTTTCCTAATCAAGTCCAATCAGTATAATCATACACAGCTGGACTCAAATGAGGTGTAGAACCATCTCAAGGATGATCAGAAGAAATGGACAGCACCTGAGTTAAATAAATGAGTGTCACAGAAATGAATACTTAGGACCATGTGATTTTTCAGTTTTTCTTTTTTAATAAATCTGCAAAAATGTCAACAATTCTGTGTTTTTCTGTCAATATGGGGTGCTGTATGTATATTAATGAGGGAAAAAATGAACTTAAATGGTTTTGGCAAATGGCTGCAATATAAAAAAGAGTGAAACATTTTAACAGGGCCTGAACACTTTCCGTACCCACTATATATAGAAGGTGCTCAGTGTCATTCACACAAGCACTAAACACCATCACGGTGAGACTCATTAAACTGAAAAATGCAATAAATATTAATTTAACAACATTACATGTAACATACAACCTTAAAATAAATAAATAATTATAACTGATAAGTCAAAACTAAGAAAAAACATAAAATTCAAACAATTTTTTGAAATGCAATTCTGGGAATGTCAGTTTACAGTTTTCTCTGTAAATTCAACCGGAATTTAACATTTAAATTTTTTATTGTAGCATTTTCACTTTTTTTTTTTTACAGTTAAAATCACATCACATTAAAATTTGTTAATAAAATGTAATGTAAAGGTAAAATTCTTGATGTGGCTCTAATATGTGGGTTTAACATTTGTTCTGTTTTAGCTAACAGTCTCACTCTGACAGATATAATTCTGGCCTACAACCAGAGCTGTGAAAAGCACCACGTGATACCAAACCCAAAGGCTCTTGATCAGTTAAAGGTACAGTGGAGTAGCGTGCATTAATACACACAACACTTCTCACGCTTTGATTTCCTGCTAATATTAGGTTATTTGTGCAGAAGAATTGGTTTGAAATAGCTATGTGTAATGAACCTTATTTGGTGAAAATAACTTTGAAATTAAAGAAAGAAAGAGGATGAAAAGAAAAATAAACACATTTTAATCCCTCTTAGGGAGCAGGTTAATTAGCCAACCACATTTTATTGAACTAAAAAAGCAAGACAATAACAAACAGGTAAATGAAAGGAAATGAGAAGCACACATATATACACACACACACACATACACACACTCACACGTGAGCATGCATGCATAATTCAAGCTCTGCACTTACTTATTTTACTTTGACCAGCAACGTTAAGAGCATTGGTTTCTCTTCTGCATAAATTTACGATTAGATCAAGGAGAATTATTTGTGGAAAATTAGGACTTAGCAGTGCTTACATTAAACACACTCTCGGCATTATCTCCACGCCGCTAATGAACCCCACTGCATTTTAAAGGAATGTAGGTGGTCCCCCTAAAAGGGTGAAATATGTATGGTTAAGCAGAAGCTAAAAGGAAGGATATGTAGTTGAGGACTGAGTGTGAATTTCTAATAAGAGAATGCTAAATGAAATTTGCTGCTTAAAGAGCATATTTATCAAATTAGGTGTTTTTTTTTTTTCCCAGGCAGGATCGTCCCTAGAGGATGACTGCTGAAAACTATTTAAAGCTTTTATTGCACCCGTGGGCTTTCTCTTTTTTTTCTTCTTTGATTTTTTTTTTAAGTGGGTAAAACAGTTAAAACAGTTTGGTTACATCTTCACACAAGTGGTAAACAAACAAAAGGCCTGTATAAAGGACCCCAGGCCCCCTTAGTTCAACACTGGCTAAATGCTTAAAGGAATAGCTCACCCCTCCCCGGAAAAAAAACAAGACAAAAAAAAAAAAAAATACTGAAAATTCACCACCAAGATGTAAATGAGTTTGAAGAAATTTATTTTTCTTTAAACAGTTGTTTGGATTCTCATTTTGAAGGCACCCATTCACTGCAGAGCATCCACTGGAGAGCAAGCAATGTCTTGTTAATTTCTCCACATCTGTTTCCACTAAGAAACTATGGCCCGGTTTAATAGACAGGGTTTAGCCTACAGTAGGGCTGCACGATTTGGGAAAAATGTCACATTGCGATTATTAAGGTCAAAATTGTGAGTAAGTATAAGTGGTGGGACTTAACTTGCTTGTTATCAAGAAAAATGCACACACAGATTACTAATAATGCTGAAATCTGTATTTCTCAACTGAGATACAGTAATCTAGCAACAACAAATTAAAACTAAATTGTACAAAATTAAATAACAGTAACATCTTTACATTACTGAATTTAATTATATTCAATTAAAATTAAAATAAAATTAAAAAGTCAAAAGTACAGATAAATAAAACAAATACCCATTTTTATATTTTTACATGTTGTCCCAAAACATTTTAGCAGGATGTAACATATACTTAGTATATATTTTTTGGTATCTCTTGTCCAGTGTGCCGATCATTTTCTCAAATCCCTCTTTGCTAAATATGCGTTCACACCTGAGGTAACTTGAGCGAATATATCTCGCTATTCGCGTGTAGTTGGACGCTTGAACATGTCGAGTTTACGCCGGTTTCTCACAGCACACGTCAGCAGGGCGTAAGCAGCACGTATTTTTTTTCGCGCCCATGTTAACGGATGAGGGCTTTCACTCAGAGAAATGATAAATCAAAGCACATGGCGCACAGTGTTCAGAGAGGAACGCTGGAAAATCCGACAGAAAGATGCTTGTCTATAGCCTGCTTCAGTACAAGCTGCCAGTATGAAAGCACAATTGGCGCGCGCTGATCATGCTCTGCATACTCGCCGCTTCCGCGCTGTTAAACGCGTTGCTTAACTCTCGCGAACGGCGCTGAAGGATGTCTAATTGCGTCGTTGCATTGACTTAACATGTAAATCACTCGCGCTTAATGTTTCATTCCCGTCTGGTGTGAGCAAGAATGAATGTCTAACGTCCACAAATGCATTTGTTTATTTAATATAATCGCAACATTTGCTATAATGTAATCCCATAGGCTGACATCGCGATTGCAAAATGATTTATCGTGCAGCACTAGCCTACAGTATAAATCAGGATTAGGCCATAGTTCAATTATTCATTTTTATAAACATACCTTAAAAATGCATCGCCTGTGTGCATTGTAAGACAAAACAAAAGCCCTGGCATGTATTAAGATCAGTCAGTGCATGTTTCTTTCAGTTGAAACAACTCAGATTTACATTTAGTCTGGGACTAGCCTTGAGCCTTTTCTGTGAAATCAGTGGAAACACATCTTGGATTTGCTAAGATGAGTATAATCTTAGCAAATTTGATTTATTTATTTTTTATTTTTGGGGGGGGGGACGGGGACTATTCCATTAAAGCATTACTATTATTATTTTTCATTCTCATTATTCTTTGTTTAGCGTCGGTCTAGAAGTTTCTCGTTCAAAGTTTTCCATGTCCACTCCGCCTCAGAACACACAGAAACTTCTTGATATGAGTTACTATCCCAGGGGCTTGTAAATGAGTAACGTTTGTTGAAGTGTCATCGCCACTGATGTGCAAATCCTGTCGGAGGTGGTGGCAATTGTAGAATCAGAAAATAACAAAGAGAAAAGACTTACAGAAGCGCCCCATACAGTATGAGTGCTCGCCTCAGAAGCATCATCAAACGATTCAGCATTTCACATCTCCCTGCAGGATAAGGCGTAGATTTTGTGAGAAGTTTGTATTTCAGACTGAATCGTCCTCCCATTAGAGCGAATGCAGCGCTGCAGAGCTCCCCGAAAACATCCTTGCTCCCAGCCTGACTCTGTCGAGCTGCTTAGCTGTGAGCACTGAACATTCATCAGAAAGCCGCAGAGTGTCTGAAGTGAAATAACTGTCCTCCCCCCCAAATACGGAGTGGAATTTCACAATCTCTCACATCTAAACACCGTAGAGTATAAATAACTTTCCCACTTTTAATCTTTAATGTCCACCGCACCCTCTAGACTGTGAGCATTCGCAGTGATTTCTTTCTTTACTGCATGAAATAGGCATGTTTATTTCCTTGCCAGCCGTCTGGAGATGCAACGCTGCAGTCACCATCCATGTAGCCAATCATGTTGTTTTTGAGGCTAGTTATTTATCATTTTCTATGACAAGCACCAAATTGTTCTATTAAATGTCTCTTTTTTTTAATCTTCTTCCTCTTTCCCCGGCCCTGGTGCTGATGAAGAGGCAGGGAGACAGCGTAACAATTTTAAAACGGAAAAAAATTGTGTACATTTTCATTTTGTTAATGATAAATTAAGTTATTAATTTTGTCTATGCTCTTTCTAGACACTGCAGGTTTAATTGCTAATTGTTAACTGGGAATGAATATATTTGCATATTAATTAGATCCCAATTTACATTTTTAATTTGCTGCCTTCAAAGGGTGTGAGATAAAAGGTCGTGTTATTTTAAATAATTTATCCTTTATTGCAGAAAAGATGCTGAAAGGAAAATGTGCGGTTGATTTTAATCCCTGAGAGCTTTTACTGTATAAAATGTTTCGAAATAATTTTTTCAACTAATTAAATGAGGAAAAAAGGAAAAATATATGCTCTCAAACAGTTGCTAATACAAAGCCACCCAGACTGCAGAGCGCTGGAGTGGGTCTCCAGGAGTCTTTGAGTGAAGAATTGGAAATGCACTTGAGATGCCGTCTGTGGAAGTCAAGTTTATAAGCTGTGTCCCGTTCTGCCTGGAGGAAGTAAAGCTCTTTTTATCACTTCATTTTGTCCTCTCCCTCCTGACACATCAATGCATTTTGTACTTTGTCATTTCATTTTCCTCAATACACAGCACAGAACATTGCTTAGCAGCGAAGGGCTTCAGAAGTTTCCACATTTATTAAGATGGAAAACATCAAACAAAGAAAGAGAGGCACAAAACCATGGCCTTAAGTCAGCCTTGTCGAGACTTTTCTTTCGGAATACTATTAAACCTTGCGAGTGTTCGTTCCCACATTGCGATGCTTAATTTGTTTTGCTCTGAACGCAAAATCCCATATGACGTCCTGTTCGTGTTTACAGCAGGTTGACTGAGGGACTTCATCAGTCCGTTGCCTGATAGATGCTAACTGCCATCTGCTAGCTACAGTCTAGCGGCTAGATTGCCAGATTGAGCTCAAATGATCTGCGCTGTGACGTACTTGAAATTAACATAAACTGTGTGGTGTCACTTTCAAACGCTGATGATTACGTTACGTTTGAGTTACATTAGTGACGGTACAATTGCTTTTGTGTGAAACGCAAACAAGTGAAATTGGGGCCTAAATGTGATTTTTAGTCAGAAACCATATTGCGATGAGCATTTTGAAACTTCTATGTCCTTTTAAACAATTTTAAAAATTACTTATTTTGCTCATGTATTTTGAAATATTCAATATTGAAACCATGAGTACAGAAATCTGTCATTTGATATGTCTTTCTCTTTTTCATACAGCAAATTACTTGTGTTACAGACAGAGCCAGGTGTTTTGACCTGTCAGGTAAGTGCACAATTTATTATTTTTGCTATCCCCCTTAAACCGCGTTATTGGTTTTTCAAAGCTAAATACCACCAGAAAAATACCCCCCGCTCATTTCACCTGAGACGCTCATGCCTTCATCCGTCCAGGTATTCCAGCTTTATTCATCTTTTCATCAGCACGTATTTGGTATCACTAGTCTGACCTGCTGTAAACGCTCTACTGCGTGATCCTAAAACAAACAGAAAATCTTTCAAATTCATAGACACAACTCTGGGAGGAGATGCACACCAACTGTGACAACATAATGGAAGGTTCAAACATGCATTTTAGCAATCAGATGTTTTGTTTATCTTTCCTTCAGTTGTAAAACTCGGGTAATTTGCCCTTTTGTGCTGCGCTAAAATGTGGAATCACGTATAAGTGTATTTGTTTTAAGAATCTATGGAAATTATGGGGCCATAAGAACATGCAGCCAACTGGTTTCATTCACTCAGAATTGTAAACAAAGCACAAGAAATTTAAGGAGAAATGAGCATTCATACACAGTGACTCAACTTAATCAGTAGTTTAAGTCTAAGGTCCCAAATTAATAGTGCTGGCTCAAACTTGCTTTATTGGTTTATAAAATGTTTTTAAATGTTTTAGAGAATGCTTAACTATAAATGCACTGAAATTAAGTTGTGAATTTAGCTTCCTCAAAAAAAAAAAAAGCTTTTTAAAGTAACGGTTGCCTAGCGATTAATCACGGTTAATCATTTAAGTTTATGTTTACATTGTGTGTGTGTCCTGTGTACATGTCTACATGTATGTGTGTATATTTATATATACTTAATAGATATACACAGCACACACACATATATTATGTAAACAAACTTTTATTTTGAATGTGATTAATCACGATTAATCGAGATGAATCATTTTCGCAGCCCTAATTTAAATACACAAAACAACTGACTTGGCGAGAATATTACATAATAATATCCATAATGAAGTCCTTTGGTTAATCTTGGCTGCAGTAAAATGCAAGATGGAGGCAATTGTGCTTGAATAAAAATGAATAAAAAAATCAAGTTGGCGAATTTGTCTGATTTGATTTCTGTGGAACGTAGAGAAAAAAATAATCAAAATCAGAGTAAGAAAATAAATGAGAAATAATTAGTCACAAATTCGCGAAACGTAAAATAGTTACGAACTACCACAAAAGTGTTTTGACCAGTTTCAGTCATTGAAAGGTTTGTCATAGATGATGGCGACTATTAGAAAACATCGTTCTGCTGAATATTGCGCCTGACCAGTCAGAATCACATATTTTAGAGTGCTATTATTGTAAGTTTTGCCTATTGTTCTACTAAAGTCCAAAAGAGATTTCTGTTTTGTCTCTGATTTTTTATATTTATTGCATGCATTTTATACAGCTTTGTATGTGTATTTAATGCTGCCTAGCAGTGTCAGTCCCATTATCCCTGAAGTGTGGTTTAAGCAAACCGCATGTACTCTTTAGAGCTACCACACTTTGATAAGATCAGAACTTTGACGAGCCTGTTAATTGAAATGTACATGCGGATGCTGAAGGGCATTAGTTTGGGATTAAACTGCTGTCCCTTTGATGACTGAAACAGTGGTTATTGATACCAGCAGAAGTGAGCTTGAAGTGCGGGTCAGCATGTTCTGGCTTCCTGCGCCCTGTCTTACACTGATGCCATCTAACTCCAAGTCTCAGTGTCATTATCTGCACATGGCAGAGGGGATTAGAAAAATGGGATTTCTGATCCCCCCTTCCTATGGTACAGTTAAGTGATTATTGTTAAAAAAAAAAAAAATTACAAATGATTATGCTAATGATGAATAAATTATTATCTCCCCAACATGCAGCTTTGAGCGATCTGGCTTCTCCCCGACCAGGAAGATAAGAGTTTATGAGGGGAAGGGGGCCTTTGCAACGCGTGTCTAATATAGACGGACTGCTGTGGCCATCAAAGTATTTCTCAGGGCTTTGTTTAAAAGTCATCTGTTCCTGCATAATCAGAAGCTCTTTGATTGTCTCCTCCGCTGAAGGGAGGGGATCAGACATGAACGTGTTATGTGTGTTAGTGTCTAATATGCCTCACTATGGAGGGGCAGAGATTGTGCAGTGTAGGACTTGGTTTGGTGTTAGTCTATATAGAAATTTGTCACAGCAAATATGCTTGGTAGAGAGAGGGTCACCCAAAGTGTAAATAGTGGTATCTCCATTTTGATTGCTTTTCCAGGTGAACGGTTAGATTATTGCTCCTGCGAATCTCTTGAAGAGATCCTGAAATCAGTGCAATTTGATTTTATCAGTCTGCAGGGGGCCGAGCTTGAGGAAAATGTAAGTATATGAACATTTGCATTTAAGACTGTTTTCAAACTTGGTTCAATTGCTGGGTCACAAGTCAATTTTTAAACTGTAGCCTATTTGTTTTTGGTAAAGTTTTACAGACTGTTGTATGACTGCATATTACCACCTTGACCAAAAATACACATAAAATAGGCTAGTAATGATTAAATTATATTTTCTTTAAATAGCTCAACACTAAGAAAATATCCTATTTTCACTTTGTGTACATTGAATCTATTTGCTATAGGCCAATCATTATTGCTGCTGCCTTTATTTAATATACGGTATATTTACAATAGAATGATGCAAGTAATGTATTGGTTTGATGATTTCAGTGGACCCTTTTCCATTTTTTGGTCTTAAAAGTTAAAAAACTTAAAACTTAAAACTTAAAAACTTAAAACTTTTCATTTGCCCCAATAAAAGGAAATAAAAGATATCAATAAAAGAAAGGAAAACAAAAATGCCATTCATCAAAAGAAATATGTACATTTTGTTCATAGAAACACCTAAGGAAATTACAGTGCTATGAATGTACAGTATGGACCCCTTTTCACGTTTCTCCGCAGCGGAAGTCGTCATAGTTGGGTAAACTTTAATAGCAGTAAATGGGATGGTACCACAAATCAATTTTTTTAATTGTCATTTGCTCAAATAGCAAAAGAAAAACTCCACGATAGTGTTTTCATGACTTCCAATAAAAAGAAAAAAATAGAGAGACTGATAACGGCAGTCAAAAGAGAGAATGGTGTGAAATTTACCTCCCCTCTCATAGATGCTGCATTAGAAACACCCTCGCTTTAGCATAAACTTTTTGTAATGTGATGCAAAGGTATTATAATACAAAGAATGGTGTTATAAATGTGCATACGTTGAAAAAAAAAATACAAATAAAAACTTTCTTGTGAAAAGGGTCCATTGTTATTTATTAATTAATTAAATTATTTTTATTCATGTTATACGTTCAAAAATAACAATAGTTTGCTAGATTTATCATGTCAATAACTTGGTGAAAAGGGTCCTTTGGTAACTTCTGAATTTGCATGCTAGTCCTATGTTATTGCATGAAACAAGAAGCCATATTTTCTTACCATTGTTTCAAGGTAGACGGTCATACTCAGGGCACTAAACTCAGACATATAAGAAATAGTTCACCCAAAGTAAAGTCCTCCTGTAGCGAATCCATGCCATGTTTTTGTATGATAAATATCCACATTTTAAAGCTTATTAAGTTTAAAATGTGGATATTTATCATACAAAAATGCATGGATTTGCTACAGGGGGACTTTTATCCCCCGGAGCCGTGTGAGGGACGTTTAATTACGAATACATGCAGGTTATTTCACAACTTCCAAACGTTTAGGGCTATTACCAATTTAAACCCATTCATAGTCTTGGAGGGGTCTGGACAACTTTTAATTTAACTCCGATTCGTCTGAAAGAAGAAAGTCACATACACTTATTCTTCAAAGGTGAGTAAAAGACAGGATCTTTTTTTACGTGAATGATCCCTTTAACACAGGATAAATGGGAACTCTTACCACGGCCCTGCTGATTAATCAGCAGTTGTGTTTTCCAAACTATCTCAACCAAATTCGTGGCAAAAAAAGAAAGAATAAAAGAAAAGGAATGCTGTCTTGCTCGTGTCCAATTCTAAATTGCAAAAATATTTTTTTTTGTCAGGGTTCTGTTTACTTGTTGATATTGATTTATTTTCTCCCATAAGGGAGCATCATCTTTGCTAGATATGTTTTTATACTACGAGTCAGCTACACACCTCGATGTGTCCTCAAACTCAGGCATGGGATTCTCAGGTTGGCTGTCGCTGTCTCACCTCCTCCGACAGGTAAGATTTGAATATTCACACATTGCACATGAAAAATATTTAAGTTCTAGGCAATTGTCCTTGAAGAAATGATTTTTTTTAGTCAGTGCTGTGCATTTAAATGGATTCGGTCACTTTAAAGGCTGTATTTTTAATGCTTTTTTAACTTCACTATCTATCTATATATAGAGATAGACAGATAGATAGATAGTTATCTTAAAAGTAGGCTTAATGGATTAAAAAAAAAAAAAATCTATGCAAACAGCTGCCTTCATTTTTTTAAGTTCTATACAACGCCTTATGTTTTAAATGCGTCATCAAGTGTGAACCGATACCTCACAGTGGTATTCAAATGGAATTGGAAGCAATGAATTACCGTGCATCAAAGATGAAAATGTCCGCACTGCTGAATAAAGCCACATTCACACTTTGATTTTAATGGACATCATTATAGTCCTCATAAAACTCCTGACAATATGTGTTCATTTAGCAACAGCTCTAGATGAAAGACGGCAACACCTCATGGTGATGAGGACTTCAATGGTAAAAACCAAAGGCACGCTCTCAGGCAGTATTATACAAGATCAATCAAAATCTCCCAAGAAAGGGAGAGGAGAAAAAATCTGGACACTTTTGAAGTGGTGGACTAAAGGATGAAGCTCCGGAATGGCCTGCAGATCTTTGGAAACCTCCCGTCAGAATTGTTTTCCGGTTTTGACGTTTCTGCTTTTGTAGACAGGGTGGGTTTTTGATGAGAGAGGGTGAGACAGAGAGGCCAGTCCGCAGCGAGGGCAAAACCAGGTCTCTGAGTCTCTGTGTCTCTCTCTGATGGTTTGCTGTCTGGTCTCTTCAGAGTGGATGCCTGTGGAGGCTGGATGCTTGCAACTTGCCTATGGTGAACTACGCCGCGCAGGCCTTGTCAAAAGCCCTTCTCACCAGCAGGCTGACAGTGCTACACCTTGAAAACACCTGCCTGAGCGGCAAACCTCTCTTCACACTTGGTATGCCCAGCACACACCATCCACTTCAAGTGCATGCGACCTAAGAATGGAAGAAAGTTTGTGTGCTAGCAGCCTGAGAATATGACCCTGTGCTGTGAAATGCAAATGATGCTAACAGGTGCATTGTGGGAAATGGGGTCAACTGTATTACTTACAGAAATATTCAGTGGGTGCCATCGGAATGAGAATTGTGACAATCAGACAAACGACTGATAAAAACGACACAATAATGGACTGGAGTGGTGTGGATTATTGTGCTGTTTATATCAGCTGTTTGGTCTCTCATTCTGACGGCACCCATTCACTGCAGAGGTTTCATTGGCGAGCAGATGATGTAATGCTACATTTCCCCAGATCTGTTAATGAAGAATGTATCTACAGCTTAAATTGTCTGATGGTGAGTAAATTTGCATTAATGTGGGCTAAATATACAGCAAAGTAAATCTGTGCCTCATCATAAGGATGGCAAAATGTTTTTTTTCTTGTGTTGTGACATTTGGCTTGGTGTTGGTCTAGCGAGTGCTGCGCAAAATTTCCCACTGCATAAGTACATTTACTCCAGTTGGAGTTTAAAGTTCTTTAATGATATCACGACAACACAACATACTGTCCCAAAGGGCGCGTTATCTTCAAAAATCACACCTAATGTTCACAAAGATTTTTTCTAACAATGAAGAAAGTGCTAATGTCAGTCTACGAGTTGCTTCACTTGCTCTTGTGTGAATACTGCAATATGTCAGTATTAGTACAGATAACATGTGTTTGAAATAAGCGTTTTCCATGAGCGGCCCTGGCCAGAAGGAACAGATGAAGCAGGACAAGGGGAGGAGTGGCAGATTTTGGCCCAGTGACCCTAACAGCTAGACTGGGCTTGGATTAGATGTCGTAATCTTCTTCCTGTCACTTTACACATTGCTGCACCGATCCGTTCAGGACACTTCGGCCAGCTCACTGTGAGATGGAGTCTTTCCCATGGCACTGTAGACCTAGCCTCCTTAAAAGGACACAGGACAACAGTCACAGCTTTTAAAGTATCGCACTACTCTTTCTGTTCATCAGGTTATTCTACGCATATAAAGAGCTTATTGCCACTACTGAATCATCATGCTAATGAAAATGGGAGCCCCTGAAATGGGTAATGAATGTTGTAGACAAATGCCATTAACAGAACCCAAGTAAAATGACCTGAAATGAGACAGAGGAGTGGAGTGGCACATCCTATGTCTTCATGGCTCTGTCTCTTTAAGCAGCATGTGGATCCATTTGATATTTTGGGGCCACTCGGCCGGCCCCCCTCATTCTTCCCAGCAGGACGCCCAGCTTCTGATCATTGCTATTGATCGGTGGGGCCCTGATTGCGGGACTCGCTGACTCGCACAGTAGAGTCTCTCCGATCAATTCAACGATCCCCCTATTTGGTTCCTACTGTGTATGATGACGATGTTGGCATTCCGCATGCAACCGAAAGGGTCTGATCAAATCTGCCGCATTGATTTGGACAGACAGCTCTGTCAAGCCACAGACAAAAAGCCCATGAAAGCTTCTTTGGCCCTAAAAGGGACATGTAATGATGTTGACGATTAAAATGATGACCATGATAATCACAGCGATGTAAATAAAAATAATAATAGAGTTAGTCTTACACAACCTTAAAGCTTTCAATGAGCCTTTGTTGTCATTTGGAAGAACCTCTGTGGGCATTCACAGAAATCCGTTCATTTTTTTTTTTTTTGCAGATTGTCTTGCATGACATCTTTTGTTGTTGCACTTTGAGTTCTTCAGCACACATATCGTGGACAAGGACAAAGCACCATGCTTATTGAAGATTTTCTCAATTCTTGCCCTAGTCGGTGCTCTGAAAAGGAACATCGCTTTACAGGAGCTTTACCTCTCTGAAAACAAGCTCAATGGCTACCAGGACTCCATGCAACTTGGCGACCTCCTCAAATATAACAGCACTCTTAAAACCTTGGATTTGAGCAACAATACCATGTCTGACTCAGGTATGCCCTTTTCATTTGAGGATGTATTGTGCACGGTTGAAAAGGTTTTTGTGGTTAAAATGCAAGATTTATTTCAGCGTGTGTAGTCATCTTTCTTTGTTCCATAGGTTTGGAGGAAATTTGTGATGCTTTGAGCTCTCAGAAGACTGGTTTGAGAACGCTGATACTGAGTAACAATCACATCACTCATCTTGGCATGAGCCATCTACAGAATGTTCTGGTGAGATTTTCTCTCGGGCGAGATAATAGAGATATGTGCAATTTTAATCATTACAGCAGCACTTCTAGACTTACAGAGTGTGATTAAAAAAGCAGAGGAAGTTAAAAAAGTAACACATCTGGAAGATTGTGCCTCAGTAATTTGCTGAAACATTTTCACAACTGCTTTTCACACAGTGTTTCCCCAAATATTAAAGTTTTGCTATCATGTCCATGCTCTCATGTTGCTCCGAACCTGTGTGACTTTTCAGTCTTCTGTGCAACAGAAAAGAAGAAATTTGGAAAAAAATAACGGAGACTGGCGATTTCAAGCATTACAAAAATAAGCAAATGCACTATATCAGCATCAAATTTAAATGACTATTTGTGACAGATGGAAATTTATGTTTTTATTTACTAAATTTGTTATCACTAAGCCAGTAAAGTGAATCAGATTGATTGAATCACACTAGGTTGTGAACTGGATCAACCGATTGATTGAAAAGATCTGATCTGAAAGAACGATTCACAGGATTTTGACTAAATGGCATTTCTTAGAATAAATATCACACAGCTTCAGAAAGCTTGACTGATTGACTTTACTTGAAAGTTCACCTTTTGCATTCCTAGGAAGTTTCATTTTTGAGTGGGTCTGTTCCTGTAGGATAAACTGCAGGATGCACGTAGTAGTAAATACAATGATTTTCACTCGGTATGTTACTTTTTCAGTTATTTATTCATTCCTCTTTTATCTGAGCGTGGCTTTGATTAAAGTCGAACAGTGACACTGCATGTGGCCCCTGCTTGCCTTTGGAGAGGAAGTACCCAAACCGTCAACACGACAGCTACTGGATATATCTCTTTTTTTGTGGTCTACGACAGAGTTTGACACACAAAGAGAAAAGAGAAGAGAACAAAAGGAAATGGCTTGTCTCATCCTCACTGGAAAGCTCATCTCTAATCCTTAATAATATCTATTCCTCTTCAGCAGCTCTGATTGTCAGAATAAACTGTACCTTTCTGTCATCTGAATGGCGATTCAAATCAAAAGCTACAAATTAAAGGCCTGCTTTCTCTTCTCTCGGCCTTTGGCGTGTTCACAGAGAATTCATTCAGGCCAAAAATAAAGCCTGCTCATTCCATTTTGCCTGTACCAAATGGGAACAGTTTGATTAAATAATAGATATGTGTTTAGAGGGCTTTTTCATGTGGTCTGTCATTAAGAAGGATAAGTAGACATCCATGCGGCCATAATGAATATAATTAGTCCAATGGCTGGTCGTGTCGAATATGACACAGGAAGGGTTGTTATTAACCTTTCTTTCTTTTTTTCCTGGGGTTTCTTTAAAGGCAGAAGAAGAGAGAGAGTGAATAAATGGGTTATTTGGGCAGACACGCAACTCTCTGATGTCAGCAGAACATAATTAAATCACAATGTTATCCACATTTTTCAGCGGATCCTTGTCTGACCAATTGGAAATCGGATGACTGAAGTTATCAACCATAGGCTGTTAGATGACGCTGCTTCAGTTAAATCGCTACATTTATTACGTTAACAATGCTTTGCAATGTTTGTAGTAAAATTAGCAGACTTTATTTATTTATGCCTCACTTAGAAGCAAAAAAGTATTTATTAAGAATAATTAAGAATTATTATTATTATTAAGAATAATAATAGCAGCAATAATCATTATTATAATTGCTTTTGTTCTGTTTATTTGAATAAAAGTGCATTTATATATTTATTTAAAGAGACATTACAATTTACCCTAATGTCAGTCATTTCTTAAAATATCTTTGTTTCAAAAAATGAAATAACATAGCTTTTTTAAAATAAAGGTAAGGAAATGGTATAATACATTTTTTGGGGTACAACTTTTAAATAAGCGCATTACTATATTTCTAGGTAAAAAAAAAACATACCTGCTAGCTTAAAACCAATGTATGACAAATACAGATTCTGTTGAAGGGTTTTTACATTTGAAATTACATTTCAATTACATTTTCTCAAGTTTTTTTTCTTTCGCAGAATCTTTAACTGGGTTTTATGGTTTTGTAAACATATACCTATAATGACTATGCGTATGTATATGTGTGGGTGTTTACATGCTTGAGTGTTGTAACAGTGACGCAAATGAACTGTGAGTTGATCTCTGAGCTTGTTTTTTTAGCTGTCTGTGGTTTATCATTTAAAGCAGGAGACTAAGTGAGAATAATGAGTGTAGCGAGTTGGCATGGTGTACGTTCTGTTATGCAACATGGCTTTTCCCTCATGTGCTCCGCTATCTCCTGCTTTATATGGCTGCTAATCGTGCTTCATAAATGATGCGGCTAATATGCTCTTGAGAGCCAATCTATTGCCATGGTGCGGCGTGTGACACTTAAAGCTCTCAAAGTGACATGAATTCACCATCCATAATTGGATTCAAATTCAAAGGACACTTTTGAATTCTAAAAAGTGATTTAAAAACAAGCTCATCAGTGTACGTTTTCTTAAACATCCTGTTTTCTTTTTTTCCCAGCCCCGCTTAAAAACGCTTGAAACGTTGAACCTTGGCAAAAACAACCTTGAGAACAGAGGCATTCACACGTTAAAGGAGTCCCTCATGATCAATCGCTCTTTATTGCAACTTGGCCTAGCCTCCATAGGAATAACATGCGAGGGTAGGGTTCGTAATATTATGTTTGTTTGTTTTTCGATTCTTTGGCACGTCTACTCCTTATAAATTACCTCTTTTTTTTCTCCTTCTGTTTTACCTTATAACTAAGCCCGTGCTTTCTACTTTCTATTGTGCCAGGTGCTGTGACTTTGGCTGAGATCCTTGCAGAGAGTCCACAGATCCAGCGATTGGATGTACGGCAGAACCAGGTGCTTGCTGGGGGCCTCATGGCTCTGTCATTGGCCCTAAAGATCAACCGTTCACTCATCCGACTGGATCTGGACCAACATCTAAAAGAGGAAAAGGTCAGTTGTCTGCTTTACCTCATCCTGATTATGTAAGTTTTTAGAACAGTAATTTTGCATGCAGGTGGTCCTTGGGTCTGACTGGAAATATCAAGATTTTTTAAAACTGTAGTTTCCAGGCCTGGAATATCATGAAAATAAATTCAATCTTAAAAATCATGGAAAAATCTTATACATTTCAGTTCATTTCAGTAATACATTCTTATACATTTATAAATTTATAAATCAGTATCTAACAAATGAAAACTCAAAAATAATAGTGAAACTGATTTACTTTCTTTACACACACGGTTTGGAGGCTTCGTCCTGTCAGCTGGGGTGTGGTGATGGATTTTTCTATTACAATTAATATAGTAAAGTTGTTCAGGTAAACTCATTCCAGTAGCATGTTTCCAGTATTAACCAAGTTTGAATCAAAGACAGAAGTTCCTGTCAAAGATACAAGATGTTGCTGATCTCTTAGAGCTGCTGCTTCACACCTCGTTGCCAAAGCCATGAAAAAAGCACAAAATTAAACTGCAACTTAAGAACATGCCAGAACAGAGAAAGTTCACTTGCCATATGTTTGTCAGGATTTTATCTTATTTGCATATTAAAGCATTAATTAAAATCATGAAAAGGACAGAATGCTCTCTTTAAAACAGATTCTAATGCTAGAAACGGATTGTTTTATTTTTTATATCAGTCATTTGTTTGGATTCAGATGTTTTTCCCCCGTCAATCAGCTGCATCTCTAAATATATTCCCATCAATAAACAGCCAGAATACACGCCATCTGTCTTAAATGTGTATAAATGTGTCATATTTAAGCTCAGCTGAAACAGAGGATGGTGTTATTAACATTTCCATCGTGATAGATTACAGCAGGGTGGTATTTAACCGATGGAGAATGAGACATTTCACTGTGGCAGTACAAGAAGACACACTGCTGGGATTTGTCTAGGCCAGGCACAACGTGGCAGAACGACTGACGATTGTATTAAAAAGCAAATCTTTCCATCAGAAATCAGCGGGTGGTCAGATCAAGTGTTCTGATTCAGTTTCGTAAAAAATTCCCTGGGACTGAGAAAAGCGAAAATTTCATTCTTCAAAAGGAAAGCGTATGCGGACGTGTGCGCGTGTGCATGGCACAATTTTACATGCGCATATTAAAATCAGAGGAAGGTGGTAGGGAGGGAATGTAGGTCCTTGGGTCTTTGTTTACAACATCTGATTTGGCGTGTCTGTTGAAGCCCAAATCTATTTGATCAGTGGCCTGTTTGGGGTTAATTATTAATTATTTACTGATCTAAAATATTCATTGTGGGAGTCTTAGGGAAGTTCTGAAATTTGGGACCATGTTATCCATCTCTTTAGCAAGGTACTCTTAGTTAAGGGTCAAACTTTACACGTTTAATAATTTGCATGGAACTCTTCCAAGTCCTGAGCTGTTTACTTTTAGTGTGTGCCAACAGTTGCCTAATTTTTGTCTTTTTGTTTCATCTAAAATATTGTCATCTTTTGGGTAAAGTTTTAAACATTAAAAAATTGTATGGGTGAGCTGTATCCCTTTAAGACAATGATGTGCAACAATGGCATCGTATTATTTCCTTTGCTGTTGGCTCAATGTCACTGTTGTTGTGCATGGCATAGTCAGGTTGCTGTGCTGTCTCTCATTAAGGATCATTAGAGATGCAGGTAGGGCTGCAGAGGGGCAGGTGGTCTTGTGGGACAGATTTCAAGTGGAACTAAGAGTTGGTTAGTGTTTGTGGTCGGTCATGGTGTCTGACTCTATGATGGCTAGAGTTGAGTGAGTGAGCAGACAGAGAGCAGGTCCTGCTCATGGGACCTCTGATGAGCTGCTTATGATGAGTTTTACACACACACATGCTCTTGTAGAGAGCTCAGTTTTTGAAGTTATTCTTTTGTGAATATGTACATGGCTTCATCCTAGCACACTACATTGCTGTTTTCATTTAAAATTTAAGAACAAAATTGATTTAAAAATGCTAGTTTAAATGCCATTGGTTTTCACCAAAGGTGTATTAATGCATTTATGGAATAAAAAAAAAAATACAAAAGTGACTCATTATGTTAAATTTTTCATAAAACTACACTACCAGTCAAAGGTTTTGCGTTGGTAAGAATGATTATAAATTAAATTTATTTTAAAAATGCTTTGTAGTTATTTCCTAATTTATACTTCTTATAACTTATATAAAACCATGTATTCTATCAATTATGCTAGGTTTTTAATGGGGGTCATCATGTAGTCTTGTAGTAATAGGGTTGTACATACAGTATGCAAGATCTGTGACATTAAGATTAATAATTAAAAAACATTCATATTTAAAATAGTTACTGCAATTAATTGAATACCACTTCCACAGTTCGTCAAAATTATGATGTTCTATGATTTCAATTGTTGACAAAATTATAGGGGGTGCAAAACAGACATGTGAATTTTTTTAAATAGTAGTTTATCTAATATATATATATATATATATATATAATCCTTCTCTTTACTGGTTTTCTTTTTTTTATGCATTTATATGCTTGTTACGCTATTATTTTAAACAAATATAAAATTCATTAATTCGTATAAAGTTCCATTTGCAAGTGCTACCTGTACACCACAGCTACATTTTTTATTTTTTGTATTTTGCTTTTATCTCTCCAGTGAGTGCAAAGTTCCATATGGCCTCATATCTTAATTAGAGAAGTGGAATTTGTGAGTAACAAGTTCCATATTTTAGTGATACTTTCACAGAATCTTCTCCCATCAACTTCACATGGTTGTAGGGCATGAAAACGACAGCCGTATATAGCAAAGCAGTCAAGTGTCATATGTTTATCAAAGCTAAACCAAATCACACTCTCACATCTCTCTGTTTCTTTGCATCTGCTCTCACTGTCATGGGAAAAAAAAGCACTTGTCACCAATATCTTGTTGTGGAAGCCAGTCTGCTTAGACACTGTGTTTAACGTCATGTGAACAAGAGGCTGTGAAGTGCAATATGTTGCACAATTGTGTTAAACATTAGGTCTTACTGTTGGTCAATCTAATATTCACAACATATATAATTTATTTGGTCAACTGTGCAACATACTGAACAGGCTATATCTGCTTCCCTTAAAGCCTTGTTTCATTTGTGTTGAATTAAATATGGCGTCTAATTGATGTTCCATTCAAAGCAAATTTGTGCTGTCTTACATTTAAAACCCTGTCCGCTGTTTAAACCTGTTCAGATCTTGCAAATAGACTCTTTGTAAACTTTTACCCTCGTGCCATTAAAACTTTGAGGTGAAATTGCCTTTGCAATTTCGAAATAAACCTTCTGTCTCTTTGCATTCACAATCCACACGTAGTCTTGCTCATTTCCTGATGTAGTTTTGGGGGCAAAACAGGCATATTTGCCAGCTGTGTAATTTACTGTGGCACTCATTTGCATATTAAAGCATTAATTAGCCCCTCTGAGCGCGAGAGCGGGAATAGTGTAATCATTGGACGTGTAGTCGCGGGGGACGAGTCTGTGTTTGGGTCTGGGGGGAGGCCGAGAGGAGAGCGCGGGAGTCTCTGGGTGCTTGTGTTGACCATGCGGCGCGTGCTTGTCGGCTTTGTGTTTTTTTTCTCCTCTCTTTCCCGCCGGAGGGTGGATGAGGAGGTTGCGCTGCTCAGTTTTCCAGCTTTTTCCAGACCCTTTGAAGTGTCACACACGATCTGTCTCCGTGTCATTTTAATGGCTTTACTCTCCCCCGTCAGTGTAGTCAGAGGTGCGACCAACAGTTTCACAGGAAGCAGAGGTTGTTGTTGTTTTTTTCCATCCTCTTTTCCATTTGAGGTTGAAAAGGGGGATGAGTGTGGGATTGTGGAAGAGCATATGAAAAACAAATTGATGTAAAGGCTTTTTAGAAGCTGTGGCACAAGCGTTTGTGGCAACAATACAAAATGGACACGAATCTTGTGGAGATCTCAAATACATATTTTGCTGCTTGGAACATGACAGTTCATTTTATTAGTAATATTCCTGAGTGAAGATTTTCACTTTTGGACATTTGATCTGTGAACACATCATTAGGGCTCACTGATAGGTTGACAAAAAAAATCATTGAAAGTTTTAAAATAATTGATTCAGTGCATCCATTTTTATACATTGTAAAATCATTAAGAATATATTTTTTAAAAAAGACATTTTTTAAAACACTGAAAAAAGTACTAACCTGACAGTCCAAAACAATTGTTGAGCCTTGACTAACCACTTTCACAATTCACACAAAAACAGTCATTTGCAAAATTGTTGTTGTTCCAAACCCGTATGAATTTTTCTCTTCGTGAGATAACATAATTTCTGAACACAGTAATATTTGAAAGCACTGACACAATGGTAAATAACAGCAGGATGTTTATTTTAAGGTGTACTGTTCTTTACATTCCTGTACTAATGCATACAGTCGCCAGTGTATGTGTCTATATAGACAGGCGTAAATGTCCAGTAAAAGTGTGAGAAGCCTTTGCTTCAGTGGTTCTTTGTTGAGCTGTCTCAAAAGCCTTTGCCTGAAACACGTTGGCTCATATTTTGATGGGACTGGATGCTATCTTTTCCCTCTACTCCACTAGAAATGGCCCATTGGATGAGTTGGTCCATCAAAATTTCAGAATCTCCCTCTGGGCATGTCCTCCAACTCCATGCTCAAGCGCCCTGAGTCACCAGTCACCCACAGTGAAGGCTTATCTGAATATCATGAAACCTGTGAGTCACTGCCTTTATCAGAGGGCTTTTACCAAAAGAATCTTCATTTCCCTTTTATATTAACAGGACTGCAGTGGCATGGTCTGCGCATGAATATGGATGATCTATTAGGCCATCTTTAGATGCAAGCATGCAATATTAATTGTTTAGAAGGCTAACCATTTTGTGCTACTATTAGAGTCAATATGAAGCATCTGTATGTTAGTGATGTAGGTGGTAAAGTCACATTTTGTGGTTAATATTGCTATTAAAACAGGTCAATAACAAAATTATATTAATATTGAGTACCTTACTTGGATGCAATATTGTTAGTAGCTCTGTCCATATGAAATTGTTTAAAACAAAACAACCTCTCAAAGCAACACACAGCAGTGGCATTTAATGAATCAAGTGTTTTTAAACAAATCATTTGAATGAACAGTTCTGTGACTCACAGGAGTATGACCAGCTGTTGCATCTGTACAGGCAAAACATTTCAGTGCTCTTTAGTTCCTGAATGAGTCAGTGTTTTTGAATGAATCGTTTGAATGAACTCACTCAACCCTGACTAGCTTCACATCTGTAAGTAACACACTGTTCCTAACTGAATTGGTGTTGATCAAAAATCAGTTGAGTAATTGATTCAATAACTTGTTTGAGACTGGTCAAATTTTCGCATTTCAGTAGTACTTTTTCGTTAATGAGTGTTTGAAAAAAATTTGCTGAATGTTTGGTCATTTTTTTTTATATAGCCAGTAACAGTATTGATTTCTTGAATGCAGTGACCAATCAGAAAAATTGTAGTCAATCAGAAAAGTTTTTGTTCAGTGCAGATCTGCATGCTCATGAATTATCTCATAACAAAGTGCAGATGCAATGCAAGTAAGAGATTCATTGTGCAGTTCGGAGAGCTTCACGGATAATTGCAAAACTTTGTAACATTGCGATTAGACTATGATGAGTGACGGCTTTTTAATAATAATGAAGGGACTTTGCTTTGTGCGCTTTCTAGGCTTTAATGCATTCAGAATTTGTATAAAACGTACACACTGCAAAGTTTTGGAAATTACATTTGCATATTTATGCTGGATTCACTTTCATAATTATTGACAGATATGTGAAAATAGATGCACTAAGGCTAAATCACCCTTGGTTGATTTAATTTTAAAACCAGGCTTGGCCAACCTTCACAGACAGCACACATTCAGAGTGACACCCAGTTCATGAGCCAAAAACATATCAACTTTATTGAGATTTTGTCATATGAACCAGTGATTTAAATTTTTAAGCAATTTATGACTGGCTTGAATATAGTTACACAACTGATTGTTCTTCATGTGTCTTGCATTTGGTGACAAAGAGTCCAAAATGAACACATTTCAAGTGACTGGATTTGGCAACTAGAAAAAAGACATTCCAATTTGACTAAGCATTTTGTACATTTCTGGTTGAAAATGAAAGGCAATGAATGGACAATTAAAAAGGAAGCATCCCCATTCAATGTTGGCAAACTCTTTAAGTTATTCTTGACTGGGTTGTATTGACAGCTTTGATGTAGTGCAATACGGAAGGGCATTGTTTTAATACTAATATTCACAAAGACTTTTTTTTATTTCACATTTGTTTTTCCTGCCCCCGTGAATGAAATATCGCCCGTGCCAACTGGTCTAACAATGCAGAGTCATGAACTGCCCACCAATACAAAACTTCAAAATAAATAAAATGTTATTAAAAAAATCTATAAAATATTCTAATGTGAAATCTGTAACAACAATAATTACAATGTAAAGAAAATAACCAGTTTATACAGCCCTAGCTCTGCACACTAGCCTTATAGTGCCCTCTTTCTCACTTCATCTTACTCTTTCTCTGGCTAATCATCAGAGGTGAAGATGACCTATAAACACTGAAACACAATCAATACATATTTCTTTAATGTGCATTTAACACACCTCTAATGCTTCCAGTGTAAGCTCATTTTGATTATGGATATTTAATTGGTTTATACAGGTTAACTCAGTGCCTAAAAACACTCATTACAAATCAGATTTGTGCACAGCATGCATTAAGTAAGTTTTGTCTTATATATCCATATGTTGGGACAGTTGTATCAGTGACAGGCCACCATGACTGATTTGGCAGAATGGCAGCCATCGTTCTGTCTGTCTAAACGCATGAGTCTGTGTATTTGAAAACCATTTCTGTCTGTCTGTCTGTTTTGATCTCTGTTTCTTTGTGTTCTTCTTGTGCACACCACAGGAGCCCTCTGTTTGTCCTCTTGTCCCTGTGACTGGAGTGATGGGGCAGTAGTCAGTATGTTTGCCCACTAAAATCAGGGGGAGGGGTGGGATGGAGTGGGCAGGGCATTGCCTCATCTCTGTCACACCGGCATGGGCTGCCTGGGCTCCATGGAGGGGAGATAATTGGATTTGTTGTCACCTCCAGTTGCTGCCAGGAGCGGGCGTCTGCTCCGGTTAGCGATGAAGACATCATCGTGACAGGGACCCTGGGAGAGGATCAGCTGGTGTGGTGGGCACCACTATCGATGCTCTAGAACTGCCATGTCCAAGCGGCCAGGCGTAGGCCAGCTGTTTCCTTGCCCGTGTCCTCCAGCCAGGCAGAATCGAGAGCTCCAGATCCAACGGAGAACAGGGGAGAAAGGAGAAGTTGACCTCTGGCCGGATTGTGCTAGATGTTGAGGTTTGATCTGTGCCATGTGCCCCCGTGGTTCCTGTGAAAGGGGTTTAGGCCCAGGCCAGGGAATCATGCCACAGTAGACAAGCGTGGCGGACAACCAGGGATGGCACCTGCTTGGCGTGAGTGTGAGGTAATGATGGGCTCACAGGTGAACGGCCCCAGAGGTAATCAGTAATTAACTCACAGCCACTCCATCACCACAGCTTTGGGCCTGAACTGAGTAGCGCTGCCATGTCCTACAGACAATAATGCCCTCCAAACACTCCTTGCACATGCCCCAAAAACATCAGGTTATTTATTTTTCCTTTATCAGTTGTTTGAATGTGTTTTACTTTTTTTATTTTGTTGGGAGTCTATTTGCAAGTCTCTGTCCAGAAAGCAAGGAGTGTCAGCAAGGGCTTCTGGTTTTATTTTTAAAGCTTCGGTCTTGGAGGGGGAAAAAAAAATCTCTTTCCCTCCTCTGTAAGAACTTTTGAAGGGACTTTTGAAAGATTGTCTCTGTTCTTACTGCAGTGAAGAGCAGTTCAGTGGCTGCAGTGGAACAGGAAGGTGAATTATATTTATACCTGGAAGTCCTGCTCCTGTCTGACTGACCTCCAGTCAGAAATCCACAAATGCTGTTTTCCATTTTCCTGTCATCCAGTGCTAGCCTACATTCCTATTTGCTAAGCGTATAGTTAGCTGTCATTTAAACATTGGCAGATGGGGGGAAAAGATACAGAGAGACATACTTGTGGTGTGTTCAGTGGTACTTTAGTGTGGCTGTTTGCACTCCCTGACTACAGTACATGTCAATCGCACTGTAGTTCCCTTAGAAGTCTGCACTGTCTTCGGCCATGCTAATTCAGTTCAAATAAGTGTATATGTCCTTACATAGTCCACCTGAAGTCCATTAGTATACTTTATTACTGCACAAAGTTTTTCTTATTATATGGGCCACATGATGTTGCTAAAAAGAACATTGTTTTGTGCATTTCGGTGTAATTCAATGTGGTTTAAGGTGAAAAAACAAATTATTTTCCACATACTGTACATTTTTGTTTCTCCTCTAAGCCCGCTTCCTGTTGATTTGTACAAACTTCATCATGTGAATGAATCAGCATGTGGAGGAAATGTTGCACCCCTTACCATAATATGATGCCGCGTCCCAGCGCAATGACACAAAAACAATAAAACACCTTAGAAACGAGACATTTGTTGCATCCAGTGGTTTCACTTTCACAACGGCACACAGCGCGTTCAGCAACCAGCAGCAACACTAGAGCGAGAATAATAGTTCCGCCTTTTTTCTTTGTGTGAACATTCAGGTGGTGTTTGAAACTAAACCCACTCTGTGACATAGACAATTGGGGGCGTGTTTAAGCAAGACGTTTTAGGGGGGTGTGGACAAGTCATACATTTTATAAAGAATATCTCTTTTATCTTGAAACGTTAATCTTTGCAGCTTCAGGGATCTTATCTATGCAGTAACAGCATGTAACGCTCCAAAGATAAAGGACAATTTCAAATTGCATAATATTAAATAATCATAATTTAATTAAATTTGTAAATTTAATAAAGAGAAAGATTTGTACAAGTTTTGTATATACAGGTACACTCACTCACTCTCTGTCTCTCTTTCTCTCTCTCTCTATATATACATACAGATTAATAACAATATAGAATAAAATAGCCTATATATATAGGCTATAAAATTAATAAGTTTATTCAGAAAGAATGCATTCAATTGGTCAAAAGGGGCAGTAAAATCTTTTAAAAAGTTAAAAAGTACTGCAGTTTTTAACCACACTAATAAAAAGTAAATTTCTTGAGCCACAAATCGCATATTAGAGTCATTTCTGAAGGAGCTTGTAATGCCTGCTAAAAAAATCAACTTTGCCATCACAGGAATAAATGAAAGGTTAACATTATATTTTCAAT
>JAUYWG010000053.1:6540723-6563771 GCA_034779775.1 Enteromius afrohamiltoni
ACAAAACAAAAAAAACATCTTTAAAGAAATGTATCAACCACAAACTTTTAATTGTTACATATAAACTATAATAATTCTATGTGTTATTTAACCAAAGTTCCATATGAATGCATTGTGCGAGTATGTACAAATATACATTTTATAAAAGAAATATATACATGTGAAGGCAGCTCATGTTTGTAGGTCGTGTCAGCAGCAGAAGAGTTCAGACTGTGATGTGCGCTCTGATTCTGTTTGTGGAGCGCGATGGCATCCGTAATTGGGGGAAATGCGGATTCGGTGGGCCTAGACATCTCCGTCCCCAGGGATCAATTACAGAAAGACTCATTCAGCTCGGTCTATTCAAATGAACACCTGAAGAGCGGGGACAGTGTGCTGTTTTAAAACTAGAGGTATTACGAGATAAACAGCATCCCAGTAAAGACCTCATCAGCAGCAATTTGTATGCATTTACGCAGACAGTCAGGGTTTCGTCTCCTTCCACCGTTGTCTTACCTTCTTCCTCATGTTTTTAATCACAGCTGTACAAAAAAATAATAAATAAATATAATAATAACCTTCCACTTGGAGTGCACGTACACAGGCGGGTAAAAGTGAATATTTCTTTGACACGTCCACATTAAGAAACAGCCAGTCTAAAAGCAAGCTTGCTAACAAAAACTGGAGCACTTTCTAATAAGGATGAAGTGTTATTAATATCCCTCCAAGCACATATTTGAAATAAATTTGTTCCTGTGATTCACTCCGTCTTTCTCAAGGTTTTGGGCATTTGTACAGTGTGAAGAGCTAGCAGTGTTTAAGTCCTTCAGACCTTGCGAAAGTAATGAATGCCAGAATGTTTCTAATCACTGAATCATTCATGCTGTATAATTTGCTGTAAATAGCCAAGGTGCACCCTTGATTTACAGCTTGCTCAAAGATCCTTGACACCACTTAGCGACTGAAAAACACTCCATATATACATTGAGGTTTAGTTTAGCGCTTTGAAAGGAGCTCAAGCTGTAAGTTTTCATAACATTTCATCCTAACCGGTCACCCAGACCCTAAGCTGATGCACGGTGATTGTGAAAGAAAGAAAAACACTTCGTTTTTCGTCTTTGATCTCAAGCGCAGTCAGCAAGCGGTAAATAAAAACAAATCTCCTGGAGGTTTTGAGAAGGGCTTCTCGGAAAAGGTTTCCGGTCTGTGTTCTGACACCGTGTTAACGGTTCCACCTGTGGTGACCTTGTCCCGCCGTCTCTCCATCCTCAACAGAGAGCGTGAGATGGATTACTGTGACCGCTCGGCTACCTTACAGATGGCGCAGTGCCGTCACCGGTACCTAATCTTCATAGCATGCATCGAAATGACTCATTAAAATCAGCACAGGCAAGACCGGCAGAGAGGACACCCAGCGTTACACGAGCGGCAGTGTCTGTTTTCCTCTCTCCTTTCCTCTTTTCTATGTCTTTGTGCTTTTATTAAATTTCTTTCTCTTTCTTCTAATGTGGAATTTCAATAATTCTCCACAGTTATTGTCATACTTGAGCCTTTCTTTTTGGAGTTCGGCTCTTTTATTTTTGGGAAAGTTCCCAATAGTGACAATCTTATTTGCACTTGTAGCAACAACAGTTCAAAACTACAATCACCCAATCTTTCCAAACGGGCAAATCAATGACTCTCTTAAGCTGAACAAAAAGAAAATTTTAATGGAGAGGAAAGCTATTTTGTGTGTGTGTGTGTATATTTATATATACTGTATATACACTTATAATTTATTTACTTTATTTATTTTAAAAACATTATTTAGTGTTTATATATATATATATATATATATATATATATATGAATCTATTTTTAAAGAGACACAGTCCATTTACTTCATATCATTTATTATGTATTTTTAGAATTATATATTTTTCTGCTGTTACATTTTGTGTATAATAAACGTGTGTGCGGTATGTATATATATATATAAATTTGATTAAAATTTAAAATAAATATTTTATATAATCTCACTTCATATCATTCATGATAAAAACATAAATTCATGTACAAAAGTTAGAGAAAATGCAGTTTGAACTAGTTGTATTGTCAAGATGCATGTTTTAGAGACCATCTCTGTGACATTCATATTGGCATGTGTTGCAACAGCAGTTCAAAACCACTATCACCCTACTGCATCTTTTCAAACAGGCGGATCGATGTCTCGCACGCTCTTAGGCTGAACAAACAGAAGAGTTTAGTGGGGAGGGAAGCCATCAGGTCAGATCTGCACGGCGAATAATCTCTCCTCAGCCACACACGAGAACAAAGCCTATCTGGGGCTCATCGCCACTGTGATGATATTTAAATGTAAAGCTGAGGAGATCAATTAAATTAGCCGTGGCTTCAGCCAGCAACTCTCCAGACTGCCCCTGAGGTCACAGCGGTGTACTTTTCAGCTCTCGCCTCTGGTAATCGCTTCAAATCAAGCCTCTCTTAAGCACCGCGGCCCACCTTAATTACACGTATGAGGTTGAGATTTCACACCTCTGGTAAAGAGAAGATAAAGTCAAATTGATAATAAACGCCTGAAAGATACATTTTTGAATCAGCCGGGAGAGCTGCGGATCACAGAGCTGGCTGCCGTCCTTTACGGCACTGACACAGGAGATATATATTCATATGATTCGCTGAGCATGTGTGTACGTGCATGTGAATATGTTTATGATGAGCCACTCATCTTTAGTGCTGTAACTTTATTTTGACACAATATCACATTTGCCTGATGCACATCCGATATGAATATGCTTATTATAATTATCAGATTGTGCATTCATTGTACTCCTCATGAGTAATACGTGGCAATTATGAAAATGTGTTGTTAAGCTAAATCGAATAATTATTTTTGCAGTTTCATACAAATGTGAAACAAGAACTCGATCATTTCAGTCTTGCACAGAATAAACGTAAGGCTCAAAATATTTGTGATTTTAGTTTTTTACTGTTGCATAACTAAGTTTGGGGAGGCACAGCAGGATTTATGAACACATATATGTTGGTTTAGTAGAAAAGTTTTCATTACTGATGAACTGGTAGATGAAATTATTAGGAAAAATAATAGCTTTGGCTCATATTGCAGCTTTAAAAACACATACATTGATTTAATTAATAACGATTTAAATAGCGAATAGACAACAGATTTAAATAAATGTTACATTTACTTAATTATTGATTATTGATAAACTGGTTGAGAAATTAATAAGCAAAATAATAGCATGGGCTTTTATTGCAGCTGTATTTATTTTATTGAAAAACGAAACAAAACACTGATTTAATTCATGATGATTTGCTGATAATTAACTAGCAAATAGACCACATATTTAAATAAAGTAATAATGAATTTTGAACCTTAATTTGCAAGGACAAGATTAGATTAAACAGCTCATTAATGCAGCTAAAATATTTCTGCTTTCTATTTTTATGAATGTCGGGGTGGGGAGGGGTTCTATTTCATGTAGTATTGCTGACATTAGTAAACACTGGTCAAGTCAAACTTGCTAATATATATTTTAAGATCACAATTTTATTATTTTTATTTGTCTGTATCTCTATACTAATGTACATCCATCATCTCTCAGTCTGAAGTTTACAGATCCATTTAGTGTGCAACAGTGACATCTACCTTCAGAGATGAGAAGCAGATGAACTTAAAACAGGACACTAGAGAGAGCACACTTTTGATGCAGGTCATAGTGTGTGTGTGTGTGTGTGTAAATGTGTGTGAGGAAGAAAGAGAGAAAGAGTGAGCGAGAGAGAATATGTTGGTAATTATAGCTATTTATGTTAAGAGAAAAGACCTAGTCAGATGGCGAAGTGCATTCATTAACATTTACTTAGCGGTGAAGTCATTATCCTCTTTCCCACTAACAAAGAAGAGGGAAAAAAAAGAAAAAAGAAATAGAAAAAATATTAATGTGCCGACACAGTGACAAATACAAAATCCAGGACGCACTTAAATAGGATGTATGGGTAGTGTAAAAATGCAGTTCGACTGTTCGAGTGAGAAATAAATGCGTTTGGCACTGCGTTCATACGTGGAGTGACTAATTCTCATTGTCATAGTGGTAAACAAAGAAATGATGCAAGCAAGTCCGATTGTTTCAATGGTTATTTCTGTTGCGGAGCATTAGCTGATTGCGTTGTCTGAAATTATAATTTGAAAAGTATTAAACTATATGTAAGAGCTTACTTGCTGTATTAGTTTTACTAATGCATTTAATTGTTATTTTCCCATCCTTAAATATATTTAAACGGCTATTTATTTATTTAAGATTTAAAATCGTGTTTTTGAAAATAGACTTCAATTGTATTGCGTGAATTAAAAATAATATACAATAAAAGCATAGTTTTTACTGCCACCTCAAATGCTGAGTAATTTACATATATTTGCATATAAAGTAATTGGCACAGATGCCAAGAAAACACTGGAAAACAGATTAATTGTCATCCACCAGCCACAGTGACATTGTTAAAAATGAGATGCTTTTAAGAAGCCAATTATCAGAGAGTTTCTAAAGTAACCCTTTTTCATCACTGAATATCAACTTAAAGCCAGCTTTATACAAAAATGCAATGATTCCTTATTCAATTCCAAAATTCCCTTCATATTTGGGCAAACAAACACACTGAGGTAAGTTTTACTGTACTGTATATAACTCGAAAGATTTCAGATATCATATTAAGCCTGCACTACCTGCAACTTTTTGAATAATTTTGTGATAACATTTAAGGTAAACTAAAGATTAAGCGTCATAATGATTCATTGCGATGCATCATAAGCGAACATGTTGCCGTCAGGGTTGAAGAATATTCATGTGTTTAGGTCTCGGTGATGTGTCACCTGCCCTGTGTGGAGTAGTTTGTGAGGCATATGGGCACAGCCTTTCTCTTTCACACACACACACACACACACACACACACAAACTCTCGCTGGTAATAGATTCTGCTATGGTTTGCTGGAGCTCTAGTTTTATCCCCTGTAATAATTGGATAGTGCCTCCATTTATAAGGCTGTCCAAGGGAATGCAGAGTGAACAAATGAGCTAGTTTAGTTGCCAAGACCACTGCTTGGGGAGAAGGGCTTAAATGACTCCCATTTTCACAGCCATTGTGCAATGGCTACCTTAAATAATATTGAGATTACACGAGGGAAGAGAAGACAAGCTGAGGATCTATTGTGCAGATAAAAGGAGAGAGGAAATTAAAAGATTTGAGGAGAAAAAATTAGAAATGAATACTTGTTTGACCAGACAATGAAACAAAATGCTGTGTATGGACTGATATATAATAATCTATCTGAAATGAATTGCCAGATAATTATTTTGTTTACGTTTTGCTTTAATAGTATAAGAGAATCTGACACGTCTATTATATTTTTTAGATTTTTACTCATTTTTTACTCAACAAATGACTCATTTTACTTTTTAATAGACACATAAAGTTATGTAAGTATAGATATAGATATTTTCTATCATAAATATATCAGAACTTTTTTTGATTAGTAATATGCATTGCTAAGAACTTAATTTGGACAACGTAAACGGCACATTTCTCACTATTTTGATATTTTTGCACCCTCAGATTTATAATTTTCAGATAGTTGTATCTCAGGCAAATATTGTCCTATCCTAACAAATCATACATAAATGGAATGCTTGTTTAATATGTATAAATCTTTAAAAAAATAAAAAAAAATTACTAATTTTATAAATTAGAAAAAATGCATCCTTATGGTTTTGTGCACTAGGGTCACATGTGCATGTACAATATTTATTGAAAATGATAATTGCTGGTGATGGAAAATGATGGTAATTGCTAGTTAATCTCATAAGTGGTTCATCATATGAATATCATTTGATTTAATTTTTTTTTTATAATTTTAATTATAAACTGAATGTTAACCCACATTTGTATTTTTTAAGATTGTTATAAAATAGCTATATGAAGTTAGAAAATATAAATGTTTCAATCCGTATAATTCATTATAATAACATATGCGCATGTACAATAATTAGAAAAATGCTGTTGTATGATGTCACACTCCAGGGCAATCCATGTTTTTGAAGACCATCAAATAGCAGAAGAGGAAAGCAGGGTTGTTTACACACTCTAAGACGTCCAACCTCGGCCGGATTCCCCAAACCACGTCCCTCCTCTCAGACTCAGCTGGTCTGAGAAAGCCTCCTCTCCTTGCCCCTTCATTCTCAGCCTTATTTGTATTCGTTAATGACTTTATAATTCCTGGCCAGCGGGAACCTGCTTTTATCTCTATTAGTTTAGTAGCCTGGCAAACAAAGGGAGTCTGGGGCTGGTGGCACCATGCCAGCAGGAGCCGCCACCATAAAGGCTCTTGTCCATCTGTGTCGCCTTCTAACGCAGCTTCACTCCTCCTCTTTTTTGTTTCGTTCTCCTCGGTGCCATTTCTACAGATACTTCTGCACCATCCCCAGCTGATATTCCTCTTACCGGTGCCTGTATTGATCTCCGTGATGGCCAATGAAGTGTGAAAGAGACTTCTGTTTTTCCCGCAATGATAAAATGACAGCTCGCTCTGTCGACGGATGAAAAAAAGCACTGGATCGCAAATATCCTGGGGTGACGTTTCAAAAAACGTGCCTCGGAATGTGACCGAAATTCATTCGTATTGTCAGGCCGGGATGCGATATCTTTATTAGGGCTGAAATGAACCGAGGCGAGCGCGTTTACCTCCCATTTCGGATGTTTTTCATCTCTTTGAGGGTCATTTCATATGCTCGGAATATCATTTCGGCTCAAGCAGGCGTTAATTTGACATTTGTAATGCATGTACAATGTTCCATGAATGCATTCATAAGGCCTGAATATCTCAAACTTTTGTGAGGCCTCTTTATTTTGCTTTCTGTCTCTCTCTCTCTCTCCCTCTGTAACATGTCAGAAAGACTGCATCCTCCTCTCATCTGAGATGCTGGTCAGATCAGGGGGCCCTTCATTGTATATTTTACCTTGGAGTTGTTTTGATCTCGCTGAAGACAGGGAGCAGCTTTTTTTCCATTTCCCTTTCTCTCCCTCTCTTTTTTTTTATTCCTTCGGCAGCCCGTGTGTCTTTTGCATGCATTGTCTTTGAACAATGCTCTGTTTGAACAGTGCGCTCGCAACTCAGGATACAGGCGCGCTCGACGGATCGACTTTTATCACCTGCTTTTCCCAGTGATTCTATTAACGCTTCTGTTTCATTAAAAAAGGGGGACGCGGCCAACAGACAGGCGCACCAGCGAAGAGACAGACAAGAGTGACTTCAAACAAAGTCAGTCACGAGATTGCCACAGCGAGCAGACAGCCCTTCATTTGGGGGGACTGACAAAGCAGGGCCGGATAAGGCATAGAACTGTGTGTGTGTGTGTACCTGTGAGGTGCTAAATCATTAATTAGAAGGAAGCCACTTCTTCCTCTCTAATGCACTGTTGCTAATCCATGAGCATTGAAACATATGGTTTCACAATCAAGCTAGTCCAACAGGCAGAGTGGGTCAACAGTTCTGTTTACATGTGGAGGTCACCATACATTGAAGCGTACAGATAATCAGCTAAAAAAGAACAAACAAAACTAAAAAGATAATTTAAATGAGAATAAGTTTAAAATCACCCATGTAAGAACATTGATTAATTCTTCAAAGTGTAAAAATCACTAAGTTCAATTAAAATTGTGACAATTTTATACTGACACCTATTGGCATGGATACATTTATTTATCCAGAAATTATTATTTTTTACTGTTCTTATGGAGATCTTTTTGATCAGCCAGTGTCCTTTAAGAAATCTTAAATTCATCATGTTAATAAATTTCTTCTTTTTATCAATATTCAAAACAGTTGTGCTGTTCAATATTTTTTTGTGCAAACCATACTTTTTGTTACACTACATTAACCAAATCAGGGATACAGTTAATAACACAAAACTGGCAAGAAAGCACTACACTTTTACTATAATTCTCAACAATGCAAAACATGCATTACAGTGAAATGTAAACCTAAAATCAACTATGACACCTGCCTGAACTTACTTCATCCCACAGATAATCAGATCAAATTGAAATGGTTCATGATTATGTCTTTAGATAATATTATAATTTATATTTATATATTTTTGATGCATTTGAATCTGAAACAGGAGCAAGGAAAAACAATAAATGAATTGAATTTGAATTGCACCTCATGAAAAAAAAAGTTCACGTATGTTGTTGGGAACCCGGCAGTCAGTCGGCTGCAGGCAGCGGCGTTGAACTCTGACTCTGGCACAGGAAGTGAAGTCAGCAGCCGTGTAGCTGCTGCTCCAGAAGGCGATGGCTGTGCTCGCGGCGGGGCTCTTCCTCCCTGCAGCAAGGTTGGCACGGTATGGAGGTGCTGGTGGCGCGGTGCTGGTTCTGGCGCTCTTGGCTGCTGGGAGCGGTGCGTGCCCTCTGTCATTCATGGGGAGTGGCTCTGTCCAACTGTCACTTCCTGACAGGCTGATAATCAATCTCTTTATTAACTGCTCTGCTGCAGACGGCCCGCCCGGTAGGGAGGGTGGGCAGCCTGCACGGTACACCGCAGCACCGCGCTCCACTGGGGTCGGAAAGGTTGGCACCGCAAGACGGCGCCGCTTCCAGGTAGGACCCATTCTTGCCTCCATTAGGAATCACACCGGAGAGGCCTGATCTTCCCGGTGATAATTTATCAAGAGCAAAGGTGCGGTCATATTAGCAAAATTTTGAGAGCAAGAAAAGTCCACTGTCGATAGTGTAGAGAGTTCACACGGAAGCTCTTTTCAATCAAAGCAGCTTTCTTTTGGTCAGCGTGAAGAATGTGCATGACCAACTTGGAAAACCTTTCGTCTTCACATGACACTCCCAGCTTCAAGGTCCTATTGAAAATGATAGTAGAAATTCAAATCGCTTGAAATTTGCATTGAAAACTTTTTTGCCAAAAATTCAGACACAATTTCTATTTAGTTTGAAGGGATTTCATCAATTATTGATATGCATGATTAACTCGAACACAAGTGAAATCAACATGAAGAGATTTTCACCATCAGATGTAACTCCCAACTCTTTAGGATTTAATGAAATATGTCAGTAGATTTTTTGCATAGCAAACTTTTTGCCCTCAAATGAAAATCTAGATTGCGCAAAATTCCTATTGGATTGATGGAATTTCATCAAAGAAAGACTCGCCAACTTCATGACCAACTTGAATATGAGAGGAGTCTGCATGGTGGACATTTTTACCTTCACGTAAAATTCCCAAATGTTCAAGGTCCTACTGAAAATAGAAAACGGAAATTCAAATTGCAACAAATTTGCATAAATCCTGATTTCCAAAATTCCTAATAGACATGAACAAATTCATGCCGAAATGTTTCACTTTCACACGAAACTCTCCATTGCACAAATTCCTGTAGAAAATAGAAATTCTTTAACATAAACCAAATTAGTGTGGCAAACCTTTTTATCTTGCAAATTCCTATTCGTAAGCAACAATTTATTCCAAACTTTTTTGCCTGCACTTTAAATCTGGATTTAAATTCCTACTGCGTCGACTAGATTTTAAAGCCACATTTGGTGGAGTAGGGGTAAAGGTGACTGCAACTGAAGCAGCACCTCACAAGACAACCATGATTTTCCTCCGTTTTCTTTACTACCAAATTGAACATGCCAACCAGAGCAACAATTGATTTTCTTTTCTCACTGCACGTCAATTCTGTACAAGCTAATGCCAAAGTAAGGTCAGATGGAGCATTGATAAAGAAACAGGTCCGTATGTCATTAAATATGAATAAGCTACAACTCTATCACTCTCTATTCATAGGAGGACTTCCTGGTCCAAACGCAGAAGATGCTGCTGAGTAGGATCTCCGAACTGTGTGCTACGAATGCGACGACAGCCAAGGATACGGCTCTGCGGCCTGCTTCTCCAGACCCGACTGACTGCGCCGGGACCACCTATCCGCTCCCCACCCAAACAGCTGACTAGAAGACATATAAGCATAATAATTCTATGGCAAATAACGATAACCATAAAACTCCAAATCCCGGTAATAAAGCCGAAGCCTCTCTCCCTAATGAAACAGTGGCCCTCCTGCTGTTTCCTGCCTAATGTTCCCGCCGAGGCTTCCTCCACTTTCCATAAAGCAATTTTGCAAGCCCACTCCCAACGTGAATCATCTCGAAACGAAGAGAAGCCTCTCCCTCCATCTCTCCTTGTGTCCCCGGAGGGTGACGCTGACTAAATCTGTGTTGATACAGAGGTGTGCTCTAAATCCTGTTTGCTCGGGTTCCATCTCCCCTAATATTCACACTCGTGTATGAGGCCCCTTCCCTGCCTGCGTCTGCTAATGTAGCGTATCGTTGTCTGGATGACAAGACGACATCGGCAAGCGCCTGAAACTCCCTCACATGTATCGTTTACTGCTAGTGCAGAGAATCACAAAGTGTGGGAAGGAGAACATATGTTAAATTTAAGAAGCTGGGATTTACCTCTGCGCGGGTCTTAGTTTACATGCGCTAGTGAACGCTAGCCAACAACAAAGGACGAATAGCTTTTTCTTTCGGGTTTACGTTGCCGATGCACATGAAAAGGTTTTATATCTGAAAACATAGGCGTCTTTTGTGAAACTCGCACTAAATACCATCTGCCGTGTGTCTTTAAATTCAAGGTAATTAAGAGTATGTTTGGTAAATGAAAAACAACCTTTCTGAATTGCAATAAATGAGAGTTTGAATGGCGAGATTGAGTTTGCATATTTGATTTGAATTTCCGCTAACATTTCCACAGTCTGTATGCAATTATGGTCTCTAAAAATAGTCTTGTGCATTTTTTTTATAATTTAAATTTAATTTCTCCAACACATGCCATTAATTCATTACCAATTAATGGTGTTTACCTATGAATTGTAAAAAAAACAACAACAACAAAAAACCCTAACTGCATCTAAGCTGAAAATAGTTCTTATTTAAAAATGAATAAGTAAAGGTCTTTCCAAAAATAAGAAACATCAGAAAGATGAATTGTTCCATACACATTGCATATCAAAAACTTACAGTATTCGCACTCTGAGATTTGAATGCTTTTCTTGGCAAATCCCAAATTACTCAAAGATTTCTTGATTGACAGATGAGGGGGGATAACTGTATTTAGCCAGGGACCATCTTTCCTCGTCTGCCGTGATTTGGGTCTCATGGAGAATTGGCCCCCCTGGTGTCTGCCCCCCTCCTCCTCTCGGCACGGGGCAGGGGCAGATTGACAGAACAGCATGGGGGCAAGCGCCGCTGTGCCAACAGCCCCCCCACGCTCTACCTGATGTTTTTAACAAAGGCTTCCATCTCACCAACTCCGCTGCCGAACATCGCCCAGCCAGCTTCAACCCACCCTGGCTCTGGAACAAACAGACTTTGAAACCTGATCGTAAGGATGTTGGGAACAGATGCACAGACGCTGGGAATGATGCGGCGTGTACCGCTGTACTCAAAGATAAAATGTCAAACATTTTTCAGTCGGAGCCCAAGAAATTGGACAGTTGTTAGTAAGCACCTGCTTGCAATTGACAGAAGGCTATCGGGAGGCTTGTTTTCAATGTTATATAAATAGAGTTTTGTTTAGGAGGAGACTGGGGCTAGTTGTCACAATTTTTATTTAAAATTCTCGACTCTTCAAGTGAATTTCTGTGGAAACACAAACACTTAAATACAAAAAAATTAATTATAATAAATATCAAACATAATAAAAAAAAAAAAAAAAAAAACTTAAGCAAAAGAGTGGCATGTTGCCATACTGTGTGGGGTAAGTTGTCACGATTAAATCTGAAAGTCAAAATATGCAAATTATACACTAACACATTTAAGTCTTTTCAGCTTCTGACTGTTATCACAGGATGTGACTTATTACCTAAAGTGAGTGCATGTTTGTGTGTAAATACAAATGAAAAATTCAGTAATAAATATATATTATACAATATATAGCTTTATTAAATACAATTAATAAAAAAGTAAAGAAGTGAGAAGTGAAATAAAAAATACATAAAAAAACAATTGAACCTAAACACAGAAATAAATACATTTTAATGAATAAATATAAAATCAATTTTAGCTTTACGAAACACAAACCAATTAATAGAAAGACAGAAATGTAAAAGGTAATACACACACACTTAAAAAGTAAAAAGTCACATCCTGTGATAACACAATCAGAAGCTGAAAAAACTTTCAGTTTTTTTGTAAATGTATAATTTTCATATTTTGACTTCAAGATAAGCAATTATAGAGGACAGTCCACTCTATTATTAATGTACACTGTTCTTACTGACCCCCTTCCTAACCGTCATCAATCACTGGAAAATTTCACTGACTTTCCAAAGGGACGATGTGAGAGGAGCACACACCATCTGACGCACATTTCTTGGAGGTGTTCCCCCATTTTGATGAATTTCCGGCCTAGGCACCCAGCATCCCTGCTGTATGTGTGGCTGCATCTCCTCCTTCCTCCTGTCAACATGATCCTGCGCGCAATAAGTCGCAGGGTGCAGACTCACTGGGTACCTTTCCGCTCATCGCCACGTCCTCTGGCCTCACCTGCTCCGTCTGTTTTATTCGTGAGCAACAGAACATATACAATTACATCTCACAACTTCAAAATGATCTTGAATTCTTTTCTCTGCTCTATTGTTGCAGGGGAAAATGGATCAATCTCGCTTTATTTCACTCTTTCACTCGGTGAGAGTTAGTTAAAGTAGTAAAAATTAATACTTTGTTGACCTGCCAGGCTTTTTATGGGGGGAAACAAGGTATATTGAACAAAACAACCAACATGCATTTTACTTTTGCTTATGTTCTCGTAGTTTGTCAACATGAAAAGATCTTTCTCTGTAGATATCTAGAATATTATGTTGATACAAAGTTAGCTATAATTCTAGATTCTGCCTTGTAATCAATAAAAAGACATTTTCAGGCACTGCAAGTGAGTGCAGCCAATGATAAATATTGGCAGACAATAAAAATGTGTCATTTTTGTCGATTGAAGGGAACATAATGATATTCACAAGGAGACCCCCATTGAGACACAGACACAACTGTTCCTAAGCAACAAAACACCCCCCCCACACATGCAGACAGGGTTTTGGATTGACTTATTTACAGCCAGAGATACTCAGGCCTCCAATGTAGTGACATAAGTGAACACAACTGCACACACTTCTGTACTTACATTTGACACATTTAGCTCTTGATTGTAATAATAGGTATGCTTTATTGAGCAGTTGAAAACAAAAATGTGGAAAAAAAAAATAATTGAATAAATTATATATGTGCATAGGTTGGTAAATGCATTGTTCTATTCGATATGCACTGTATTTATTCCATTTATTCAATTGTATTTATTTGTAATTATATCAATAGGTGAGCTTTATTGATCTAAAAGGTGCAGGTATAGTTCAATGCAGTGGGGGAAAAATAGTTCTTATTGATATTTTTAAAAGTTTAGTATAATCTCAAGCCTAACTGTTTAACATACATAAATGTTTCCGCAGTATGTGGTCGAACCGGTTGTCTCAATCTTAGTGGTCCTGGTGGGAATATGTTGTATTGCACGGGTAGGAGTGCCATCTAGTGGTACATACCTGTATAGTAACCTGCTAAAGTCTTAAAGGAGTATAACAGTATAACTTTTGTGTTTAGTGAGATTTATAAAAAAATATATATATTTTTATTAATAAAATAATACTTTTATTCTTAATAATTAATACTTCTGGCAGGGATCTTTTTAGCAAAGATGCATTTAATCATTTTAAAATATAATATAATTATTAAAAAAAAAAAAAAATCTGATCTTTGATCTTTATGTCAATAAAATCTTATCCTTGAACTTACATAACAGTATATATTGATTTTTAAGTAGACATTTTAGTAGTAGACAATAAAATATTACAGTCCAATTAATTTTGGCCATAAAACCGGCCGTACAATTTTTATGTTATATACCGCATATACACACGTTTTTTCCTAATGCTCTGTTTTGAATGCATGTAAAAGTCAAAGTAGCTTATCACCACTGATGTTTGTCTGTTTGAGTTGCTGAATCTTAGATTGTCACTTTTACAGACCCAAAGAGCTGATATATATAAAAAAAGTTTGTTCTGCATCAAAAGTGCTGATCAACAGATCCATAAACTGTTTCCACTCAGGGCCCATTCATATTACAGGCAGCCAATATTTCTGCATAACATCATGCACCTGTGCTTTGTCATACACAATCTTGTCCTTAGCAGCTGTACATCTATTATGGTGGCACTTGACTTGTAAATTCCTACCCAGTTTATTGTTTATTGCCACCTTCTGCTGTCATTTACCCTATGAATTCTCATATCTTGGGAGTTCTGTTATTGCCTGCTGTAAACTGGACTCTTGCACACTTGGTATCATTGTTTTATTTAGTGTTATATTCTTCTATTTGAGAACAGAGAACCTAAGTACTATATTAATGCATTATCATGTTTAAGGGTGAACTGAAGGAGCTACGGTACTTCCTAAAGTGCAGTATTTTGTTTATTTTACTAATGAAGTTAATTATATGCTAGCTAAAAGGGTCTGTTAATTGTCTGCCATTTGTAACATTTATCCTTTGAAAGCAGAGGACAAATCAGACTAATCATGACATGTTGGACATACTTTCCGCAAATGAACTTCCAATTAACAGCTTCATTCTATCAACCTTTTAATATTTTAAATCCATGGATAGACAAAAACACAGTGAAAGACATTTGTTTTCTATTTGATTTGCATTGTATTTGTTCCACTGTAGCATTACAGTCTAATTACTATTCATATTCACAGGCTATTAAAGTTTTAGATTTTAAATAAACATTAAGACTGAAATAAACCTCGTACACAACAGAAGTTATACTTGCTGTTGAAAGCCCAGGGCAAACAAAGTCCATGTTTTATTACCCTTCAGGATTATGCTTGAGAAGGTACTCAGCCTGAAATACACAAAGAGTGACAATTTTACAATTCTTCCAGTAAAACAATCAAATCTAATAAGTATATATATGTGAGATGACCAACCTACCAAGAAGTCTATGGGGTCATCCGGACGAATTCTACAGCATTCGATGAGCCCTTGGGTGAGAGTGGGCATCACATCCTTCATCAGATAGTTCCTTAAAAGTTCTGACTGAGATTCCAACAGGTCATGTTCTTGTCTCCTCACCTCCTTAAGCTGCTGATTCTTAAATCACACAAACACACACTAAAATCTCATAGGCAAGAAGAGTTTAGTGTTTTTATTTAACACTGTAGTTATCAGAGGATTGAAGGCAGGCTCTTACCCATTCCTCCCAGCGCTGATCTCTCTGCCGGGTCTCTTCTTCCTCCCGCCGCTCTGCCTCGGCTCTTTGTGCTGCCCTTTCTTTTAGCTGCTGTTCTGCTTGCCGCCGCTCTTCTTCCTCTACTTCTTCTAAGATTATCCCATAGTTCTTCGGCTTGCCCACCTTTTTGCAAATCTTCTCCATGACCAGCAGGTATTCACTGTCATCATTGCTTATAATCTCTGAAATAAAAGTGAAGTAAGAAAATATACAGATATTTGAACACTTAGACAATACTTGTGAATGGGTGCCGTCAGAATGAGAGTCTGAACAGCTCTTAAAAACATTATTCACATGACTTCAGTCCATCAATTAACTTCTTGTGAAGTGATCCATCACAAATCCATCATCATCTCACATCAAAACCCACCAACATATTTGTTTAGAACTGAGTATCTACTGTTTCTGCTTGTAAAAAAAAAAGGATTCCTATTGAAATAACTGGATTTTGTACTGGTAAATGTGACTGGACCTTAAAGCTTACCCTGTATTAGTTTGATCAGGGGTCGTTAAACTCGATCTTGGAGGGCCGGCGTCCTGCAGAGTTTAGCTCCAACTTGCCTCAATACACCTGGCTGGAGGTTGTAAGTACACCTAGTAACACCTTGATTAGCTACTTCAGGTGTGTTTGATGAAGGTTGGAGCTAAACTCTGCAGGACACCGGCCCTACAGGACCAAATTCAACAGATGGCACTTACTCCTTTTCATTAAAACGTGATTTGGTTCACTCCTTTAACAATTACCTATGTGCTCAGGACGAATCTCCAGATCCTCAAAATAGTTCAGCAAAGTCTCATCCTCTACATTTCTTTCTCTGAAATTGGCCAATCGGCGAATGAACTGTTCAGGAGTGTAGGAAGTTCCTTCTACAACAGTCTCGGGTAGATTCAGAACGCGGTTTTTCAGAAAAACATCAGTGGCGTCAACAAAGAACACAAACTCTGAAGAAGAGACAGATGATTGTGTCACTAGTGTCATAGCAGTTATTAAAGCCACTTGTTACAGTATGTATTTAAATGAGCTGTGGGTGTCATATTATCAGTTCATCTGTCTACAAATATAACATCTCACTGAAAATGTTCACATTATGTAAAATCCAAAAAGTGTTTTTTTTTTCCTTGAGGAAGAGCTTAATATTTTTATTTATGCATTAAATTAATCAAATTATATTATAAACTGTAAGAATATTTCTGCTTTTGCTGTATTTTTGATCAAATAAATTGAAGTTTTGGTGAGACTGAGAGATTCCTTTTACAGCTATCAAACTTTTTGAACACTGTGTAGCTAAATGAATTTATACAATTCAAATCAGTCAAGCAAGACTCAAATCTTAAGGCTAATAATTATTATGGAAGAAAAAGGCATTTCTAATCTGCATTATACTTTACATTAATTAATTACAGACCTGGGATGATCTTTTTCTCATGTTTAGATTGCAAGTCCTCAGGCTCTTTATCACCTGTTGAATATTTAAATAATCATGCAGCAAATCAAAACTCATGTATAATTAATGAGAATCATGATTTAATTTGTTAATATATCACCTAAAACTGCTATATTTCTCACCAGTAAATAACTCCTTCGCCTGCTCGTATGTTTTTGGAAAAGCATCCAAAACAAAGCCCTGGTTCATACAGGGTTTAGTCCTGAGTTTATCCCTCATTATACGAATCACATATTGGTCATCTAGTCGTCCTAAACAACAACAACAAAAATCTGAATACTGTATATATAATTTCTGTATATCACATCTTAAAAAATTACAAATACACAACCTCCATTCTGATTCATGTTTTCCTTCAGAATTTCCAGGAACTCCTGAGCTTCACTCTGATCATTTTCCTCATCCTCCACATGAACACATGACTCCTGATGGATTCAATTAAGCATCAGTATAAAACATTTACAATTTATAGATACATTTCTATTATTTGTACGAAAACAAAAGGGAACTAATCTACGTCTGAATTATTTTATTTAGCTTTTTTTTTAAGAGATTTTAAATTTGGTCAACATTTACCTAACTCTCATGTTGTTCCAAACATCTTTCTTTTGTTGAACATAATATATATATATATATATACATACACTGAATAACATTGGTTATGACCAACCACTGACTTTCATGTTAGCATTCTTCAAAATATCCTCTTCAGATATATATTCAAGAGAGAAAAATTAAATCATACAGCTTTGGGACAATGTATGAATAATTTATAAATAATAATAAGAATAATTTATAATGAATAAATGATAATATCACTTATCTATAATAGAGAACATTATACATAGATCCGTGGATAATATTAATAAATTATTACATAAATTTGGATGAAAAATCCCTTTACATAATATCTGTGTTGCAGTATATGAACATGTTTTGATAATTGTGAATAAATTCCAGCTGTTGTACAACACTGACCAGGTTTTCTAATGTTTCAGTAATTGTCTCCTTAAGCTTAACATGGTGAAGTTTATAATGCTTGCATATCTTCTCCGCTATAGTGCTCTTCCCAACAGCAGGTGGTCCCAGGATGCAGATACGAAGGGGCTGGGACACATATAAACAGGTGTTTATACTGTAAACATTTTAATGAAGATCCTAACTCTAATCTTCAACAGAGGGAGTAACAAAAAGCGCTAGGGTATTTCAGCTTACCAACAATCCCCTAGTCTGCTTGTATTCTTCAGTAATCTGCTCAGTGTTTTCAACCATGCCAGTTTCTGACACCCACTGAATGTTGAAGTTCTCTTTCAGATATGTTGCTTCAATACGAAGGTTGACAAGCAAAGAATCTATATCTGTTTGCTGAAGAACGTTTGTCAATACAAAACCAAACTGTACAATATTAATACTTAACTGCAGTATGTCAGAACAACTAGCATTGATTCTTACCGTCAGATCACGTATGAGATAAATCTCCTCTTTTGGAACATTTAGAGTTTTTCCCGATCCAAGCACGAGTGTCAATGCCTTGAAGAAAAACACTTCTTTGCACGAGAACCACTTATTTTCTAAACAAAAACACACTGAATGTGTAAAATCTTACCTTTATGATATCCTCCATTGTATTTTTGGAATCATCAACTGCAACAAAGTATTGTGACTTTGGCTTGTGGTCAATGACATTTTGGATGATCCTTTATGAAAACAAATCAAAATGGTGTAAAAGCCCAGAAATTTAGTGTTTGCACAGATGATACGTCATAAAAAGCTCCACAATATCCCTTACCCTGCCAAATCATTGATGTGAATAGTGGGGATAATATTGGAGCCATCTCCAAAGATGGGTACCTGGGTGACTTCACCCAACCACGACATCTATATAGAACAACTATTTAGTTTCAACACTTTCATTAGCACAAAACAAGTATACGAGTGATGCTTTTTAAAGTATGTGCATATGACTTACCTTAAAAAATAAATGGAAAATGTGTTCTCCCATTCCATACTGTATCCCTGATGCAACAACATATGTAGAGAACTGGGAGCTTTTCTGAAAATCGTTTAGAAATAAATATGAACTACACACTTTTAAAGCACTGCTCACTTAAAGTTTTGCAACTATAAATAGTGCATATAGCTGTTTAATATTGCATTGCTTTTCTAAAATGGAAAACTACTGTAAATATTCTTCTGCAAGGGGTTCTTGCTCACAGTTTTGCCTAATTTGACCACAAGTTTCTCCAAAGCAATATGATCATGGAAGTTGGGGTGTGCTTTTCTTCTCCTGTAGTGCTCTTCTGTAAAAGGAATCTCTGGATCATCCTATAGTGGAGTTTAAAATGTAACGAATTCAATATTTTAAAATTGTTTCGCCTGGTGATCAATAGAGTACTTATTTAATAACTTTATTCATACTTTATCAGCTGGTTTAGTCATAGCCCAAGTCATTATTGTTGACACCAGGATAAACATCTTGGGCTCAGAAAATTGGTCCATTTCTTCATGAAGAGCTGTGATGGGATGATAATCTTCTTAGAAAAAAGATTTATTACAAGAAATGGCACATGGATTTAATAAAAGCTTGATACCTGAGACAGCCCACCGTGCTTCACCGATCTGGCCAGCATGATGAGTAATGTCATAAATGACCACATCACATTTCATTAGATGATGCAGAAGGTCTTCTCGCTTTAAGTTCTGGTGGGGAGTGAAAGGGATTTGATGAAATACAATTGGCAACAACTTATGGAATTCATATCATCTACATGTAAGATTAGTTGTGATTTATTTACGCTGTACTCTTCAGCAATGAAACTGCACTTCTCCTCAGTTTGGTTGGAAACTGTTCCCACAATCTGGAAGGTTGCACCTTTGAGATTTGGTTGCTCTTCATGCAGCCTGTCGCCATCTTCCTCCACATCAGCCTCTCTAGGGTCCACAAGAGATGCACCCACCAAACATAAGTCTAAAAACTTAACATAGGAAAAAATACATAAATATTAATAATAAAAAAGGCAAAGGTAAGGTAAATTAAGGTTTAAGGTTTTTAAATGTAAAAACCTAAATAGTAGCTGACATTTAATTCAGCTAAAACATACGAATCAGATTTATTCAGCAAAAAAACCAAAATAATTTACCCTTGCAATATTTTTAGATGTGTATTTATCAACATCGTTGATAAAAACACGTCTGGCGTTCAGCTGCATCGCCTCAGTCTTGTCTGTCATTCTGTGTTGTTGTTTTGTTGCTAGGAGATGCGTTCACGTGGTCAACGGCGTTCAACGTGCGTAATGCGTATGACACTAAATACAAAGCTGACTTTTAAAGCGTTTTCAGCGTACTACAAGTCTCTACAAGTAATACAAATAAATTAGATAAATAATAATAATAATAATAATAATAACAATAATTACAAAATGCGGACAAAAGAATGAATATTTGTACTGTTATAGTCATTATTAATGACCGTCTGTTTCAGGTAGTCTATCTTTAGCCTTGTAGATTAATGTATCATACTATAACGAGCTAACATAAATCATGTAAAACAACAACAACAACCGATGGAACGATGATGTTTCTCAGTAGTATAATAAATGTCACTGTGTTGCTCCACAGACATGTTTCTGATGGCAGACGAGTGTGTGTGATTGATCATGCTGGTCAGTAGAGGTCACTACATGGTCCAAGGTGAGCTAGATGATGAACTAACCGCTGATGGGGCAGTTTTGGTAGACTTGGATCAAGCTGGTAAGAGCAGGTAAACTAACATTATTGAACAAAATGACAACTTTTCCATTTTTTCCACAGGAGAAATTTGCTCTAGGTTTGATGTTTTGTAACAGGCCTCTTTAAAATTTCACAAAGCAATGCGATCCTACTGTCTTACTAAATATGTTCATTATTCAAATCATCATTACATAGAAATTACAAAAATAGTTTCACTATACATTTATGGAGGATTATGGTATATCAAAGATAGAAAAAAATATAAATATGATGCCAGTGCTTTATGAATATACTGTTGTAATTCTGTATAGCTTATTAATATTTTAAAAACACTTCAAAAACTTTTTTTTGCAGCTTAACAGTCATTTATTAGAATACAAAATATATATTCAAATTAAATTAACAACAAAAAATTCACATTGTCAATTTTTTTTTTTTTTTTTTTTGAAATTTTAAAAATCACACCAGTGTTTATTATTATCATCATTAAATTATTATCATTAATGCACACAGGGTATGGATGCAAATTTTTTTTTTTTAAATTCATTAAATCTCTTAAATCACAGTGTTTCATTCCAGTTTGTTTAGAGTATCACAGTTATGATATAACAGTTATGAGGCAGCACAGTTACAAAAACCATCAGGCAAAGGCCTCTATAGCAAAATTATCAAACTGTGCAAGTTCAAATGAACTAGTGCCTATGGCCGCCCATCCATGTCGTGGCTCCCAAAGCACTGCATTCTTCCAAAGGGGATAACCATTAAGATTTGCTGATGCATAGTTTCCCTAAAACACAGAATAAATGACAGATCAACTGAAGTACAAATCTGACAGTGTGGCAAAATGAGACTCAGACACAATGAATAGAACTAAAATAAAGGGAAAACTCAGCAATAAATACATTTAGAAACATTTCCATATATACTTCAACATACCTTGATTGTAAGGGTCAGCGTGTACCACACACGTGCTCTAGTTCCAGACAGGCCCTCAGCAAGAACCGACATTCCATCTGTTAAAAGGTTTTGCAAATATGACTTAGTCAAACTTACAGCAGTAGGGGAAAAAACCCCCCGAAAAAAACAAGGCTTATATAATTCAAATGCTTACGGAGGTCATTTGTGACTTTGTAGGTGCCATCTGCATAGACCCAGAAAAAGATTCCCCTTGTGCTTCGGACAACACCTCCACCTTTGTTCACTCTGACAGCAATGAAGACTCCACCAGTGTGCACAGACTCCATGTACATGTCACATGACACCATCAGGTCTTGCCTGATACATACAGTACATACAGCTGTTAACTACATAAAATCTATTTATGTACAGTATTCTTTATTTCTTCAGCAAGTGTATGACCATTTTAAAGTTTTTTGAAATAAGTCTTTTATGCTTAATAGGGCTGCTTTTACTTGATTAGAAACAGCTTTTCAGTTAATACATTTTAAATTGCAACATATTAATGGCAAAGCTGAATTTTTAGCAGTCTTCAGTTTCACATGATTCCACAGAAATCATTCTAATGTGCTAATTTGGTGCTTAAGAAACATTCCTTCTTAGTGTACAGGCAGTGTACATAATAGTTATAAAATCCTCACCATTGATAATCACCAATAACACTTATCGTCTGATCAGCATCTGCAGCCCAGGTCACTGGACGCTGAGTGACCACCTGTCGCAGAGTGAAAGCATGAGGACCAGGATCCGTCTGGTTAGTGAAGTATTCGAAGACTCCTGTTTGATCTGCAAAGTTTGGAGCCTCTGAGAAATATGGATTTCCAGCTGGGAGACAGGAAGCCAAAGGTGTAAGATTTGCACATGCGGTGTGAAAAGTAATAGAATATGTATTGAATGAGGGAAGAAAATTAAAAAGCTACTTACAGACATCAAAATCATCTTTATATGATTTAGGAAAGGGAGCAGAGGGTGGAGGATCTGGATAACTTCCTCTCTGACCATTTTGTACAGTAGTAAATGTATATACCTCATCAACATCAAGCTCTATGCTGAAAGACCCTTCAATTACCTACAGCATTCACAGTTTACACAGAGATATTAGATTAGATTTCAAATAACAAGTAATTAATTACTAGTAAAATCAATTTATTGAATCTATTTATATTTTTAAGTACCCAGACAATATCAAAATGCTTTATTATATTAAGTATTTTTTTGGCTTAAGGTGTCCTTGTTACATATATAATTATTCATTTTAAAATAAAATAATAAAGAGCAAACATCTTGTCATGAATATCTTGATATTGGATAATTACTTTAATAGGTTTGAGATTTTGGAAGAGGACCGTCTTGTTTGTCTTAAAATCAAACTTTGAATGCCACACCTGCAGCTCACTGACTGAAACCTGTTAAAAAAAAAAAAAAAAAAAAAAAAGTTATAGTGTGTGTGTGTGTATATATATATATATATATATATATATATATATAAATAAATAAATCAATGTATTCAGACCCCCTGACATTT
>JAUYWG010000053.1:6563871-6585942 GCA_034779775.1 Enteromius afrohamiltoni
CCAACGTTTACCATCCAACCTGACAGAACTGGAGAGAATCTGCAAGGAGGAATGGCAGAGGATCCCCAAATCCAGGTTTTGAAAACTTGTTGCATCTTTCCCAAAAAGACTCATGGCTGTATTAGATCAAAAGGGTGCTTCTACTAAATACTGAGCAGGGTCTGAATACTTAGGGCCATGTGATATTTCAGTTTTTCTTTTTTAATAAATTTGCAAAAATGTCAACAATTCTGTGTTTTCTGTCAATATGGGGTGCTGTGTGTACATTAATGAGAAAAAAAAGAACTTAAATGATTTTAGCAAATGGCTGCAGAATAACAAAGAGTGAAAAACGTAAGGGGGTCTGAATACTTTTTTTTTACCCACTGTATATTACATTTCAAGTAATTTTATTAATTTAAATAAATAAAAAAATATTTACAAAAGTCCCTTTCAGATGGAAGGTTACATTCTGGGCAGTGACATCATATGAAGGCAGAGGAGGTCTTATACACACAGAGTGATCGTGGGTCTAAAAAATAAAACAAAATGGATTCATGTGTTGTCATACAAAGACCATTTTAAGAGGATATAAGTACACTAGTTTTTTTTTTCATGCTTTAATTAATCAGGAAAACATCTCTAATAATCTCTAATTAAATATCTTTAAAAAAAAATAAGTTGGCCGCTCTTAACTTTTGAACATTAGGGCATGTTGTTCTAATTGTTTAAATATTTTACAAGTCTCACCATAGTTTCAGTGATTATTGTTAGATTTCCTCTTTCATCAGTTAATGCAACATAACTTCCACCATGTGCAAAGTGTCCCACTGTCTGCAGGTACGTCCAGCCAGGTTCCGTAAACTGGGTAGTATGGGCTTATAGAATTTTATTAATCAAATACTTTCAAAAATGTATCGCACACAAACATAATATTTCATGCATATATACTGTATATAAAATAAATTACCCGTTATCCAAATAGGAGACTCGACAACATAGTTTCCACTCCACGGCTCTTTTGCAGTCATTAGACCATCCCTTCCAAAGGGTAGGTCCTCATAATAACTAGAAACAAGGTTCCAAGATATGGTCCTAAAAGCAAACACAAAGTACTTTTCTCATTGAATTTACACACTGATATGTCAGAATATTTATATGTGTGATCTTTATAAACTGGGAAATACTAGATGATTCAGATCATTTCAAAGTTGGCATACGCTGTCATTTTGCCATTGACGTAGTTCTGGTTGAGAATACGGGCCCAGCAGCCTCCTCCAACATTGTCATTAAAGGTACTGTAGTCTTCAGAGGACCACAGTATCTTGCCAGACTTCAGGGCATCAGGCACAGTGGTGGTGCCAGGATAATGAACCCTGTAAGTCAAACCATTCTAACATCAGGATCTCACATCACTACATTTTAAACATATTTACGCATGTATTAATACATTAATGTGACAGATTAGTACATATTTAAAAATAGGATATGTACATTTTAATAAGGAATCAAGCATTAAAAAAAGGTTTACCCTAAGACTTCAACAGCATCCTGTAGCTCTTTGTCATCAATTAAAACAGAGGTGATTGGCTCCCAGAGGTTATCACTGGCAATGATTTTAACTCTCTCCAGACCACTTTTATCCAGGGTATATCGCAAAAGCTAAAAAACATTGCAGAGAAAGTAAATATAAAAGGTAATTTTTGAATCTAACTTTTCATGTGCTGTTTATGTATTAAAAAAAAAACTGATGTAACAATGAAGACGTACATATACATGATCATCCTATAAAACTCATTCTGTTGATTTTGTGCTAAAGAAACATTTCTTACTATTATTAGTGTTAAAAACAGATTTACTGCCACATAAATTAATTTAAGGAAACCTTTGTTTCCTTAAAGAAAAAGGTAAAGAAAAAAATATTTATTTTCTTTTTTATTATAAAAAAAAATAAGACTCTGGCAATGCTTACCTTTATGTACTTGCTATTAAAACTCCTTTCATTCCATATCTATGCAAAAATAAAAAATAAATAAATAGGAAGAGGGCCACTTTTTTTTTAAAATTAAAATAGATGAGATGCATTCACCCCAACATAATCAATGTCCAAGTCATGGTACTTCTTGGCCCCAAGAATCCAAGACAAAACATAAGAAGCAGTAATATCAGGGAAACTATATGGCCAGTTTTGACCATTTCCAACCCATCCTGGAAAAGCCCATGGTAGACCTGTTAAAAATATATACTTTAAAAGGTGCAAACTGCTAATTAAAATGTGGGATTGAATGCATAATTACAAGAGTTCTGTATGGGGTAAATTTTTTACCTATAAGTGTGATGTTTGGATTCCTCTTCTTGGCTTCCTTCATAAGCCACCATTCATATCCTCTAAAATAATTCTCATCATCTTCATAGTGCATGTGTGAGGGCTCAGTTCCATCTGTAAATGATTACATTAAATAGGTCATATGGATAAACACATTCACTGTGCATAAGTTTTAAAAGTGAAAGTGCTCTTTACCTGTAGTCTGAGCATCGCCTCCAATTTCAACCTTCAGGATTTGTAATGAGGCTCCAAATTTTGGCTGTTAAATATACATGAATGTATGTAATAGTATACACACACACACACACGCGCGCGCGCGCAGTCTATTATTTAAATACATAATATTATTATACAAATATAATTTGATTAGATTCAACAACACACCTTGAATAGATAGTCTAGTATCTGACTCCGATATGGTTCAGCATAATTGACGAGCAAACGCGAGGTCGCCTGCAAAAAACAAACGTTCATAACACATTGGCTGTTACTGTTACCCACACGTTAGCGTTTTCTGTTAACTAATCACTTAAAAAGGAGGCGCACTAAAGTAAAACTCTCACCCCACCACCGCTTAAACCACCAATGCCATCAAACGATCGTCCTAATCCAGTTTTATCATTCAAATCGTAATCCTCACTTAAACAAATACTGATACAGACAAAAACACTCAAAAACACACAACACTGATTACATGTGTTCATTCTAACTTGTGCGTTCCTCAAACATCATCAGCTGACTAGCTTGTTCCGCAATAGGCGGTGCTATGATGAACACGAGTGTGCACGCGTCATCTACAGGGGCGTGGTTTATTTTGGGTGAGAAAGAAATACTGAAAACAAATGAACGTTTTATTGTCTGCATTTAGAAAAAAGTATTCCGTGCTTAGCCGTACGTTTTCATATCTGCATCATACATATAATTATAGGCCTATTAGATAACTATGCAATACTAATTTTAAAGATTTATATTTATTTAATGTAAACGTTATTGTTTTAGTAATATTTGCTTATTTGGGCCACGTTCCTGGTGCTGTGCACTAATTTGTAATTTCACAATTATCAAATAAACAATGTTTTAGCTGTATTTGTACTATGCGAAATCCCTTTAATTAATAAAAGACACCGTCCTCCAGGAAATTACATCATTTTGGTGGGAAATCAGCAATCAACAATTCCATCATCTGTAAGTGTTTTCGAGAGAGTCCTGCGATGTTTTGTGGTATTTGTAACGATATTTACTTAATCATAGGCCCAATATATAATCATGATAATGCTAAAAATCAAAACGATGCTTAAAAAGCGTGCTGTTTTATGATGAGATCTTACACTTTTTTTTTTTTTCACAAAGTAAAAAATCCTTTATGTCAGATTTTGGCTCACAACCAAATATTGAAAATCTGTAAAACTGGGGGAAAAACGAAAGAAAAAATAAATATAAAGAACGCTTACTGAAATGCAATAGCAGTTTTAAGGCCTTATCCATTCTAGGAACGTCCTTCATGTGACTTGAGGGGTATCTGTGGTAATATGTTTTTCTGTATTACTGTAGGCCATTGTTAAAGGCATCATTATCTCTGGCATTGTGATGGAGCCATGTGGTCTTTCCTCAATATTTTGGAAACAATTTCAGAGAGGAGAAAAGCATTGCCTAAATTTGATATTCAGTTTCTTTCTTTGATGGTATCCACACAGAACATGTCATATTTCATAACCCATTTCATTTTTCAGTCTACGTTTTCATTGCGAGTCAGATGCGAAGGGATTTCTCATAGATGGTATGAATTTTCTCAGATTTGTGGAGCTGCCAAGTCAGCTTTACAGACTACTTTATTTACAGCGCTCTCCTTCAGAGGCTTATAACACAATTGGATGCATACATTGATTACTTATATTTGATTTTTTAACTTCTACAATCTGTACCTCATTTATCAATCTGCTCCGGGGGAAGGAACAGCAAGGTCATCACAGATAGGATTTTGGTTTATTGATTGATGGTTTGATATCTTAGAAATATGAGCTCCTATCTGATAACAAACGTAGGAAGGAAAATAGCTGCACGATAGCAGAGTTTATTTTTAGAGAATAGCTATTTTATTTATTTATTTAGTAGGACAATCATTAGCAATTCAAATATTTTGTTGTTGTAAATAAAACAGAATAGATTGTTATGATAGATATTTTATTGATAGTAGACTATATTATTGAGTGTAGTACAGAAATACTGTTTATGCTATTTAATTACTGAATCTGTTATATATATATATATAATATAGATATAGATCATTTGGAGTGCATATTTATTCTTAAATATATCATTATGACATTGTATATGCAATAAAAGATTTATTTCAAATCGAGTTAATAAATGTAATACAGGATCTGACCACAGGGGGGCAGAAGCGACTCGCAATTTAAAATTGTCCTTTTTTTTTCCTTTTCTTTTTTTTCTTTGGAAGGCCTTTTACAAGCAGTGCAACTGAGCGTGCACAGACAGTGCCATCAGCTTCCTCCAACCTGCGTCTTCATTTTTATGATCAAAGATTGGTATCAAGCGCTCTAATTTCATCAGGGGTTCCTTTAATTGCTCAGACAGCATTATCCTGCTGGGAATATGTGGAAGAAAGAAGAGGACAAAAACTTGTGTTGCATAAGCAAAGGGAAAGCGTAATTATACAGTGATGATTTAGAAAGTCCTTATAGTGAACCTCAGCGGTCAGAGAATACATGCATTTAATTATACGACACAAGGCCAAAATAAAACACATCAGAAATAATCACAAGATATTTTCAAAGGCAAAGTTCTATAATTTACTTCTTGTTTTATTATTTACTGTATTAATAGTTATTTTTTAGGCTTCTTTAACCCTCAATCTTTTTAAATTGCATAAATGCCCTTCTATTAGATCAAATATCATACATGATGCATTCATACCTTTATATCAGCACACTTTTGAAGCAAGCAGAATAATTAATAATAATAATTAAAAAAAAATCATATTGTAAAATGCCATAAGAAAAGCTCTAGCATCACATGTTTGCAGACACAACTTGCTTTGATATTCTATCTGATGCAGTGAAGTTAATATTTTACATTTTGTTCATTCATATGTATTCGGCATCACTGAACCTCAGATTTGTTGGGTGTAAATAACTGTATTATTTCAGCGCGTTACCTTGGTGAGGTGAGGAGGTTTTAGAGGGTGCCTGTTTATGTCTCATCTTTTTGACATCATAGTGCAAAAATAAAAAGCCTCTGCCATGTAATTTTAGCAGCATGAACGTGTATGTGGCTCTTAAATCACCGACATGACCTCGCTTGCATCCGTTCTTGGTTTTTTTTTTTTTGGTGTTTTATTCTTTCTGTGTGCCCTTTTCAAATGTTAATAGCAACACGGTTGCAGAAGAAAGCAGGTTATTCTTTATTCCAGAGAGAGCCGACTTGATCTCTTTGACCATTTCAAGTCAGACATTGATGCATTATACAGTTGGTCAACAATTTATTGCCTGACCCTGTATGCAGGTAATGTGAGGTGTGTGTGTGTGTCAGAGAGAGAAAGTACTTAAAATATGAATAAATGTTTTAATGTCAGCCTGACATCTTTTCTGTGCTCACATTGGCGCTTATTTCTCTTTTTTATGCTCTGTTTATGTCATTATGTATTATTGGCACATTTCATTTTTTTTTTTTTTTCCTTTTTTGGGTTGTTTGGGTACTTCTACATGGATACAGCTCAGAAAAACCGACCCATATCTCCTCCTTTGACTCCTTTGGAGTACAACTGAATTTGGACAGTAGTAAAAGGCTATGTATAGAGATGTCATACAGACCCCCGTCTATATTTTATTGCAGTATATGCATATGGTTAATCTATTCTTTGCTGTGAAATTGTATTGGAAAACTATAGGAAGTCCATACAAGAGCCTATGACTTGGTTCAGGGATCTGGTCATGTACCTCTTGTTTTCCCTACAGAGCATAAGATGTGACTGGAATATCTTTAGAATTGATGGGTAGGTGCATAGAGAATTGCAGTAGGTGTGCTGTATGCTACTTGGAATGTTTAAGCACTGGTATTCTTGATTCTGATTGGTCAGTGGCATTTCCTTATATTTACTGTCATCTATGCCAGTACATCATAGTGTATTCATGTCATCCTGGGACATTCATATTTAGGTGCGTTCAAGTCAATAGTATTATAAATTAGATTTTTTTCCTTTAATTAATAATTAATTAATTTTAGTAATGCTTTCACAATTGTTCTTAGTGTCTGTTGTTTTTCAAAATGTAAATATATAGTCTTTTTTTCAAGTTCCAATTGTTTGTGCTTTTATTTTGGTTCAATTAATATTTAGTTAATTTGAAATAATGTTTTTATCTAAAACAGACTAGAGCAATATGCTTTTTTATGTGTCATATTCTATTTATAAAGTTAAATAAATACTATTGTGTTGTATTTTACATTACTATTGTGTTTTGTCATTATATAGTTTTATTTTATTTTGTAGTTTCAGTTTTACCATCAATATAGATGATGCAGGTCTTATTTTTTTAAAAAAGTAACATGTTTATTTCAGTGTGACGTGAAGCAGAGGAGTAGGCTACATAACGTTATATCACGCATAGACACCGAGCTATATTCTGATGTTGTTCGTGTCTTTAAGATTGAGCGAGGTTTGAAATATGGCAGACAGAAGATTCTTCAGACGTGTCGCCACATTCTTTACATCATGGTTCAAATGGTCACTGAGATAATCTTCTTATCACAACAGTGATTCCATATTTGTGAAAACATTTCAATGTCCTGAAATGAATGAATCCGCTCCCTTGCTGTCCAGAAGCAATCACTTAAAGCGTAGGCTGTGTATTTCATTGGTCCGGCTGCAGAAAACACAAAGACTGCAAAAAAGGTCATTCATCTTGATTAAATATACATTGGCAGCGGGTCAGGGCTGCAGAAGGGATTCAGATTTAAACTGCGCTGCTTCAGAAATTAATTTAATAGCTTCTGGTGTTTATGTGAGGTTTTTGTGTGGGGTGTGTACATGTGTGCAGCTGGTGTGTGTGTGTTTATGTATTTTGCTGAAGAATAGTCATGACTTCTTTCATTAGTGAAGTGGACCCGACTGCATTCATCTCTGTGTAAGGCCGACAACCTTGAGTGTTTATGGCACTGTCAAACCACAAACCTCACTTCCTCTTTTCACGTATTGCCTCTCAAGAGAGTTTTCACTCTGCTTTAAAAACCTTAGTTAGTTTATTTTAGCAGACATCTTGTTTATTGTTTTAAAAACTAACCTTTATGGAAGCCTTCATTGCATTTCTTTAGCACCAACGCTATTTATATTCTGAAGGCAAGTGCATGTTTCTGTTGATTTTTGCTTCAAAAGCTATTGCGCATTTCTACTGTTGTGGCCCAGTGGGGCGAGCTTTTGCAATGGAAACAACCATCAAATGAAACAAAACAATTAATCGACAATTTAAAACACGTAACAGCAAAAAACAAACGCTGTTTTGGAACTGTATTAAATTAAATAATAAAACTATTACAACAAGTGAAATGTCTGTGACAACTTGCCCCAGTAAAATCTTAAAGTTAACTATTATCAGGAAGTTTCTTTAAGTAGGTTTCAAATGTTTTAATGGTTTTAAAATATATATTTTTTAAATGTGGGGAAAGCTTTAATCTTTGTTTAATTAACATAATCAACAGATTTATGGCCTTGGTCTTGATGTGTTAAAGACCAATAATTGATTTTCCGGTTTTTCTTTTCTGAAAACATGAACTGTGATGGATCGTTTTCCACTGAAAATTGCTTGAACTTAAAGTTCCTCCTCCAGCCTTCTGCCAAAAGGGATATGCCATCAAAATATCCCTCAATGATCATGATTACATAACTCATAACACCCAGTGCGATTATATAAGCGTCCCACGAATACATATTGAAGAATCGGAACTGATGTGCTAATTTTAATTTAGGAGGAAACTAAAGAAATTATGTATCTTTTAATGCACTTTTTGGCTTTAAACAAGTACCAGCTTTTTCCTGCTTCAACTTTTTGTGTTATAGCCTATATACCTTTTTTAATGTACCAGAAGAATTCCATAGTGTATAAAGACTAATCATTACATCAGTATTTCAGATTAAGCTCAAAGAGTAAAACTCCCTTATGTAACGCATGAGTGCACAGCACAGAATGCAATACATTTTTGTATCAACAGATCGTTTTATGAGAGGCAGACTTCCAATTTACAGATGGCTTATGGAAAACGAATGCAAGTTTTTCTATCAATAAATTATGATATCTGGATAAAGAGAGACGAGCGTAAGACCTGGCCAGGCTGGAGTGTTTACTATAGACAGGATTAACCACCCATCACCAGTCATTTATCGGCCCTTTAGGATCTCAAAGAGGATCATTAAAGAAAACAGCAAGGCTTGGCATGGCCTTGTATTGGCATTTCCTATTTAACAATAATCTATATGCTTATCTGTGCTCCCTCGTGACCTTAACATGTCATGAATTCAAAGGAGGTGTATTGACCTGTGCTGTAAGGAGAAATACATGCTGATAATCCTTTATTTCGCTTTTTCTTTTTCTTTCTTCAAATGTTGACTACTGTATATATATATATATAATAAATCTGTAAAAAAAATTACTGTGCAAATGCAAGCAACTGGTAATAAAGAGAATGAATAAGGTTAGCTATTCCACATAAATGTATATATATACACATATATATACACATAAATATTTAAGTAGCTATTCTTAAATAAATTCTAATGCATAGAAAGTGTTTAGTTTCATCAAGACAATTACAAAACACCTTCATGGTGACTCATATGACACTAAAATAACGAAATAAACTTACTGTAACAAAAAACCTCAAAGAATTAGTTCACGCAAAAATAAACCTGGGATGTTACATGCTATGTTGCTGTGCGGTGATTGTGGTTAGGGCTACACAATTAATCGAATTTATAATCGCAGTTACAATTATGGATGCAACAACTACTATACGTAATTGTTGAAAGTCCAGTTATGTTATTCTGAGAGCTTAAGATGTGTGTTTTTTCTTAAGAGTTTTCCCATTGTTTTAATTATAGTTTTAGTTTAATGTTATAATACCATGCATATTTGTGTGTATATATATATATATATATATATATATATATATAAAAGAAGATGCCAATCAATTAATATGAGGCTTAGTACTATAGAAAAACAATAAAATAAAAGTTTTTCAGTTTAGCTATAATTTAGCTATATAAAAATATGACATGAAGTTTCTTCAAACAATGATTTAAACATCATTCAATGTAAAGTTTGTAACTCGTAATTAATAATCACAATAATTTCAAGCAAGTAAATGACAAATATGATTTTTGTCGTAATCGTGCAGCCCTAATTGTGGTAATGTTCTTACTGTCTATGGGTCTGAGAGCTTTCAGATTCTACTAAAATATATTAATTTGTGTTCCAAAGATGAACAAAGGTCTTACACATTTGGACCAACATAGAGGCTAGAAATTAATAACAGAATTTGCATTTTTGGGTGAATTAGCCGTTTAGTGTATAATGTTTTTAATGTGTATACTTACTTATAATAAAGTAAACACCTGCAGGTTTTTACCACAGCATTTTTGTTAATTACATTTTTCAGTCTACTGACAAGCAATCTGTGCATTTCCTAAAACCTTTACATCACAGGTTGAGGCTGTTTTGTAGGCTAAGACGATGAGAAATAAATAGTGTCACAACACCATAGGAGGCAGCCAAAAACACCAAGCTTCCATTCAATTTCCTCTTATTTTTCTTGTAAAGTGCTTCAGAAAACGAGGCAGATGATACCTTAGGGGCAACGGCATCTAAAAGTGTACATATGGCCAGTGACAGAGCAGCGCAGACACTGTTCAACCCCAACCCGGGGGTGTAAACACAGTATGTGCCCCCGGACATAAAGTCTCACCACACTCCGTATCTAGAAATATGATGAAATATTATCTGTCAGGTGTCGAAGGAGACAGAAGAGATGTCAGGTTAGAAGTGGTTTGTTCATTGTACTGCACGAGTCTGCCGAGAATCAGACCTCTCAGTCATACACACAATTTGTCACCAGGAAATGTGAATTTGATTGACATCGCTGAACCGTGCTTATGACAAGGACGATTACAACCGACGTATGATTGGCAGTTTACACGGATGTATCATTCATCCGCAATAATTGAAAATAACAAAAACAAATAAACAGGAAACAATGCAACGCCACATGCTGTGCATCAAGAATAAGATTTTTGAGAAGACGGTTAATGTGTATGCTAATGCACACGAAAAACACACGCAATATTACCAGTGGCATTATGCATGTGTTCATATTGACATTGAATTTTATGTTTAATTAGTTTACTTTTTATAGTTTTGTGGGTTTTAAAGTAAAAATTGTTGTGGTGGTGTACCTGTCATTTAAGAGGAAGAAAGTCTCTCACAAATATACTTCTCTACTTTTTCTGAATCATGAATACTGTCAAGAAAATTTTGCACATTTTTATATATATTTTTTTACTTTTATTTTTTTGTTTATATGCATATTTGTCATGTTCTTTATTATGATATTATGTGCAGTGAAATCTATTCAAGGTATATGAAAATATATTTGATAAATATTTAACTTATGGTTATGAGCCATTTAAGCATTTGTTTTTGTTACGTATACATATTTAGAAGGACTATAATCTATTGAACAATTAGTCAAACAATTAACTGCGATTAATCATATCCAAAATAAAGGTTTTTGTTTACATCATTTGTATATGCGTACTGTTTATTTATTTTGTATTTATATACACACACACACATACACATGCATGCATGGATATATATAAGTTACATGAATTATATATAAACATATTTAATGTACAAAGATAACACATCCATTATAAATATATAGATGTATGCGTGTGTATTTATATATACATAATAAATATACACAGTACACACACGTATGTAAACAAAAACTTTTATTTTGGATGTAATTAATCGTGATTAATTTTTTGACAGTGCTACTATAAACATATTTAAATACTATATTAAAAAGATGAAAATTAATGCAAATATTCTTAATAACTGGCACTTGTGAACTAAATTTTATTTTATTCATTTATTTATTTTTGAATAAACATTTCTGACCCAAAATATATTGTTAATACTATTACACATTTAGTAATTCTGCCAATATCACTATACATTTTTCCATTGTAAATTATAAAGAGACTTACAGTATGAATATCATAACAGTAATGAGTTTAATTCGTCCCCTACAATGAGCAGAGCTGCTGATAAAGTCAAATGATCAGAGCTGCATGTTTTAAATTGCATTACGGATCAATGTAAGACCGGCTGATGAATCAATGCCGCTACCAAAACAATATTATCACATTGGCTTGTTGACCATTTTAAAACTACTGCCATTTATCTTGCTAAAAGTATTGATTGGCAAGATTTCGTTTTTTTTTCCCATCCACATGTGAAAAACAACAACAACAACAACAAAACATGCAAACAAACCAGCAACAGTTTTTCAAATTGCAGTAACTCAAGATGAAGAAATGTAGTTCCTTGAAATGGCTTGACAAAATTAGTTTTAATCAGACAAAAAAAAAATCGTTGGTGAATGGGATATTCTAAAAAGCATTTGATTGGACAAAAAATGAGATGAGAAATGGAATATATGCTGTATTTTTAATTATACATTTTAATAATTGTATATCTACTTAAAGTTAATGTAGTAAACGTTTAAGAGTACACTACTAGCATATTTTTTTTCCTAGTGCAGGCTAGGAATCGGCCTTAAGTGGCTTACTATTTAAAAAAAAGAAAAGAACTCTGGGAATTTTGGAGCATTTTCATATTGAATAAACATAAGCAGCCATCATGCGTTGTGACTTGAGGAAAAACTAAATAGTTTTTTTTTTTTTCATCTACAGCTTCATTTACATGCAGCAGTTATTAATTTTATACTTAATTCTGAGTTGATAGTCAAAAAAAGAGAGTACTAGATTATAAACTGAGTTTCCTTACAACAACTTTTCATTAAAGAAAGAGTATAAAATAACTAGCAAGTAAAGTACAAATTGTTCTTTCTTTTGTAATTCAACACAAACCAAAATGACATCTGTTCATCACCAATAACACAATTATATATAGATCAAAAGGAGTTTATTAGAGCAGCATACACATAAACATTTAACACCTAAAGATTGTCAGTCTGCTTTGCTAGCATCATCACCTGTTTACAAATGGGATGAGATCTAGGTTTTATGTAGGCTATTGAAATAGTTTCCCTTTCTTTAGAATCACTGTTTTATTTGAAGTCCCGCGAGCTGATGTTCTGATATACGTACTGAGAAATCTCCTGCAGCTCTTTCTGTCTGAAAAAAGGCAGTTTCTGCTGATAGAGAAACACTCTTGTGGAAAATTGGAATGCTGGGTATTTGTGGGGGCGATATCTGTTACTAATTAAAACTGAGCATTTTGACTGCCAGAAGAGACGTCTCACTATGACTTGATGCACTTGAGAGGAGTTATGTAAGGGCAAAAGTGAGCACTTTTAGACTTGTAAGTCAGCATTTATTATCAGAGGTCACTGAGAGATGAAAACATTGCTTCGCTCATGGGATTTTTTGACTGTACACTGTAGTATTCAAAGTTAACACATTTGGTTTATGCATACAGAGTGCTCAGGTTAATTTGACCTCACCTCAACCTCATAGTTTGCCGTATTACAATTATGTTTTTGCTCTATGTGGCATTGCATTAAATGTTGATAACCATGACATTCACTAACAGGCTTTTTCAGACTAAGTCTAAATTTGTGGCTTAAGATACATGCATGAATGGACTTTAAATAATATTTTTTATAATCTACTTGGGCTGATCCACCACTTTTTTTTTAAATATCCTCATCTCAGATAATTAATTAAAGGAACGGTTCACCCGAAATACCTGCTTAAACTTAACTCACCCTCAGGCCTATTAAGATGAGGTTCTATTTGTTTCTTCATCAGAACAGAAATGTATCGTGAAATCAATCACCAGTGTCCTCTGCAGTATGAGAGTCCAAACATCTGTAGAACATCACAATAATTCAAGAGTAGTCTACACACTTTGATTTTAAACAGTGAACATATTTCTCTCCTGATTCGTTTCACTGAAGAAAGCAACATTTTATTGAGGGCTCATATATTTGCTGGAAGCAGCGGTTAAAAACATGTTAGTAAGTGATTTGTTTATTTATATGATTTGTAGATTACTTGTGGATTATTGTGATGTTTTCATCCGCTGTTTGAACTCTAATTCCTACGGCACCCATTCACTGCAAAGTTAAATGCTAAATTCCTCCGTATCTGTTCTGATAAACAAAAACACCACTCTACATCTTGGATGGGTTTAAAATTTTCGGGTGTAAAGGTATCTGAGATTTAAATAGATCTGGTTTGAGCAGATCTTATGTTTTGCAGGCCAGCTATCATTGGTTATTGCATCGTTCATTTGCACTGAACCAGATAATCACATCGATCGCATTCAGAAAGCAACAGCCAGTGCGTTTTCAGGTCCATGGATGTTGTGCAAAGCTAAAAATACGAGTGCATTTAGCAGTGGATATTTTAATGAAAGATGAGTATCTGTTTCTCCCCAGGCAGTCTCTGTGGTAATAAGCATTTTCACTTAAAATAAAGTGGGGTATTAATCTTCCCGGCATCCTCTCTGTTATGTGTGCAAATTACTTGTCTGCCATAAACATATTACAGTAATTTGTAGTGAAAAATAAAATATGCTGAGGATGAAAAGCCATTTCTTATACCATGCAAACCCTCGGATTATGCAGTGCAAAGGATTTTTTTAAATAACATACATATATACTCATTGCTTGTCCAACTACATGGTTTTCACTACAAGATCTGGATTTTACATCTGATGCTGATCCAACACAGTTTATAATTGTTCATTTTTGCAAAACTAAACAAAAATATGCGATGGAAATTTATTAACAAACACTGTAAAGTATTATATCGGGCAGCTTTATATGTGCAAATGCAAAACCAGAAAAGTTTGGCTTGCTTTTACAAAATGATAATAATAATAAGCGATAAGCAATGTAACTTTGACTAGACACACATACAAGGTATTACTGGCATTAGTTAATAACAGCATTAAAATAAATAAATAAAGGCATACATGTATAACTAAATGAATATTTCACAGGAAAGTCAAGCAGGAATGCAAATTACATAGGATGATTTGAGATCACATAACATAAATGGATCATAAATTTCTCTTTCTTTTGTAAATGTGCACATTTTATTACCATTATAAAGCAGTCATGGTTCACGGCTGATTGTTAATGTGTTAGTATAGCCATAGACACTTCTTTGAGTAATGAGGCTAGATTTTTACGAGAAAGAATAGAGATGTTCAACATGCCGAACAAATTAAGATCTTAATAAGGATGAGAGGATCAGTGTTTTAATCATGTGTAATGAATGAATTTTGATAAGGGTGTACGTGTCATTAAGGAAGAGAACTTCGGTTGCATTGTACAGCGTAGCTCTGATCTGATATCGCTTAGAGAAACACCAGAGAACGGCTCTTATGTGGTTTCTTTTTTACAATTTGGATAATTCAATTCCTCCTTCCTTTGTTAAGTCTGAAGTATTATGCAAACCCATGTCACCATGGCATAAGCCAATGCTTGATTAACCATCAAAACAGGCACAATAATCCTGGATTAAGTTAATATATCTTACAGTGCTTTAGATGTGCTGTTTTTACACCTCCACAGATCATGTCTTTGTGATATAAGATATTTGTAGCGTTGAAGTCATCCGATTTGAAAGGTTTATGATTTTTTTAGGCTTATACTGTATATATTTTTAAATGAAAAGGGTGGTTTCAAATGTCTTCGTGTGTGTTTTTGTTTATGTTCGTAAAAGTTGGCATTTTGGCAAATCCAAGAACAGTTTGTGACATCTCTGTATCGCTTTTGAAACTCTAGAATAAATGTGAGAGACTCCGGAGGTCTTTTTCTCTTTGAAAAACAGGAGACTCAGTGTTTTCTTGATGTTGTTGCAATGATGTCTCACAGAAATAATTAAGATGTTAAAGAGATGGACAGCTTTTCGCTTGATCTGTGTGGTGAGATCCAGCTGATTGATTCTTGTTTATGTGAGTTTTTGTACAAAAATCTTTACAGTTCTGTCTCGATTGAATTTTGTACTTCCTGTGTTTTTTTGGCATATGCAGCAGAATTTTAATGCATGCAAATCCAGACTGGTACCCTTTTCTAGAAGAAGCTCGGATAAACTAGTTTCCTCCACCTGAGCTATTTTCTTGTTTAAATTCTCGTAAGGCGCCCCAGGGCATCTTGGACAATCAATATGTGAGCAACAACACCACAGCTTTGTGAATACTTAAAAAAAAAATCCTTAAATAAATTCTAGGATGCAAGAAAGCATAAATCAAAATAGGAGCTTCAGAAGTGTGATCGAGTGAGGCAGAATGAAACTCTTATCGCTGACTACGTCCTGCACCCAGCTTCACTACAGAAGTAACAGATATAGATGAGGTCAACATACTGGAGCATTGCCTGAGGGTTTAAAAACCACAATATTCCATCGGGACATAAAGAATGGCAAAAAGAAAAGGTTGCTTCTGTTCAACAGTGTCAGCTCTATCTGTAGATAAATCAAATACTTTTTTTATTTTTCCTCCTACAGTTTGTAGACAAAAAAATTTCAGCCAAGCCAGAATAATAAAAAGAAATATTTATTTACTTTTACAGAATCTCAGACTAATGCCAGAAATATAACAACTCCGACCAACTTCATTTAAAGAACAGTGTATCTCCCATAAGCTGTAGTGACAAAAGGTACCTGCTGCATTAACCTTAGGAGCGTAGGCGACTTGGCTAGATGTCGGATCGACGTTCCAGAACGAAGGTGGGAAGCGACATCTTGACTCATTTCTACACCTGCTTGATATGCTCTCTTTGATCTGATAATCTGGATGTGTGCAATAATGGCACTGTTTTTCCATTTAAAATTACTGATAAAACTCTAAGTGTCAGTAAGGGGCATGAATTTCCCCAAATCAGTTTAATGCTTTGCATGCAATTATGCCCATTGCAGAAAGTAAAAGGTCATTATGAAGATAAAAAGGCATTTGATATCTAAAAAGGATGTCAAGATTCTCTCAACTATGTTTTTAATAAAGTCTTTTGGTACTGATTGGTATGTCTGTGAATAATAGAACAAAAAGGAAAGTAAATTGCTTGTGACTTTAAAAATAGACTGCCTTTTTTCATTTTCTTTATCTTTTTTTTATTAATCTTCTGAACACATTGTTCTCATCCCTGTCCACTCACAAAATTTCACTCTTAGGTTTCAGGTTGCTTCTTCATCAGAGCAGATTTGGAAAAAAATAGCAATACATCACTTGCTCACCAGTGGATCCTCTGCAGTGAATGGGTGCCGTCAGAATGAGAGTTTTTGCCTGAATGATTTACAAACAGGTTTTCGCAAGAAAATAATTGATGGACTGGATGGATGGATGGTTAATTTAAATTAGTTGTTTAAACTGTCTAAAATGGTGTAAACATAATGTATACATTTATGTATACATAAATACATTGGTGCTTTGAATGTTCCCAGTATGTGTATATAGCTTGTTTTCTGTGTGTACCCGAACACACACAGGTATGTGTAAATGTTACTTAAATAACTAGGAATAATGAGATCACACTGTAATGTGACTGAGAGTGATTTTACTATTCTATGATTTCTTTTTGCCAACAAAAGGAGATTTAATAATAAAAGCGCACACTAAAAGTCATGTTAGTCAAGTTGGACTTGACAAGTTTGATTTCATCATCTTTATATGATATGATGCATTATGCACTGCTGGAATTTATATACAAGCACTTTCCCTTTCATCAGTGTGCATTATTAGCAGTTTTGTTGTTAAAATGTGATGTTTTTACCGGTGGTGCATCAAACGTGAAGCCTGCTATTAACATCAGAGCATGCGTCCAGCAGTAGGAGCGCCCGCACAACTGATCATAACAGCCAGACCTGAAATCCCTGTATGCGTGAACAATTAAAAGGTCTTGTGCAATTGACCGTAGGTCATAAGGTCAAGTCTTAGGTGTTATATGCTCAATAGTGTTTGCTAAAATGAATCTACTCTAATGGGAACTGAAAAGCACTGATGCCGAATCATCATATTCAAAGCAGACATTCTCCACAGTCCCCAGTGTTTCTTTATTCAGCGATATGAGTTCTTAAGTGAATGATTGGGGCACTATTTTAGGAGAAAATGAGTTGGAATGTTACATTTTTGCTTGGGTACGGTGCTTGCATAGGAGAAAAGGGGAAAAAAAGATATTTGGGAGCAACCTCCTGGGCAAAACTGATGCTTTTGAGGCTTTTCTATATTACAAACTAACTTGATGCTTTCTCAGCATGTTGGAGAATGATTCAAGTAAAGTGAAGAGTCAAAAGTGCAACATTTATTTTTTTTAGGAGAACACAATGGTCCAAGACGTCCCATTCATAGTCTACCCAGATGTCTTGACATGGAGCGGTGGGGGAAAGGGGCACTTGGGAATGAGGTGGCAAAATAGGGGGAAAAACAAAAGCTGTATGTCAACAGTATACAACTCGGAGCTTAATTGCTGAGCAATGGCACATTTCTGTGGCTCTCAGGAGACAGAGTCTGCGTTATTAGATGGTAATGTGTGGTGATTGAGAGCTCCAACGAGCATAATTCTGCCTTGGGGCATCTTCCTTCTCCTGTTTAATTCCCAAGACGAACCTCAGCGGGGTAATTTGGAGGAGCCCAATAGATGGCTCAGCTCATTACAGTGGCCTTTGCTGGGCCGATGCTACGCTGAAAACTCGATGGCCAGGGTCTACCAGGCAGGGATGTATTGATCCGCTGCCAAGATTCGTAATATCACCTCCTGTGGGCAGATTTCACTGGCTCTTCATCTTGCAGACGTTCCTTAGAGTCTTGTCCTGTTTCATAACAACCTGACAAGAGGCATATGCCCTTAACTTTTTTAATTAATACGTTAATGAGAACTTTTAGCCACACATTTGCTTGTGTCTCTGTGTGTGTGTGTGTGTGTGTTTCTTGTCAGATTTTTTTTCTTTTGAGCATCTAGTCTTCTTGAGATGTCTTTAAGCAGCTGCAACCGCATCTCAACACGTCTAATAACCGAAGCTGGGCATGACCCCTTTATGGCCCAAGGGTGGAAAGAATTAACATGGCAGACTTTCGCATGCCAGAAAAATTTAGTCAAGAGGCACTCTCAATGTTTAGTCGTCCTGGTTTTTGACTCCAGGACGTGTTCAACTAATTAAGCGAAAATTACAGTGAAGCTGTTACTCAAAGGTCCTTCTGTGCCAGAGCATTTCACGCCTTGCATTTTAATTGTAATGCATTATACATTGACTTACCTCTGTTTGAAGGCCATGTATAATGAACTAGACACTACAAGCACAGTCATTGACCAATATAATACATACATTGGTGAACAATTCATTGATAATAATTGTGGTATTAAAGTAAGCAATTAATTGTTTATTTTAAATGATGAATGCCTAAAAGATCCTACAAATTGACTCTTAAAATTAGGATGTAGTAAAAATAATAATAATAATATGTATGTATGTATATACTGTATATAATCAGTATTATTTCTCACATGTTTTTGGTACATGCTAAATTTAATTAATAATTATAATAAATTAAAAACGCACAAAAAAATTCAAATTACAACCAAATTTTAGGATTCAGGATTTTTATTTTTATTTATCATTATTTATATTATTGAATAATTCCATATTTTAATGTTTAATTGTACCCTAAATACTTAAAAATACTGTTACTTTTTGTAATCATAATAAATTTAACATAATAAAATATTTGTCTGTATTATTTTAAGAATAATATTGGTCATTTTAACTTTTTAGTTTATTTCAGTATTAATTTTTACACATTCATAGTATATTTAAAACATATTAATAACTGCAGTGTTAATGTACTGTAAGTTGCAGCTAAATTGTTACATTTAAATAATTTACAAAAAAAAAAACTTAATAATAATAATTGGAAATTGTGCTATTTAAGGATTAATTGTTCATTTAAATGATTATTGTCTAGTTGATTATCTAATTTTATTAACAGTAGAGTGAACTCATTCGTCTGCTAATGGATAGTAAATTGACAATATATAAGTTTGTGAAGGACAAAAGGTTAGAAACATGTGCTTTCATGTTAGAAGCAAGCATTCAGTGAGTATAAGTGCTTTTTGTCGATCTCTCCCTGAAAGATCACTATCTAGTGTTCTGACCTTGTTTGGCAGAATGGCACAATGCACTATAAGTTGACCTTGGTCTGTACCCTGAAACGATGTTCCCATCTACTGTGTTGGCTTTTCACATCACAAACCAAACTAGTTTAAGAGCTTTTGGGCTTTTGTTTGATGAATATCTCGCAGGCTGTAGCTGAAAAGGTTGGCTGTATTAATGGAAATTCCATATGTTTTGCATGATTTGGCATATGGCCCCATTTTTAAGATGGCAGAAAAAGGGCACCTCGTTATTCGATGATGAATCATCAATGAGGAGCCCCTCCCCACCCCAATGAAAGGTTATTTTTACTTGCGTAAGAGTGATGTGTCTGCATCTGCATTGAACCTCTAATGTGCAACCCTGCAATTCAGAGATACTGTTTCAAACAACAATGCAGTTCTAATTGAGGATAAATTTGTGAATAATTTGTATTGTTTTGGTAATGACAACAGTATCCATTTACAGCAGACAAAGCAATATAAATACACACAAGACCGTAGAGTCTTTCACAGGTCATCACAAATTTTCCACAGACAGCCATCTTTTAGGCGGACAAAGCAGAAAAAAATAGACGAAAGGCTCGGTTTTCTCTTAATCTGTATTCAAATGCAGCATTGTTGTGTTTTTGCTGGAGAGTCTCAATTTTGCACAAAATGTAAAGTATTTTTACCTCAGTATTGGTTGAGGCACAGTAATCATATACAATTAGACATGCACTTCAAGTCTGATTATACTTTCTCAGTAGTTTTTGGGCACAGCTCCTTTTGCACTGCAAGCAGACACATCCTGAAACAGATTTCTTTGTTATTAGTTTCACCCAGGAATTACTGCTGAGTCCCAGCTACTGTATGCACTTCTAGAGAATTTATACATAAGTAAGATTGTTAATAATAATGTTAATATGTTTATGTATCATTAATGTTTATGTATAAACAGTTTAAGTGTTATTTATTTTTTATTATTACTGAAAATTTCTCATTTGTTGCCAATAAATATATAATAAATGTATATTATATATTTTTGGTTTTTCTAATATTAATTATTAGTATTAGTATTTATATTATTAATTCATTTAAATATATACATATTTAATTTTATGGTACAAAGGCAAACACATTTACAAATAATTATTAATTAAATTTTTATTTTAATAATAGTCACAAATTAAAATAATGCATGTAATAATAATATAACAATAATAAAAACAATTCACATTTCTTTAGTATTATAAATATTACGTATTATTATTATTATTATTATTATTATTATAGTGACTTACTTATTATTATAGTCCTCTACTGAAGTTTTAGGTACAGTGTCATGTTTGAGAGCTGTTGACTTTTGGAAGGAGGGCCAGCAGTTCAAGCTACAGTTGGGCCTCTACACCTCCAGCTGTCTCTCTTGATATCTCTCTCAAACACATGTTTAAAAAAATCTTAACATAGACCATGTGAAATTTGGTGAGGAAAAAGTATTAAAATACACCGAGGGGAAGGCAGCATTGGAAAGGTGAAGCTGAGTTGCTCTGTCTCCGCAGTAGACTCAAGCCCTAAAGTGCTTGGACGACTGTGTCAGGACTCTCGCAGGATTTAAATGTGAAATACATGAGGAAGCTAAGGATGAGTAATGTCATATTGGCTCTCTGGATCGCTGCAGTGCAGACAGAAATTCTGTCCCGAGAAAATGTTGGCAAAAGGGCAGAAATTACTGTCTAAGTGCATTTTCTTCAGACAACCTCATTGAGTCATGAGCGGTTTCTCAGTCGTGGATTACTGTCCATCATTCATCAGAGTCATCTAGGTTTTATATATAATATGTGCAGAGTCAGATTTAAGATAAAGTAATTTTTGTGATAGGAAGATGTGATTGCGAGTGTATTGTTGATGGGAATCAAGCACAACAGCACAACTTGTTATTTTCTTCAAAATGATGTTACGTTCCTTCTTGTAAGTTTTGTGACACTTTCAAAGTATGTCCAGTGAGTGCTAAAAGTAAATTTAGTTTACTCAAAACAAATTAATTTGAATGCTGCAGCGTTTTATTACACTGGTTGTTGTAGGAGTAGTTGTATTGAGTAGTTCCAAAAATTTAAATGAAGTAGCATTAAAAGGTTAAAGGTTTTTGTAATACCCCCTACACTGAAAGGAATAGTTCACCCAAAAATGAAAATTACCTCAGAGTTTACTTACACAGACTTTCTTCTTTTAGACGAATAGTTTTTAAAAAAACTTATACTGGCCATTATTTTGAATCTCCACAAATCATATACAGTATACTGTGTGTGTGTGTGTGTGTGTGTGTGTGTGTGTTTATATATACTTCTCATGACATAATCATCTCATTTATATAAAAT
>JAUYWG010000053.1:6586042-6604153 GCA_034779775.1 Enteromius afrohamiltoni
CCGAGCTCCGGCCCTCGCTAGGGTTCAAACCACTAGGGCTCGGAGTCTAACGTTCCCCCGGCTCGCCCCCCGGACAGTACGCCAAATTTGCTTTATATGATTATTAAGGAAGCACAAACTCATGAACTCATTGTGTTGACGATTAAGAGATTTTGGGCTTTGTAGACAAGAAGCCAGGGCTGGATATTTTCATGTTCATAATCACCCTGGAGTGCTTAAAACTGTGAATATAAATGGGAATATACTTCAGAGATATTTTACTCATAAAACAAATTGAGGGGTGCCAATAATTGTGGCCAACAAGTATTGGAGAAAACATTTATTTCACAATGAGATTTTCTCCCCATTTCAGTTGTTATAATTCGATGATAGGTTAGAATTTTACAATCAGTCGTGTCTTCTGAAGCAAAGCAGGGTTTTTGTAACAAAAATATTTATATTTTTAAGATATAAATAATAAATCACTGACTTTTGATCAACGGCTGTATGTGCGTTCTCAAGAGAGTTTTGGCTTCATGGCTGACCTGTGACTCAACATATGGCATAAGCTGCAAGCTGCATTCGTAGCATAAGCTCAGAAGAGAATAGACAAATTAGGATAGAGAAATACTAAACACCAGAAAACGCAAAAAAAAAAAAAAAAAGTCAAAGGGTTTTACTATAAGAATGAATGCAGCTTACGTCATACGTTTCAATTGTGCAATGTAAACCGTTCGCGATGGTGAGTTAACATCTCGCTATACTGACTTGACATTTCATAGTATCAAGACAATATCACAATTACCTTATATTGTTTTTGTATTGTTAACAAGCTTCTGTGTTTGCCCCTGTATTCATAATTTGTGTAAAAAAAAAAAATTGGTTAGAGGCGCATTATTCCAATGCTGTATGCATGGCATTTCTTCGCAGCAGTGCTATGTTAAGAGTCCACCTAATCATCTATGACCATACCTGGCTTTGACAAGGCCTGCCTCGTGGTTCAAAAAACCTGAAGTTGCTCCCATGGCTGGGAGCTGCCAACTAGCAGCTAAACATAACAGCCTTCCTGAAAATCCTTGCCTGAAAGCCTAACGTCAGTCAAGCCTTTGTTGTTTATTATGTGGAAGAAGAAACCCTAGGTTGTATCTGACTGTACGCAGGGTGATTTCAAACCACACTTTGCTCCTGGAGTCTCCTGATTGATCTCCTCCGGCTGAACAAACTTGCTCTATTAAGAAGTATATCTGATCTGCAATATGCACCATTACTAATCATTATGTAGCTCCGTTGCACTGCACTCTTAGTGACTTTAGCATTTAATGTTTCACCTAAAGTTTAAGTGCAGAGTGGTTTAAATGCAGTTGGTTTCCCTTGCCGTGAAATTCTTCAAGATAAAATACTACGAATTTGGGCAAGCTGTAACCTGTTTATTTATTTCCACCCGAAACTTTAATTAAAAGATAAAATCTCTCCCCGAAGCCCTTATAAACTTTACAGCCCTGTGTCTATGGGTTATCGTCCACGGTAGCCACTGGAAAGCCATGCTGATGAGCGTAACTGGACAGGGGAGGACTTTTGCATGACTGTTACAAGTTAAGGGCCGTGACTCACATCAGTTTCCCCCTGGTGTTTTTATCACCTTTGACCTTCCCCTGTTAAAATGTGAGTGGAGTCGTTTCTTCATGGTGTGTTACTGAAAAGTTTTGCCTGCAGTGTTTAAGGATATTGTGACAGTTTTTTTTTTCTCCAAGTAACAAATGAGAACCTGCTCAAGAAAGATTTACTATTATTGATAGTGTCAAAAAAAAAAAGGCAACGTTTTTGGAAAAAAAAAAAATATTTTTTTCAGTAGTACAACATTTCCTTGAATTATAAATATTTTGTCACACTAGTCTTAAGACATTTTTGGTCAATTTAATGTATCATTGCAGAACCTGAAACATTTTTAATAATATTAACCTTTTGAACCTTTTGTAGGTCTCAGGCAACAATGTTGATTTGCTTAGCCTATGATTGTCGTCTGTTGTTCAAGTCAGTGCCATTTTAAGCCAACTGAATGTGCATATTACCTTTTAAATCAATCTTAACTAAATTGCCTCAATACACAAATGCAATATGCCGTGGCCGCTGACTCTAAAAAGTCTAGTTTCTGCAAAGTCATAATGGCGTCTGAGAGAGGAAGAGCAAACAAGAGTATCATCATCATGCCTATTTGCATGCGATTCAGTTCAATATCTGGCCAAGAGCCACAGTACATCAGACAAGACAAGGTTATAGCAAGGATTTATGTTAAGAAACCTTGTAATTACCTTCGCAAACAATGATTTGTGATCAAGGTAAACAGTATTGATCTGCTGTTGATTTATAGCTGTCTTAAAATTCACTGCTTCTGATGCGTATCAATCACACTGGTCTCATCCACTTGCTCTTGAGCTTTTCTGTTTCTGAGAACAACAGCAGTTTTCTGCCAGGTCTTTATTGTGTAAATCAGGATTATTTTGCACTATTATGCACTTCTGGAAAAGTATTTCAAGTATATTTGAACAAATCAAAGTTTGTGTTTCTAAGGAAATGATTTGCAAAAATGTGTAAATATATTATTTTTATGTATATTGACATATTATATCACATTATATGTAGCGTATATTAAACTTTTTCTATTAAAATATATATTTTTATATCAGTATAGGTTTTATTATTATTATTATTATTATTATTAATAAACACTTTATGTTTACTTAATATATAATCTCAGAGCTGAATGGTTTGGTTCATGGCACTTTATTGAATTATTATTTTTGAATCCCTCTAGAGAAAATGAGAGCGAAAATTACATTGAGAAAACTGCAAGGTCATATTTGTATCTATGTTTTCCTCTATTGATCAGTGTTTCTATTGACATGTTGGTCTGATAGGACAACATATGACGTCTTATTTTGGTTAAATTGACATTGTAAATAATATAATCAATAGCCAATGGTACGATTATGATCTATGTTTCTCATTTAGACAATATTGTGGTTCAGCTTGTGAAGTATTGCATTAATTCTGCCAATCTGTTACAATATGGACACTGCTACCGGTCTAATTGACATAAATGCAACAACTATGATAACTAGCAAGGCATATGATGAAGCTTAGTCATAATTAAAAAAATCTCACAGATACTAACTCGACTCTAACTCTTATTGAGCTATTTTTGCTGTTTCTAATTGAAGAGTGCCCATTTTATGAATGTTTAACGGGATGCAATATTGTGCTTGTTGGATCTCATATTGCCTCAAATGCACATTAATTATTTATTATTTTTCTGACATTTCAGCTGCCCTTTACTGAGCCACTATTTTTCCAACCAGTGTATCTCCCTCAATACGCATCAAAGAAATTCATCTTGCATCATGATACTAAACTTATTTATAGATATTAATTTTAATATCATGTTTGGGATTGTGGGAGTTTTACATTTTGAGGTTCAGAGCTTCAGGCAAATCCCTGGTTGAAAGTTTAATGCGATGTAGAGCCAAGCAGTAGAATCAGATTTAATCAACAGGCATACAAACATCTCCTCCATAGCCATGGTTTGATATTTTGGTTCCTCACCATGCGAAATCGACATAAATAAGTGAATTAGTGATTTATTGACAAGCTGAGAACATGATGCATTGGAGGCTTTGCAAAGATGATTAACTTTAGATGTTGCTGTAAAAACATGTTGCTCTCTAGAGAGCTTTGGCAGTGCTGCTATGCATGGGTTGATGCTCAAATACCAGACCACAGTGCTTCTGTTCGCTTGATTTTTTCCATTCACTCGGAATGAGTGTTGAGTTAATGTCCCATGTGCTGACTTTGTACTCAGATGTATTAGAATCACAATAATGCAGAATGAATCGGAGGCAACTTAGAGTGAACTTCTAACCTTAATAATGCATTGTTCATCTCATATGGGTTTAGGAAAGTGAGGATCTGATCAGATCTCTGTAAGTTACTGCTTGTAGCTTTCGTTTTACATCTTGCTTGTTTCCCCAGTCGATCAGTAAAACTTTTGAGGATATCTGCATTTTAGTTCAGGTATCATTCATGCTTAATGAATAAACAACCTGGTCTAATAAAAATATGTACCTCTGTGCAGTTTTTGTGCCACGGTTTTTGTGTTTTTGCATACTTTACTGCACGCTTTGCCGCAGTTTCAAAGGCAAATGTCCACTGAGTGGCGCTGAAAAGCAGGTTCAATACGTGAGCTCTAGCACATTTTATTACTTGATTTAGGCATGTATTGCAGCGGTTCAGAATTGAAATATGTTAACTGTTGTTAAAAGAATAATGTTGGAAATATGCCCTACACCAAATTGAACTTTTTCGTCAAACCGTAGTTACACGGGATTTGAACCAGCTCCTCGCCTCTCGAATACATCTCTGTAGTCTGTGAGCAACAGAATAAACCTGCCGTCTATGAAAACCAATAGAAATGAAGCTGGATATGTGTGATGCGAATATTCAAAAGCATCAGTTTTCAAAAACCCGGCATACAAATATAGTTTTGAAGTCATAACGTGATATTCTTCAAGTAATTGTGTGAAGATTATGCTTTATTAATCAAAACATGAAAGGTGTGAAAAGGAATAAAAAGTGTCCGAGTTTTACTGCCTCTAGTGTTTATTTCTTTTGGAAACTGCTGTGATACACTTGTTGGTACGTACTTTGTTTCTTGCTAAATAGTGCACAAATGTACATTTACGCCATGAGACCAAATAAAGGCAATAAAGGCTCTTTATTGACATTCATGGTTCTTTAAATACCCTTTATCCTTTCCATTGCTCAGACCTTTGGATATCTTCTGTCATCTGTTTAGAATCCGAAAAGATAATGCCTGATTTATGTAATCATGAATGAATCACGCTTCAGAGTTGATTATTTTTAATGAATCAGTCACAGGTTAGCTGTATAAATCACTTCATTTGATTCGACTCATTATTTGTGAATGCCATGCAGCATACAGCTTTAGCTATTTTGTCTTTCTAAATTAGCATTCCTACCTGAAACATAAGCATGCAAGTTGCTTTAAAGATTTATTTCCTGTTTGAACTAGGACGCTACGATATTGGATTGTCACAGCTGGTGTCTCAGTCTCTACAGGAACTGCCAGCAGTATACATTAATTTCAAGTCCCCTCTCACGGCTGTTTGATTCTCCTGGGTGATGGAAAGTTGAGATCTATGAAACTAGTATTCATTTTGGGGATGGTTTTAAGCTGACAGCGAGTCAGTGCAGTGACCCAAACCAGGGGATATTGTTATTGAGAAAGTATTTTGCACAATAAAGATGAATCCAAGTCCTGCTAGGCCAAGTAATGAAGTCCTAAGCCGAACTTGTCTACAACTTCAATTGACCCTCAATGGAAATAATTGCATCTCAACAGGAAAAATATGGTTTGCTAAATTTACTGACATAACTACAGCTTAGTTAGTTCTTTTTTGAAAAACAACTGAACACATACAGGATCTCTGTATATTTAGCATTTGAGTTAAAAATATGAAAATAATCTTGAAGTTTAGTCAGTGTTTTTGTCATTGATTCATTTCATACAGCATGGAATTTTATTTGACCAAAATATTGTTTTGATGAGAAATTTGATTTTATTTTGGACCATAGTTCACCAATAGCAAATAGTTTGTTTGAGTTTGTTTGTTGATCGAGCACATCTCTTGCTCACCAATGGATCCTCTGCAGTGGCCGTCAGTCCAAACAGCTGATAAAAATATCACACAATGACTTGAGTCCATCAATTAATGTCTTGTGAAGTGAAATATATGTAATCTGAATTCTTTCAAAAACTTTTTAGCATGCAAATGATATGCAAATCATTTGTGCATTCTTATTTTGTGCAGATGTATGTTGTAATTTTATGTTTATCTTGTGTATTATTTCTATCTAACCTTACACAGGATGAGTTTGGGAGAGACTGCCTAGAGGAAGGGTTGTTTGGCTCTGCGTTGTGACAGAGGTTAAGATGTCGACTTTGCAGCAGATATCAGCAGAGCCTTGCTGCAATAAAACAGCTCTGATCTACTTGCACAGGCAGAGCCGTGTCTCACCTTCTCAAACCATAAAACACTTCTCTCAGGGTGGAAAGCCGAGAGAGCGCAGGCCTCGTGAATGATGCCAGAGGAAAGACGAAGCTGGAGCCCTTCGTAGATTAGTCACTTATGAAGAGAGAGAGATAAAAATAGTTAGCAGCAAACCCTTGTGGAAGAGAGATGCCAGTTCCTGTTGTTCACAAATCACCTTGAGAAATGAGAGGTTGGAAATTGCTTTTCAGATATTTGACGAGCTGTGAAGGAAACTTTGTGGGTGAATGTTTTGGCTGTAATGGTTGTATAATTCTGAAAACGGCAGCAATGTTTTTTTTCTTGACTTTACTTAATTAAATGTCTTAATAGCTATTCTCTAAGTCCATTTAGAGAGGATTTTGCCTTGACCATTTACATCCTCATTGTTAGTTGCATATGTGGTGTGGAGAGATTTTCAAAAAAACGTTCCATAAAGTATATTATTATTATTATTTTAAGCATAACGTTTCTGCTCCATTTTATTTCTTATTTATTAATTTTTTTTTGGATTTGCTACTGAGTTCTGTTTTTCCCCATAGGATATATGCTTTTTTTTCTTTTTTTTTCTATCAATATAACAGCGACATGTGGCACTGAATCATACCAGGCTTAACATGCTTCCATCTTTCCATTCAAATTTCTTATACCTAAAAAAGCGAGACCTGAGACATGGGCCCTGGATTTAATCTGCCTAATCCTCCCACTCAGCTTCCCTTCTGCACTGCGTTTGTCTATGCATACAAACGAGTGTGTAGGCAAGGTGAAAGAGTAGTTTCTTCTTGCTTTGTATAAGAAAGCCTCCTCATCCTCCGAGACCTTACAAAATATGAAAAAAAAAAACATTAAGAGGGTTCAAAATTATTTCATGGAGCATGCCTTGAATTAAGCTCTTGTATATGTCATCAGATGTGCTGCTTTGTAATGTATTTTATAGACACTGCTTGTGGTTTTCGATCTTTTTGGCAATTACAAGAGCAAATCACATTTTTAATAGAGCATGGGCATATAATTGAACTTGCATGCTTGAATAGGCATAGAAGTCATTTGTTCCATAAAAAAAAGAAAACGTAAACAACTTGAATATTTGTCAGAGCTCATTTCATTAGGGCAGAGAGGAGAGATGAGGAGAGATTTCTTATTGCAACTGAAAGGATGTCCACGTCTCTTGGGTTTTTCCAGAGCATGAACTCATTCAGTTATTGATCATCTTATATTCATCACCAGATAGTTATCTCAAGTGAAAGCAGTGCATATATTTAACTTCTTGTCATTAATGAACAATAACTTACAGCTCTTTCATATGTAAGCTTGTTGATGGATGGATGGATGATAAACATATAATTGCAAAACATAAACTCAATACTGAGAAGAACTGAGATATAAACTTGCAAACCTTGTTGCTGGCATGGCGGTAAAAAGTGAATAAATGAATCAATATAACGATTGGGTTCAAAATCTTAAAAAAAATGTCAGCACAGAAAAACGTAGTATTGTCAGATTAAAAAGTCTAGAGTCAGATCCCTCAGTTTTGCCAGAATGTTTGATAATAAAATATAATATTGAATATAATACAATTTTACCAGGACCAACATTTGTCTGCTAGTAAACCATATTTAATATATCAAATGATATATCTTTTTTATATATTATATTGCATTTTTGAATGGCTTTAACATAGTTTAAATAGAGTCTGTGCAGAACCTGATTTGCTGAGTGTGACTGATTCAACATCTTTATTGACCCTGGAACAACATTTTGATCGACTAGTCAGATTTCAAGCAGTTTATAGTTTTTTTTTAAGTTTAGGCTTACACTCAGTGTTTGGTGCTTGTACATCACTATCCTTCATCTATCATTTCCTCTGATTTTAGGCATTACTCATGGGTAAGGTTAGGTTTAGATGTCACAACTTAAATGTTGGATTAAAATGTTGCCGACCTCAGCAAAATCAGGACGTCTGTACGCTAATTGCAGAAACATATTTACCGAAATAGCATACTGGAGGTTAGATGTAAAAAAAAAAAAAAAACCTTACCAGAAAGTTCGAGGAATACTTTCTAAGCACTAAAAAACTAAAGTGATCCCAGATATTTTTCGGTCACATGCTGCTTTCGCAATGTAATTAAGTCCCATGGTCGTCAACTTCGAGATTAGACTGGGATAAGAGCGACACCTGCGCCGTTAGCAGAATGCTTATGAACACAGCACTGTCAGCATCTTATAAAAGCAAGAAACAATAAAACAAACACGGCACAGACGCCTCTGATGGGGAGATGGGCCGCTTCATATAAACCTTCTCCCCAAGGACAAAGTGTGGCAGTAACATCTCCAGGAAAGATGATTGATGATAGTGTATAATTTTACACGTTAACTCTAACCTTAGAAGCAGACTTTTCCTTCAACTTACATAAAGTTGGTCCCCTCATTGTAAGCTTTTTAATTTCCTCTGTTTGGCAAGGGGTTATCATGAAGGATGAGCGTGAAAGACACTTCAAGGGCACAATGATGCTGTAACTCAGGCAGGAATTCAGTCTTTGGTGTTAAAGCAGTGTGGGATTGTGTCTCACCATGTAATGAATGAGAAATTGCAGTGTGTCTGGTTAATACAGTGTGAAAACACTATCTGAAAGTATATGAATAATGCTTTTTTTTTTTTTACATAAAGGAAAAAACAAGTGCAATGGAGCTACGCCAGTTTACTAATCCAGCATGTTGATCGTTCATTATTAGGTAGAACTTAAATTCATTGTTAAGGGAGCTTTGAGGCCCAAAGGTGATAAATTAAGGCTGGAACTTTCATCAATATCTCATCAGTGTCTTTTCCAACATGAAACTAGTGTGAATGGTAAACGTGCATCTTGGCAGATTCTCATTATAAAAGTTATTTAACCTTATTGAATAGTAGGAAGAATAATAATGCTTGGCTGGCAATGGTCAGTTGTTCTTAAAGCAGACCTACCTAAACTTATTAAATTATGCAGTATGGACAGACTGCTAAGTATTATTTTAAAGGCGTTATGTTTATGTATTTACTTATTTGCTTCAAATTAACTGCCCTTTGGGCCATACAAGATGTAGATGAGTTTGTTTCTTTATTGAAACAGATTTGGAGAAATATATAATTACTTCACTTGCTAACCAATTAATCCTCAGCAGTGAACGGGCGTCGTCAAGGAGTTCAAAAAGCTTATAAAAATATCAAATATAGTAATCCACACAACGCCATTTTATATATTGTGAAGTGAAAAGCTTTATGTTTGTAAGAAATCCATCATTAAAGCTTTAAACAGTCAAATCCATAACAATGTTTCCTTGGGCTGTTTTTGGTTAAACAATGCTTAACCTGTGCATATTTGTCTCCTGATTCAGACAAGACTATTCTATATAAAACTATTCTACTTGTGTGATAACATTAGTGCTCTGGGAAAATGTGACTTTTTTTCCGTGCCATTTGTTTTTTTTTGTGTGTGCAAAATATACTGGGTGAATTGTTTCAGTATATACTGCACATTTAGTCTGTGATAAAAATGATGTTGCATGTGAAATGGAAGTGTCAGGAGAACAGCACAAGTATTGATCGTATGTGATGGTGTTGTGATGGGTGTTTTCTTTCAGTCTGTTTTGACAGGTGTTGCTGTTGGTAAAAACAACGTGCTTGACTGCATGAACAATTGATTTTAAAAGTCAAAGAATAAGACCTTCATAACAGCCAGAATGTTATTAATCGAGATGTGGATTCTTTATAAAATATTGATTAAAAAAAGTAGTACATAACAAAAAAGGTCCTCTGTAATTTTGTGATGTTTAGATCCAGCATCAAAATAGCCAACCTGGTCTCATAAAAAATATGTACCTCTGTGCACTTTTTGTGCAACACCATTTTTACGTACCTAGCAGCACATTTTGCCAGTTTCAAAGAGACACGTTCCTTGCCTCTCAAGTACGTCTCCATACTCCGAGACCTACTGTCTAAGAAAACCCCATAGATATGAAGCTGGATATGTGTGATGCTAACGTTCAAAAGCATCTGTTTTTTTAAATATCCTTATGGTTTTGAATACATAACATGATATTCTTCAAGTAATTGTATAAATTTGTGTGAAAAGGAAAAAGCTGTAAAAAGAGTTTTACTGCCTCCAGGGTGAATTTCTTTTGGAAACTGCAGTGATATGTACTTGCGTCTCGCTTATGCCGTGAAACCAGGTAGAAAATAGAATGTTATTTTCTAAATGCATGAAATCCCTAACTCAAAACTACTGTAAGTCTCCACAATACCAGGAGACAACCTAATGAGGCAAATCATGTAATGTAATTACCCTGCTTACTCAGAACTGTCTGCCTCGTCAAATATAATTTGCTATTAGTAAAAATAAATCAAATGGCATAATAATTCAAATAAATCATTCATAGTTGGTCAGTTTTTTTTTTTTCTTCTTCCTTTTTTTTTGCAAACAACACATTATTTCAATGGATAATTGTCAGTAATACAAATTTCTAGATGCATATACATTTTCAGCTAGATTGTATTTAGTGTTAGTTGTTTTTGAAATTCTGTTTGTGTTGGGTAGCTCATTATCTCCATGAACTCCCCACAAAAGTAAAGATTCTTGATTGAGCCTAATAAAGTTGAAGTGTGTGTGTGTGTGTGATTTATTTTAAATCAATAGGCTGATTAAATTAGATTTGACAGTTTGTTTCATAACAATGTGTTTTAATATTTTAAAATCTCCTTTATCCCTGATGATTTTCAGCTGCCGTTAGTCTCCAGTGTTAAATATTTTTTTAGAAATCATTCTAATGTTGATGTGTTGCTTAAAAATATTTCTAATTATTATGACATGTTATCTAATTATTAAATGGAATCAATTATGCTGTGTATAATTCGTGGAAGCCGTGATAATGATTTAAATCAATAGAAAGCAGCGTACATAAAAGCATGGATTTAAAAAATATATATATTTCGTAAAGTTAAAAATGTCTTTATTGTTATTGTTGCTCATTTTAACACTTGCTGAATAAAATAATTAGCTTATTACCCTTTGAGCAAGTGTGCATGCTGTGACAGAACAAATATCAATTATTTTGCACTATTTCAAGGCCACTAATTAAATATTAAAACTTTGTCATCGATGATGTGACTCCTTTACACAGTAGACTTTTTAACTTTTCATTTAATTTGTGAGGCTGATAATTAATAACAAAAACTTTGTATTAAATAGTAAAAACAACATTTGCTAGAGGTCCAAGGCTTCTGTATCCCAAGGTGGATCTCAAAAGCTTTTCTCCTCTGCCCTTTTCTCTCACCCAATACTTATTCTTAATTGTACTGTGCGGAAATGGTAAGGCCCCTCAGGCCTAAATAATGATTTTGAGAACATGACAGAGTGCTGACTGGGGCTTTCAGCAGACGTTGTAACCTCAGATGGTGTTGGAAAAGAGGGACTGTCAGGGACAAGCAGCGGCAGACGGCCTGTCTGGAGCCTTTGGCAATTGCCCTCATTGATTGAGACAGATGCAAGGGTGTGCTGAGGGACGTTTTACAAATTGAAGCTGATACTCAGCTCATAGAAGCACAAAGAGTGTGCCAGATTCACACCACTGATATCAGCTGGGGGTACCTCGGATGGACTGGTCGGCGGTGCTTCTGACAGATTGTCTTTTTACAGGGTTTGTTTGAATGGATGGATGGCTAGTTTGCTGCTTAGGAAATTGGGATTTTCTTGCTTACGTTTTTTGGTTTAAAATTGCACAGATAGAGCCTCCAGAGAGAGGCATTCTGAGAAAGGTCCTTGTACAAGTGACTTACTCTTCTCCGCTCTGCATCAGAGCTGAGCAATTACATCTATATAAATATCATGCGACCTTGCACAGCCGCCCGTATCGCAGTATTACTGTAACTGAGCGCTCGGCCCGGCCCAGCAAACCGGCTGCAAACTCCATCAGGAATTGGGCTGCCCCGCTTCAGTAGCTGCACTCGATCCCCAGGAGTGACCCTGGCATCACCCTCCATTTTTCAGCAGCACTCAGCCTCATACAGAGACATAAAAGCATTGACAGTCTCTGAAAGCAGAAGCCGTCACCCTCACTGGGCCGGTTTGTATCTTATATGGGTTCTGGGCTTTAATAGAGACATTTGTCTTTTAAGCGTGCTTTTTCTTTGGTGTGAATACTGTATGTTAAAATGTGTCAGAGGATCAAACTGTTTAGAGTTTTACCTTACAATGGCAAATCAATCATTTGTAGATTCTTGGCTTTGGCTTTGAAACGTTAGCAGCTTTCGGTGCCCACGCAGCTGTCAAATTATTGACTGTACTTTTGTCGCCAGATGGTTGCATTACTGGAGAAAATAATTAGAGACTGTACTGGGGATTTCAACAAAAAAGGTTAAAAAAAATAATAATAATTTTGTACACTTTGTATAGTGACATATCCACAAAAATCTCTGATTGGTACTATTTATCAGAATTAAAAAAGTTTCTTTTTAAACTAATAAAAATTTAAATAAAAACAATACGTAAAAAAAAAAAAACTTTAACCATATTTACAGTAGATATTCCAAAAATAATCGTAATTTTTATTTATAAGCCGTTTAACAAAAATTCCTCACAAGTACAAAATCTACTGGTATCATTATCCCTGTGGGGACCTTTGAAACTGTACACACACACTTTAGGACATGTTTTATTTCACCAGAAAATTGTATATAATTTTTAGCACATGTAACAACTTACGTTATTTTATTTTTATTTGTTCTATTATTTTAGTTCTTATGAAGGCTCACCAATGTAAGAATATTGTACTATTGTGAAATCTGCTGTTTTCTATTACATTTTTTTTTCACTCAAAACAGTTAATGGTAGTCATTGATTTCAGTAGTATTTTTGCCTATGGAAGCCAGTGTCTACCATCAACTGTTTGTTTAACAACATTCTTCATAATGTCTTCTTCTGTGAATATATTTCAACAGAAGAAAGAAACTCTGCCGGTCTGTAGTAAATTGAGGATCACTAAATGACAAAACTGAACTGTCCCTTTAATTGTATTTTGTCTTTAAATGTATGACAGTAATGGCAAAGCAAAAACACAGAAAACAGTATTTTTGAGTAAACAAACATTTTTTTGCATATGATATTTTTATATGGTTTATGATAAAATATTTTAGTTTGAAATAAAAACCTCTTGTAACATTGTAACTTTTTTTTATTAATTGAATGCATCCTACACTACTTTCAGAATAAGGTAGTGTACAAAGCTTGTTTACATTTGTTATATTTATACATATATATTGTGGCGGGTCGATATCAGCGTCGCCCTGGCAACTCATCACAGCCACCTGGATCTCGTCAGCTCGGGCCAATCGGTCACGGCCGGATGAAGTACAAAAGGAAGACGCTTCCACAGAGAAGGCGAGCTACGACTCCATGCTAACCTGCTGTCGCTTACCTTGCATGTCTTTCCCTTTCCCCAGAGTCGCCGTGACCGTGAAACCCGAGCCTGCACTCACCCTGCACCAGATCACCACCCACGAGCACCTAAAGGGAAGAGAAGAGGAGAGCACAAGGGATCAAGCACGGGAAAGCACCACCCAAAGGACCGTCAACATTGTCACTTACCACTGTCACTTTGTAAATAAATCCACCCTCCGGGGGTTCTTCATACCTCTGTCTGGTGTCTTGTTGTGCTCTCTAGCACCAAGGGTGACAATATGTATATCTCATGATATAGATCTCATGCTTCAACAGATAATTATCAGCACTTTACTTTTCAGTGTAAAAGTGTTTTACAAGGCAAACATCTGAGAAATTCATCATTCTCTGTCCAAGCACAAGCAGTTCTACTGCAGTGATTTCTGGAGATAAGCCAGCATCTTTGAGAGCTGCATATGAAAATTGAAGACAAAAACTCCTTGTTGCAAGATTCCCGTCAACCTTTCCTTTTTGCATCCCAGTCGTACCACTCCTCTTTTAAGGCAAACACATGATATAACAAAAGCACTCAGCTGATTAGAATTCATCAAGCTGCTCCATTTTGCATACGATTAGCTGCTGATACCTTGGCTTTTATAGTCAGACCAGGATTATTGAATGGTGCTCAATAGAGTTCCTGTGGTCGTATGAGAATACTTTTAATTAAGTTTTGAAACGTTGTGACCTGCGTGTCACCTGTTCTCATAATCAAATGATATTATTTCTTGTATCCTCTCTTAATATGTTTGCATCTGTAAATAGAGGCTTCCCTTTGCCTTTTCAAAAGCGAGTCTAAAGTTTGTTTTTAGCTGCATGCCCTTTCCATCTCTCAGCAGAAAAGGGCATGGTGCCTCAGAGAGCAGAATTGGGCCATGCCATAACAATGCTTTAATTTACAAGATTTGTGTACTTGCCATGCCTAGAGAGACAACCTATGAATCTTTACCTCGCCGTTTAGTATAGACACGGCTGGTGGCAGGAGGCTCGCATTTTCATTCAGCTCAGAAGTCAACGAAGATCCCTCTAGCGCCAATCGATACGGTACAGGAATCTGATAAACACACGCATCTCGCTGAAAACCCAGGTCTGGCAAGTTACATTAAATAATGAGAGGACTCATTATTTCCAGAGGGAAATTAGGGGGCTCTTTGATGGATGGCATATTTCAATATCTGAGTGAATTTTTGTGCAGCTGAAACATAAAGCAGTCATTTGACTCCTTAGAGTGGTTGGAGGCACAGAATCAATCACCTGTTCCTTCACACAAAATTAAGAACCTCAGGTGCTCTTGCATTCTTTTAGAGGTGTCGGAGCAAATGAGAGTCGTAATGGCATTTACCTGGCTGAAATTCGCTATTGATAACGGAGTAAATGAGGTATTTGTCTGCTGAAATGTTTCTGACGTGATTGTGGAGAAAAGCTGTGGCATGTGTGAGCGGAATGTCATTGGAATGACCTTTGCAAATGTTGAAAGTTTAAATGCTGAACTTTGTGGCTTTTTACATCTCCCGTTATATAAGCCGGCTCTATCAAAAATGTATGAATAATATATTACAACATATGGGTTCTCCATGCCAGTCTAATTACATGGGATTTAATATAGTTCCATGCATTATCAAGAAGTAAGAATAGACCTTTAATTTGATCCCACTGATGAATTAAAAATATGAAGAAAAGTTAGTTATCCCAGTACATAGCATAGTACCAGTAGTTGTACAAACTATTAATATTAGAATTAGTTTAATGTTCATGTCAAGTTTGTTTTTATAAATCCCATTTTTTAGAGAGGAAGTGGTATACGCCTTTTTCAGGACGGTTATAAATGAGGCCCCTAGTCCTACAGAAATCATTCTAATATGCTGATTTGTTGCTCAATAAGCATTTCTTAATAGTAGGGTTATTTTGATAAATATAGTCAGAAAGTTTAACTGAAAAAAAAAACGTTTTATTTAAATCTTGATACTTACTGTCTATCTCAGTCTTTTGAATACATTTCTGTTATAAATGAGAGCACTCATGTTTTGCATCTTGTTTTTTACGTTTCTGGGCGTAATGTTTTATTACTTTTTATTACTAATTTTGCATCTCACAGAAAGTGACTAAAACCATAGTTGTTCTCTATTTCAAGCTGTCGTGGTGTCAGTCCACCATCATAAATGCAATACGCTTGTCACCTCAAACCTCTCTTTTTCAGTATTACTACACTCTAGTAGAAATTCAGACTTGATTATTAATCATATGTGACCACCTCCACATCTGCTCCAGGGTATCGATAAAAAAATAGCACTTTTGACTTTGCCATTCTAAAATGAGCCTTCAAAGACAGCGCACTCTGTAGCCATTGTTCGATCGCCTGTTGAAGGAACCTCTAAGCATCATTACATTTCAATTCTGCAAAGAGTGACATACAATTTGTAAGGGGGAGACTCCAGGGAAATTAACTCTGAGATGACAGTTCACAAGACCAAGAGTTCTGAAAGCAAAAGTCAATTTTGCAGCCTGCTAGTATAATTATATGCCACCATCTTTGATGGAGGAAGATATTTGCACTTCATTTCCTGAGAACGAATGTCCAGGGTGGAATATTCATATGTTCTAGATATATCTGATTTAGGAAATAATGATCAAATACTAATACGAAAGCAAGAAAAATGACTTTTCAATCATCCACCCGTAATTACAAAATGCAACTTTGTGAAAGACAGTGTTTTGCACTACCCATGTTTTGCCGTTTAAGAGTCTGAATACATTACATTTTGCTTTTATGTGATTATGATACGCTTGAGGCTGGGATTTGCCATGCAAATTTAATATGCTGTACTTGTCGGATAGCTAGATGTTGGTTGTACTAAGCATTCAGATAAATATATAGGAGAGGGAAGCCACGTCTTGAAAGAAGCTGTGTCCCTCATGTGTTGAATCTTTGCAGTGAATAGACTTAATCTCTCATGGCCAAGTGCTCAAGTGTGTGGTGTAATTCAGTGCCGCCGGCACACATTTGATTCTCTGAATCATATCTCGAAGTGATCGCATAAGAACTGCAAATACGTTCATGATATATAATCAACGCCCTTGACTGCTCAAATGCTGTTGTGAGATGCTAAGAAATTAGGCAAAAGAAAAGGTGTGACCCAATGTGTCACTCAAACGTACAAACTTTTATTGCTAGTATAGATTGTGTTTTCATTTCCTGTGCAACCTCCAGGGTTCGTCTTTCTTTCTTTCCTTTTATGGTTTACCGCCCTCCCCGCCACTTATTCACGTGGGGAACGTTGCTCTAGTTTTACCCGCAGATCTCGCCAGAAGTATTGCTTGTTTTCCTAGCGATAGGTTGGAGAACTAATGTTTGGATTTGATCACAAGCTTTGATCGAATATTCAGTTTTATTCAGACCTTTGGAAACAAACAAAACGGAGCTTTTTATATTGAGACGTACGTCTGTGTGGGTCCAAAGATTTTTTTTTTTTCCTTGGTTTAAACAGGCTCATCACTGTCAGCTGTAGATGACTCATCCTATCTGTTCTGTTCAGACACTTGCCTGTTCTATACATGGCAATCATTCCCCACAAAATCAAACACAGCTGCACAAAGCCCAGATAAGATGAGTGGCCAAAAAGTGTCACACAGGCAAATGTTCCACATGAAACAAAGCCTTAACTGCCCTTTATTCTGTGCTGATGTGCTAGCCAGGGATTATTCTGAATGCTCTGTCTGGCAGCAGTTTACTTGGATTAGGGATTTTCATTTTAGAGCAATATTGTATTCATTTGTAATCTTAACAATTTGTTTTCGAATAAACCGTGTAAAGGGATGGTAAACCTACAAATAATTTAATCATAATTTACTTAACCTTTACACAGAAAAATTAGAATTCAATTTTTTAGGATACAACAGCTTGTTCCTGGAGCAGTACCCTTAAAGGACATATTTAAATATGTAAAATATCCGTAAACCCCTTATTTGGCTGTGCTGTGTCATTCCAAGCTGATATGACTTCTTTTCTTTTTATGCATATTTTGAAAACGTCTTTTTGTATATATTTAAAACCCCAGTGAGCATACATTTTTCATTGTATGGTCTGGAACATTCTTCAAAATATCTTAATTTTGTAATTCACAGAATAAAGAAAGGCATACAGATATGGAATGACTTGAGGGTGACATTTTTATTATTATTATCATCATTATTATTGGGTAAACTACTCCTTCACATTGTAATTCAGATTATTTTAAAATGCAGACTACTAGTTGTTTATGTGTTTATGTTTGTTAAAATTTATTTAAATGTATTCTATTTAGCAAAACTGCATTTAATAGTAAAAATGACTGTAAATACATGTATTACACTATGTTTAAAAAAAGGATTTTTAATAAATGCAGTTCTTCCACAAAGATATTAAGTATCACAACTGTTTTAATGTTGATAACATGGATAGTAATAAAAAAAGTTTAAATGTTTCTTCAGCATAACAGAGCGAATTTTAAAATATGTGTGACCCTGAAGCAAAAGTATAAAAGTGCATATTTATATATATATATATATATATATATATATATATA
>JAUYWG010000053.1:6608216-6629067 GCA_034779775.1 Enteromius afrohamiltoni
GGCGGAACCATTAGTACTCGGGTGATGGTTCCCGCTGTCGGCGGCCGGAGAGGGCCACAGAGGAGCGATCTGTTACAATTTCGATGGTCCCGTTAACGTATTCTGTTGATTATAACTAACATCTCAATAGAGTCACTTTTGGGGGGTTTTCCACTAGGAACAGTACCTGATACCTGGTCCTTTTTTTAGTACCACCTCAGTCGAGGTTCCAAGCGAACTGTACCGTTACCAAAACGTGACGTGTAAACTCTGCTGGTCACTGATTAGCCGGAGAAAATCATCATTACTCTGTCACTGAACTTGCCACACGAGACACAACAGACCCGCCAGATTTAAATCAGGACAGCCAGCGAAGGATCAGACGCAACTGTTTAGTTTGAAGAAACGCACCTTTTTGTATCATCCAAAAAATGGCTGTTTCGTGGTATATTTAGGAAGTACAGACATTTCTCTCGTTGATAGCTGAGGAGCGGATCCAGCAAGAGCTTGATGGGGCGACGCAAAATGAAAAATGCTCCATTGTTGTGTGTTTGCTTGTGGCGTGTTTACGATGATGTCACGGCAGTAGAGGCGGCGCAACTATCCACCTTATTTTGCAACGCAGAAGTAAAAACGATGACATATTTCCTTATAATGTATTAGACTTCCGTTTCAGGAGCCGGTAGGTAAGGTGTGTGTAGAGCGATGCCATGGGAGCACACACAGCCAACTATTAAGCACCGCAATAGTAAATATTTAACACACCCGTGGTGCAAAACACATTGGGAGGATGAAATGAAGAATGGCCTGCCATAACTTATGAGGATCTTTTTAATTTTGTGACGTTTTGCAAAATCTATTTTGCAAACAAATACGCAATGTAACAAAAAAAAATACTACAACGTTCTATAGTTCGATAAAAAAGTTTTTTCACTGGTTTATATAAGTTAGCAGTAGTGAAATCTAGTGGTTTCATATACACAGTACAACTGATCTATTTCCAGACCACTGTCGAACGACACGCTTCTTCGGAGGGGCGTGTAAATCATAGCGTTGCCCATATCCACATTCAGCTCTCGTGCGTGGAATTATGATCAAAACAAATTTCTTGCGGGTATTTTTTACTCTTAAACCAGCTGTTATGACACCCCTAACTACACATATTAAAAATAAAGTGCTCTAGAAACTCTAAAAAGTAAACACAAAACTATGGAATCTCAATACAACTACTACTAGCGCAAGCGCTTTACCGGAAATGTAACACAGTTTGAAAATGGCGGAGCCCACATTTACGTGGGAAATAAGATGGATAATGACTCGTGAATAATCCCGCCCACTCTAGAGCGGTACTAAACTGCAGCGGAATCGCAAACGGAGCTGAACTGAGCCGTGCCGTGCCGAGCCGAACCGAGTCGTACCATGCAGTGGAAAAGCGCCATTAGTAGACTGGTAGGGTTAGGGTTAGAATAGGTTGATATGCACTTGCAAAGTTACTCATAGTCAGTAGAGCGTCTTTTGAGAGACCATCACAATAAAGAGTGTACTAGGGATGCTCATTTTAACCGGTTAACCGTTAACTGACCAATTTGAATTTTGACCGATTGATACAATCAGTTAAATGGTTTAGAGGGTCATTTTATTTATTTATTTATTTCAGTATTTTACCTACTCATATAAAATATAATTTTATTTGCCACATTCACACAGCAGCAGAACACAGTTGTTGAGTCCTAATATAGGGAGAGACAAACGCGTTCTGTAACGGAACTCACCTAGAAATGATCGGAACTAACAACCTCATTCTCGGAGCACACGCGCTGTGTGAACGGAACTGGACACGTCATTCACTGCTGAATAGAACCGCTCTGAAGCACAAACGCACATCTAACGGGTGTTTTTATGTGTGTTTTGGGTAACTTATAGTGATGGGGAAATGAGATGCATCTAATCTGAAGAGTTCACTCAAACATTGGTCTTACCCTTAACTTATTCTCATGTTGTTCAAACCGTGAATCGCTTGATTTCTTCAGCAGAACACGAAAGAAAATATTTTGTGGAATGTTTGACGAAATTAACTGTTTCTGTGCATTCAAAAAACTTTCAAGCTCCAAAAAGAACATAAAGGTATATTTAATTAATTTAAATGGTATACTGTTGATCCAGCAATCACAATGTATGAACAACAGATGAAAATATATTTACTTCCAAATCAAAGGAAATGCTTAATTAATGCTTAATTATGCATATGCACAAATTACATCAAATATGATGATACAAATTTCAGACTAAATGATTCTCAAATATGAGACCCAGCAAGGCAGTTGGTTTATGTTACAATAGCAGTGTAGCAATGTTACATTTATGTACTTTTTGGAGTTTAAAAATTCTGGACCCCACTGACTTTCATTTAAAAAAAACAACAACTAGATAACACATTTTAACAAATATCACATTTTGTGTTCTGCAAATATACAAAAGACTGTTGTTTGAAAGGATATGAGGTCAGTAAATTACAGTATGCCAATTTTTTTATTGGGGGAACTGTTTAAAGTCAAAGCATGATCAAACAGCAAAACAGTGCAGATAATTCATTTCAAGCAGGACAACTCTGATACAGCCATAGAAATCAAGGAGCACTGACTTATTCGATTCAATTCTATGTGGTGCTATCCATCCATGGTTAGTGAATTTGTGTGTTCTTCACGCTGGTTTAATTCTACACCGACTGAGGTGAAATGTCTCAAGGCCAGTGTCCGTTCTCGTGACTGCCAAATACACCGGAGCAGCGCTTGGCTTGCATCCAGTCAAACTGATACCTTCATAACAACCTCTTGTTTTAATGAATGCCCTCTTTCTTGTATACATGCAGATCAAGAGCTCACAGCTTGTGTTCCCTGACAGCCAGCCTCAAAAGTATACCCTGACCTGGAGCAACTGGCTCCAATGTCCTAATCACAAGACTCTACATGTGTTGTTATTATTCCAGGCAATGGAATCTAAATGCGTCAGACAAGTGTGTGTATTGTGCTTTGTATGGAAAGGAAATGAGAGAAGTTGACCACACCGACCATGGAGGACTTTTAGGAAAGGATGTGAAAATATACCAATTTTGGTTCTCTTTCATCGGTACATCATTGCTAATGAACTCTGCTTTAAAAAAAAAACATTTAGAAACAAGACTGTGCAATGAAACCATTGTGTACTTTTCGTTTCACTGCAAAAACATTCTAACAACACCTGGTAATGTGCTGTATTTATTTCTCTTAGCCTTAATTCCCGCAGACGTCATGGTTTGGCTTAAGCTAATGGCTATTTACCTTTCTTGTGCTGAATAACCCTCTTAGCAAAATGCTAAAGAGGATGCATCCTTTTTCAGTGACGAGAGTGCTCACAGAACATTCAGGATTTTTCATTTGTTTAACTGTATTCGAGAGTTTTAACGTAGCCTGAAAATACTTTCTGTTTGTTTCAGCTATGTTCTAATGATCCATAGTTTTGACAGTGGCCTGTTAATCACAGTGTTTGCAGAATGCCAGTGAATTTCTAATGACTCTGCGTGAGGGGAGATTTCAGAGCAGATCAAGGCCTGCTAGCAGACACGATCTGTACATAATGCCATCGGGATGCACTAGCCAAACGGATACTTTATTCAGATTGTTGCTTAAAACAGTAGGAAGTCTGTCGTTTTTGGTTAACAGAGCTATGTGAGTGCTGTAAAAAAAACGTGAATGATATCTTAGACTATCTAAATTTCTCATTAAAATTATTAGATAAATACTTAGTGTTTTTTGTAGTTGTTGTTTTGTTTAAATAAAATAAAAGGATGGGCTTTAGTATCATTCACAAGTTTCCACAAATCAGGTTCAGGTTTGAATTGGAAGAGAAAACAAAAATCAGTTTCTTCCATGAAAATGCAAATCTATGGAAGTTATTGATTTGTTGATCATATTCTGGTAGATAAGTTATTCTTTGGCTTTGTCTATGTTTTTTTTTTTTTCATTTTTGGTTTATTATGTCAACCTTACGAGGTGGATAATTCCTACAAATTCATACACCCTGCCTTGTGTGAGTTCATACGATTTGTGCTATGTATTCTATGAGTGGCCAATTCGGATTAATTTGTATGAATGACCTACAGTATTGACCTACGGTTCAGACAATAATATATATATAGATGACTTAGATTTAGAAATCTATTTATCAAAATGTATTTAAAAATATCATAGAAATTCATATATTAAAGTTAAGTATGGTTTGCCCTTGTTGAAGACAAGTCATTCAGTTTGTTGTGGTTGTTATTTTCTTTTCCATTTTCCCTGTCCTGTTAGCTTAAAGTAACTGCAACGACTTTGTTCACCTAAGGCTGTTGATGTTCCCGGACTTGTGGATCTTTTTATTTCCTTCTGCATGCAGATTAAAGAGAATTGGACTTACAGGCTCATTTGTGTGAGTGTACATTACCTGTTTATAAATTGAGAGTGCCTAACCCCTATGTCATAATTTATGATACCGTCTGTAAAGTCTGGCTAATAGCCTTTCTCTCTGAAAAGTGCAGGGCTTAAAGGTTCGCCCGTATTTCATGTCACAGGGACTCTGACATGTCCACTTATTCCATCAAGTCAAAAAGAGACACTGCCAAAAATCCCCCAAAATGTCATTAGCAAGATTACTTTCCTGTTTTTATATAAAACGCTTCCTTTTCTCCAGGCCTTAGCTCATCTGTGTATCTAATGACTTAACATCCAACCAGGGAAACATTTGACAAATGTTGTAAGCTGACTTTTTAACACATGCAGCTAAGTCTATGGATTATTTTCTGGCCGTGTCTCTCAACATGGTTGGCAATGACATGGGTATTAAAATCCTGATGGAGAATATGATTTTTTTATGCTGCACAGCATGAGCAAAAACAACGAATAAAAATAAACCCAGCGTCAGGCATTGGTCTTCAGCCTAAAGGCGGTGGCAAGCATTTGGCAATGAAACCTTAACGTGCGCCAGCCTCAACTCTGATTTATCGCCAGTCTCCTCCAGCACAGAGAGTTCTGCCCAGATAATAATCACTACTGTGCTCAGATATGCCGACGGTACAGACTCAGCTGTGACTCTTGCCATTTCACAATACATGCTGAATTTAAGCAATGAAGAAGCACTTACAATAGAAGTCAATGGGGCCGACTTTTAAAGGTTTTAAAAATCAGGAATGTAAATCTTATTATTAAATAAAGCACTTACATTCATTTTTTTACAAACAGACCTGTATTTACCATTGTTTTGGGATTTAGACATGCTGTCATGGCAAAAATAATGTACATTTGGATATAACTTTATACAGAAAAGGTTAGTAAGTAAAGATGTAAAAATGTAACTATATTTCACCTAAAGATAAAAGTTTAGATATTTAATTTATGCCTTTATTCATATATAAATATTGATCAATTCATAAACAAAGAGTGCATAGAATACGGTAAACACAGAAGCTCACACAAGTTATTATTAATACATTTAAAAGGAAATATATTGTTTTATAAAATAACTTATTAAATTTGAGTAGTCAGGGTGCAAGCTTTTTCTAACATAATCTTTTTTTTTTTTTTTTTACTAATTTACTGAAAAACAAAAAAAAGGTTTTAGAAATGTATATTTACATTAAAATATAGGTTTTCTTGTTTGTTTGTTTGTTTTTTTAATGTTAATTTTTTACTAAATTATTCTGGCAACCAAAGCTGCCAATTTAGTTTTTTACTTAATAAATACTACAGACTACAGAATTTTGTTTTCAGTGAATGTATCAAATGAATCAAGACGTGTAGTATTGTTAAACCCTTTTTAATTATTTATTTCTTTTTAATTTATTTATTTCTTCCTCTTTAAATTCATAGTTTTATGTCTGTTTTGATGTTTGTAAATTGCCCCCATTAACTTTAATTTTAAGTTTCTCAATGTAAATATAGCCTTTTAAGGCATAACGACAATTATTCTCATTAATTACTGTTGTTTGAGTAGCAGTATTAGTCTCCAAGTTTAAAGGAGAGATGAATCTAGGCCAGCATCCCGCTGTGGAGGCCATAACCAACCAGAAGCTTGGCCTTGCCAACATAAACGGACTCCCTCCTCAAAATCTTTCAATTTACTATATAAATCAAGGCATGGAGTAGCGTCTGGCTGATCTGCCGCGGGCCTGAAACCGGAGCTGTCCTGGCAGCAGAGGCAGGGCCAGAGGACACACACAGAGGAGCGGTGGGTTCTCAAAGCGAGGCGGTTCTCTGGAATATTCCCCTACCACTTAATCATACCTCCCTCCAGCTGTAAAAATTGAGAAAAATGCCGTCCCCCACTTTGCTCTTATCTGGGAGCGAGTGGATAAAAGACGGAGATGACAAATTCCAACATGTGTATGTCAGAAGATATACGAGGTGACGGAAGTATTTGAATACTGGAATGAGCTTAACAGCTCCGACTGCATGGCTCAGCAAGGCTCGGAGAGGTAGAGAGCTTAAACCTGCTCTTGGAAGACAGAGCGAAGACTTTATAAAAGGGCCAAGGCTATTTCTTTGCACTTTTCCACGTTGAAAGTAATGTGTTTTCTTAGTGCTGAATGTCAGGCTGTATGATACCGAATATTCACCGTATAATATTCACCATGTAATAGTTTGTTAAGAAGCACTTGGCTGGGCGACGCTAGCAAAACACATGCCTCTGAAATTATCCAGCTATAAAACAACTGAATTGGGAGCCATTACTCAAACTTCTATCGACTGCATTCATTGATGAAGGACAGAGTCTTTGCTTGTTAAACAATAAATTCCTGAGTTGTTTAGATGGATTGGCCTTGTTTTTGCAGCGAGGGGAATATTCTGTTTGAGCAATCAAAGTTGGAGTCACAAGTTTGTGATAAATCTTAATTAAGCCTCTTTGTTTGCTATTGTAAAAGCAGACAAAGGACAGTCTGAGATAATTACATTTGGACCAAAGCACCAAGACGTGTGTGTTTGTGTATAATATGTGGGTGAGATTTTTGCCATCACAGAAAACAGATGAATAAAAATAGAAGAAATAATAATTATAATATTCCATAATCAACTCTTCTCAAGAGAGTTGAGTGCTTTAAAATAGGGGTTTGCTTTGCTTCTTGACAGGCAAAAATACCATGTTATGCCAAAAAGGTGGGATTGTAGAAAGTGGGAGCATGTCTAATTCATTTTAAATCTGCCAAAAGTTCTAAAACAGTTCACATTGCATACAAAACATTTATGCTTATTTAGGCCCAATAAAACTACAGTAAGTAATTTTTTTCTTATATTGTGACCTGCGTATATCACTACAGAGAAGGTTCAGTTAAGACATCCCTAGTGAAAAATAATGTTAAAATGTATTTAATGTCAAGTACTTCAAATACTATACATGTTATGTACTTAATTGCCATTTTACTTTTAGTACACTGAAGTCTGCTAAATTGAAACAACTAATTCTGTTAGCGTTTTAATCCAAGTAAACATTAGTGTATCCGATTCTGCTTTAGTGGAACTGTTGCAAATATACTTCAGATACAATTTAAATATCTTGCCTTTAAAGGCCATATTGCTAAAAGACCATACAATCCTCATCAATAGTGACATTTAAATCACTTTTTAGGCTTAATATTATGAAATGTACATTGAACACATGTAATACTCCAAATAAAGTTTAATTACACTTATACTATATATATCAGTAAGTCTCACGTGACATGTCAGTCAATGTTTTATATAATGTGTACTGTAACATGTGGATCCTTGACCTAATAAAGAACTCAAATGAAACAAAAATGATACAAGTCAGTGGAAAATCCCCATCATAGAAAAACAACTGTGTGCGTCTGTGTTAAATATTTTAAATTAAGTCAGTCATGGGTTTAATGGAAAACCTTAATCTGTTTAAATCATGGATATAGGCCATCACAAACACATCCATAACACACATTAGGGAAATAATTAACAAGCTTCATATTAGCAGAAAAAATACACCATCAGACAATGTGTTTCACAGGCTTTACTGTTCCTTGTTTGAGTTCCTTTTTAGCGGCTGTTAGTATGAGAATTGTCAATGCTATATGTAATGTCTAGCCATTTCCTGTCAGAAAACTAGGCCAGTCAGATGGTGTTGTGTCATATCATTTATTTCATTCTACGCAGACATTTGGCAAGACAGCACTTGGCCAGTACTTTACTTTTTAAGTGTTACTTTGCCTGTGACTGCGTCTGGTTGTGGTGACCCGACACCATATTGGAGGCTGTTTTGTGCTCAGACGATACACTTAGCATTTGTCAACTCAAGCGAAGCCCAGCGAAGTTAAGAACAATCACACAGTGCACATTGTTTACCAAAGATCAGTGTGTGCTCTGGAACCTGGAGTGTGAATTTACAAATTTAGCTTTTCTCAACTCTCATTATGCTCATCAGTGCTGGGCTTGCTCATGAGTTTTCCATCAACTCTGCCAAGACTTGTTAGGTAGAAATATTCCATGATGACTTCAAGGAGCTTCACGTGTTTGTGTGCGAGGGAGAGCGAAACAGTTGGCAGGGGGGCTCTTTGTCTCCAGCAAAGCTTGCAGGTAACCGAATTTCAGCTGAGGTTCATTCAGGGCCTGTCTGCTGGTGACCACAGAGCACAAAGCCTCTTAATATGACAGACAGGAGGTTAGTGGATTTAGTCTCCTCACAGCAGCCTTCTCAGACAGGTAATTAACGAAACGTGGCACGGCAATTTGACCCGGGCTGTCTTCTTTCTAAAACAGGATGCATGATTGCTTACACTTTCATCAGAAGTTCATCTTCCTCCCTCCTGGTCTTTCTCATCTTCCTCATGTCTTCACAGCAGCTTTCCTCTCTGGCTTTTGGATTACATTTGCAGAGTTTAGTTTCACCTGAAATAAATGCTGCTGCAGTCTTAAAGGGGTCATATGATGTTGCTAAAAGGAACATTATTTTGTGTATTTGGTGCAATGCAATGTGTTTACGCAGTTTAAGTTTCAAAAAAACATTATTTTCCACATACTGTACATTTTTGTTTCTCCTCTAAGCCCTGCCTTCTGAAATGGGTTGATTTGTACAGAGCTCATCTTATTAAAAAAGCTGGGTGTGCTCTGATTGTCCAGCTATCCTGCGTTGTGTAGCATTGTGCCCCGTAAACATGACCATGTCTGAATTTGTGATTGAAGAAATGACATACAACAAGCACTGCACTTCACTGCTCAAACACATGTTTAAATAGTAAGCAGCAGGTTTTTTTAATATGAAAACATAACTTAATTAAAGGTTGTAAGTCAGAAGCTCCATACTGTCCTTGCAGAGTTGGAATTGCCTCACTTTAGTCTCTGTGCACAGCCAGCATAGGTTGCTCTGCTGGTTTTAGGAGTCCATCCTCTTTAAATGTGCTGAACACTCTCCAATTTTTGTGTTGAACTGTTCTGGAAAGTGTTGTAAATACAGCTTAACTTCTGATCTCCAGTTATGTCCACATTTAGAAGCGCAAAATAGTTTCACTTTTACCACAAAACACAGCATCTCAGAACAAGGCACTGGCAGCAACATTACAGTGAGAATAATAGCTACGCCTTCTTTGTTTGAGTAAACATTTGGACGGTTATATGAAAATAATCCCACTCTGCGACATAGAAAAGTGGGGGCGTGTGGACAAGTCAAAACTTTTATAAAGAATATATCTTTGGTTTTGAGACTTTAGTCTTTGCTATTTAAATAACATTTAACCATTATCATTTATTTATTTTATAATTTACCATTATGTCATTCCAGCCTTGTATAATTTCCTGTGAAAAATAATAGAATGTTTTTGTCATTGGAAATTAGGCTATTAAGTTTCAAATGCAAAACACTCTAATGGCATAATACAAGTAAATCATTTCACTCTTTTCAAGCCATAGAACAGCTTTGTGTGAGAAACATCCAAACTAGGTCTTCTTTGGTACAAAGTCAAATTGTGAAATGAATCATTCTTCTGAGTCAGATCTTTTTTTTAATGAATCAGTTCACTAAACCAATCTACATTAATTGTTCAGAAACTGCACAGCTTAGTGATTCATTGCAGTCACATAATGTCAGACTTTTATTTATTTATTCATTTTTTTGGTGAACCTTTCCTCAGAAATTCTTTGTGATCCTTATTAGTTTAATTGGGACATAATGGGGTTTCGTTCCACCCTTTTGTCTTGGCAGTTCTGTGCTCTGTGCTGCTTTGTTTCTTGGAAACAGCTTGCATTTACAGCTTGCAAACCTTTCCCCATGACTTTTTGCAAGCTCATTAATTTGAAAATGATTTTGGTCATGTAGCTGAGAGCCTTCTTTGCCTCTAAAATAATTGTAATATGTTTTTATTGCCAAGTGTTCGGGGGGTGCAACATTCTTTAAGAGCAGCAAATGTTTACCATATTGAAGAGCTTTCTGCATGCACGCACATGGAAAATATGGCATGCATAAACGCTCATTAATGCCGAAGAATCATGGGGCCTAATTTATGTTCGACCTTACCACTATTATGCCGTCTTTTCTTTCTCTCTCCATAACTCTATGCACATGGAGTTACTGAGATGCAGAAATTGTGTCCCTGTGGGGGGCACACAGATAAATGAGCAGTTGTTTCAGAAATAATTTGCCCTTTTGAATGAGTGAATACAGTCAATGTTACCTCCCACTAAGAAGCTCTTAAATCTTGTCTACCATCACCATGTTTGCATTTAAGCAGCTTCTTATTCAGTTTTAAAAGCTAAAATATTTTGCCTCATTAAACAAATATATAATGCAATATTAGAGTAGTCGAAAGGAGTTGGACATCCGCAAATGCAATTGACCAGCAAGTTCCCACTCCAAAGGGGTCAAAGTGTTTATAGCACCAGTACCGTAACACCATAGTCAGTAACTCCAATACTTTTAATTAGAAATATTACTGTTGAGGATGGAATCAACATTTTGTATCTTGAGATTAATTTCCTGCAACATTGTGATCATTTTATTGCATAACCTCTTAAAAAAAAGGCTCTTTTTGGCACTTGTTCAATGAAGATCCTTTAGTAGCCTCTGAATATTTCCATTGTTCTGTATAGCGGAAAAAAAAGACCTTGAATTATTAAAATGTTTCTCACGCAATGAAAAATGGTTCTTTTATGTGGAACCCAAATGAGTCCATGCTTCTACTTCCTTTCTTAGATTTCCAAAGTAAGCTGAATACAGTATATTGGTTGATTTTTATTTATTTATGTATTGTTCTCTGTCAGATCTGCCAGTTGCTTCATAGATGTTGGAGGAGGGAATCGGCTCTTCTCTCTTCTCTCCAAAACCATCCCCAGAGGTTTGATAATATTCAAGTCAAGTGAGTGAACTGGAGAGGGCAGATGTTGAAGTTAATCTTGGTGCTTCAGGTTTTATAACCAACATGTTTTCCCCATTTTAGCATTGGTGTCTGTGAATAATGTCTTAGCAATTCCAGCTCTTACAGAAGTGTTGGCGTTGTAAAGCCTTATGTGGTCAATTCACTTTGCTGCAGTAGTTCTATGTCATTCGGACAAAGTCCTTAGTGTTCAACAGTCATTATCATTTTTAACAAGTTTTAACCCACTGATCTTCTTCACTGATTAAATCTTACCATCCTTTGCAAATGCAGCTGCAATCATAAAGACTGTTTGTTGGTAAAACACCAAACATCGAGCTGTTAAGGTTACAGACACTGTCTGTTAAATGGGTTCTCATGATGCATCCTTTTTGGAACTCTGACGGGTCATCCATTTCACCCATGGCTTGTACTAAATGCTGCTCACAACCTATAAGACACTTAGATACAAATCATATACACAGTGTATGAATATACTGTAAGATATACACAAAGATATACACAAATAAACAGATAAAATTAAATTAGGAATATTAGACAATGAAAGTGTTTTTTGACCTAGCATGCTTGTCAGCCTGTTTTTGAGGACTCCCAAAACCAAAATATTAACCTTTCATTACCCATAATTGGCGCACTTTAAATTAAAACCAAAGATATTCTTGCCATGGTTACACAGGTCATTCTTTATGAAGAATATGACAAATATTTGTGATGTGTGTGGCTACTGCACAAGCGGCACTTTTAAAGCCTTGAGAGTCAGAAGAGGTTAGAACTAGTTGAAATCCAACCACAAACAAGACTTTAGAATAAAGGTCACTTGTGTTTTTTGAAATGTATGAAACATCAAATGAAAGGCATTTTCCAGACGTTCAGCACCCAGAACGGAAAGTCCAAACACTGGGAGCTAGCGTGCTCCACAACTGTTCAGTGATGATGACAGGCTTCTTTTTTTTCCCCCGTGATATATGCACAAGCACAGTGGCGAGAGCCACCTGTCATGTGCTGCCGGTACTGGGATTGTTATGTCAGCAGTCTCACGCCGGCCCACATCTCACCCTGCAGCACAACCAAATCTGACATGCTGCCTGTGACACAAGTAAAGTCAAAGCAGCAAGTTTTCCATGCCCGCAGGCTTATAATATTGAGCTTTACATTAAAATCTCTGTGCCACAGTATGATTGTCACTTATGACCCTCAGTGCAGTAAACAAATTAATCACACTCACTGACATGCATGTATACGCGTTGTAAAGCATGTTGTGAAATGCTGTCAAAAAAGTTCAGCCGTGAAGTCATATTGCTATGCATGAGTTTATTTCTTATTGATTCTGCATTTGTGCGTTTTTACTGTTATACCGACCACGTCTGCTGAAGGCTCTGTAGATTGGAGTTGTGATATTTTAATTCATTGGTCAATACATGTTAATGGAACATCATGGTAGCAGTCTAACTCAAGCAGAGTGTGGAGGAGGGCTGTACTTGCTGGAGTCGTTCGGGTTTTCACAGTAAATCAATACTCTAAAAACTGCTTGGGCTTTGAGAATTTAACTCATAGTGGGTAAAGAGAGGAGATAATGGCGTGGATATAAACGGAAAATAAGATTATCCTTTATTGCTAATAACACAAAAAAATCAGCAGTGTTGTGATTACTGTATGAGCATTATTTGTTCTGACAGCATACATCCAGCAGATCTACTCAGATGAAGCAGCTGATACTGATGATTAAATATAAAGCAGAAATCCATGTTTTTTTCAGTATTTATTAGTAGCAAATAAGTTGCTTTCAGTCTAACAACAAACCATGTTAGACAAACAATACTTCCCTGAAATGTTGTCCAGGAGCCAGTATGCATTGTGGTTTAAACACTTTACACATTAACTGTTAAAGAATAAAAAAAGGTCCATGTCCATGTTTCATCGAAAGTTATTTATACAATTTAGTAGTGTGACGTGCTCTGGCCAAAAGGTCAGAAAGTTAGTGTGTCGTGTTGCCATGATATTTTCTCAAAAACCAAAGCAAAGATATAAGTGAGTATTGCGAGATAAGACAGAGCTGCAAAATGAAAACTCAGAATTGAGGGAAAGAATTCACAATTTTAAGATTTTAACTAACAATTCTAAATTTATAACACAATAGCGAGATAAGATTTATAAAGTCAGATTTATGAGAAAAAGTCAGAATATTTAAGTTTGTACCTTACAATTGTGAATGTAAATCCTGCAAGATTTTTCTCAGAAGAGAGAGACAAAACTCAGAATTGCAATTTCAAAAATTATAATAACATAATAAAAACACATTTAGCTTTTTTTTTCCATCCCATGGCTGAAAAAATGTCATTGTTTAACCATGTTGTATCAATTATGTAAGATGTACGGTATGATGTTATTTCTTCTTTGAAACACAGTGTCATTATTTATTTTCAAATGAGAGAGATAGAGTCTAAAAAATTCTAAATATCTTTGTGTTCCAGTGAAGTAAATTACAAATTTCCATGTTTGACCTATCCTTTAAAAAATAGTCTGCAGTATCAGAGGACTATTACATTTATAGGAAATTCTATAATCTCCACATTCTAGCTGGCAAAATTTTGCAGAAAGGGCACAAACATTTACAAACCCTTTGTGAATGAGAGAGCTAATAGCATCGTTTATGCACTGAGACATCCAAATCCCTTTGCAGGAGCTGAGAGACTCTCTCAATAAACTTAGGTTCTCTTTCTCTCTCTCTCTCTGCTTCTACAAAAGCACCCTTACCTCGCTGTTTCAGACTGACACTTTTCTTCCTCAATCAACCCTTTTCAAACTCCTCCTGGGAGACGAACCCTCAGGTAGCATCACATTTCGTCCTCTGGGGGCACGTGAAGAACAAAGAGATGACCAGCTGGCCAGACACAGTTCTGCAAACCTGCACTTATGCAAATAAAGTATTGTGCGAAGATTTATTATGTGCGTGATTGGCAGATTTCCGTTTCCATGGTGAAAGGTGAGGGCTGTTTTGATCGTTGCGCTGAGAATCAAGTTCTTTGTCTGTGTTGAAGAAATGCTTTTTACAGAACCTTGCTCTTGTAATGTCTGTGAATCATATCAAAATGAGGTCTTTAGAAGAAGGGAAGTAATAATATTTATCTATCCACATGCCATTAAGCCATACTAATAAAATTAGACAATGCGGCCTTTCTCAAAGTATGTGAATGCGGTTTTATGTGCGAGTGCTCATAAAATGAGGAATAGTTTTTGTCACTCAGTTTTATCCCAGCCTTGCAGGTGGGTATTTCTCTCAGACAGTGTTTGTACTTATGAATAATGGATCTTTGAGAGGTGACAGATTAAGTATCAGCATGTATTCATTATTTAACAGGCACATGAAAGGACTTTGATAACCTCCACACAGGCAGCCATTTCTCCTCTCTTATTGAAATGTCTGTGGCTGTGAATCAGTGATATACAAACCTGTTTGTCCCCACGGATTGCTTTGGACTACAACGTTGTATATTTTCCCTGCTCTTTTTTTACTCCCCAAATTGCATATAATGCACCCCACGACAGGCCATGATTTACCGTAGAATTGATTGGTGCACGTAAAAGTTAAGTTAACTTTGTTGATTGATTTATGTGAAGTATTTTAACTCAAGCAAACCTTTGTGTTTGTTCTTCTGTTGCGGTTGGAAATCTGAAAGCGCTCCAGCGCGGTTGAGATTTGAGATGGGAGGTAAACTGAAGATGTAACGTTCTACGCAATGATTTCCTCTTGGGATTCGAGACCACGTATCCAAACATTCAAGACCTCCTCATTGCCAAATATGACATCCGATCACAGGTTACACACAGACAGAAATATGATGTTTGTTCAGAGGATTATGGGAAATGAGCCCCTTTACGGTTTTGTTGGCTCAGAAATAAACCGTCGCTTGCGTCAAGAAGCCATATTGTTGGCCCTGCTCTCAAATGTTGACATTGGCCCCTAAACATGCTGATGCTGATAATGATAACAGTAATGATCATTAATCCTGCTCTTGATTAAGTAGATTTGGATGTTGCAAAGGTGATTCTGTCACGCTGATTAATATCTCAGGGAGTTCATTCGAAACCTTTCCAGAATCGCTCTCGAAATTCCTCTTTTGTTTCAGGCAAAACGTGTCTTATTCAAATGGCGAAGCAGCTGTCTGTGCTCTGTTAAGACAGCTTTATTCATAAGCACGAGCCATAATAGACCCCCTAAATTCTGTCTGTTTTGTCACAGATCATTTGTCATGAAATGAGTGGGCGAGGATTAGAAATATCCTTGTGCACATTCCGTGACATTAGCCAAATGGATAATGAACGATTAAATTTTCATTATTCCACAACACTCTAAATAATGTTTGCCCTGTTTGAGGTCAATGAGGTTCCTTTCTGGCAAACAAGGACACCACGTCTGATTTACGACGTCTGATTGGAAGAAAGTTCAAAATAAGGTTGCATATCCGTTCCCCTGTCTGCCCTTCAAATTAAAACTTAACACCAAAGTTATACGAGTTGAATGAACTTTAACAACTGCGTGTCTATTTCCCAGCTTACTAACTGTTTATCATTATGTACAAATTGCATTAATCCTCACGTTCAGTTTGGGTCCCTCAGGCCATTTTAGCTTAAAAATTGGGTTCCACTTTATAGGTGGCCTTAACTACTTAATGTACTTTTGAATTGATCATTTGGTACAATGCACTTATTGTGCACATGCATGATTTTACATTGTACTTATGTTTTTAAAAATACCTCTATGTAGTTACATCTGTAATTATTTTCTGTAATTTCTAATTTGACCCATCTATTACACCTTAACCCACCCTTAAACATATCCATACCCCCATACCTGTCCCTAACTTTACCCATATCATAACAGTGTTTTGCAATACAGTATAACCATAATAAGTGCATTGTATTTATTTTTAATGTAAGTGCATAGTAGTTAAGGGCACTTAATATAAAGTGTGACCAAAATCTGTAATTAGCATTAAGCTCAGGTAAATACTCGATTACTTTTCCCAATTACAAATAAGTTAGGAGTTAGAGAGCAAACTTCTGTCCTCTGTTTAAAAAATACTTCTAACTCACAGTACAGTATGTTTGGGACTAGGATATAAAAAATTGAACACTGATAAATGCAATGTGATTTGCCTGGTATACACAGGATACTGGCTGTTGTATATTTTTTATTTTATTGTATTTTTCCAAGCTGACACATTTACAGTTACATTTATGAAGTACAGTACATATGTACCTATTTTGTGGTAAAGCAGAGGGATATAGCTTCAAAAGTTTCCAGTAATACACCCTCCTGGGGTTTGTTTAGGTCAGAGGGACATATTTATTTTTATCTGCAGGGAAAATAAGAGTTTAATTTTGAAATTACTTTTATTATGTTTCCACATACATCACTGAGACCTCTGGGACCTTAAAACAGTCACAATAGGTATTTCTGATGGTAAAATTCTTATGTAGTTTCAAAGCAATAAATGATGCAAAAGTTTTAATACTTAAGAAATCCTAGTTTTTATTCCTACATTATGAAATTCATTTAAAGAATTTTAGCGTTTTGTTAAAGTGGCTCGTTTATGAGATTTTGCTGCATGCTCCGGGGTTCCTTGTTCACTGCTTTCAAATGAAGGTATTTATATATTTGGAGTGTGTTGGTAATTAGATCATTTGGCTCTGATAAAAACGAACTTTACAAGCACAAGATGATCATTTATTATACAAAGGCTGTGCAATGAAATACAGCACCTGGGGAACAGAAGGCTGTAAAACAGGCTGTGCTCTTTTGCTAGATTGGTGCAGTGCGGGCTGTAGGAAAAAAGCGTGCAACACATTATTATTGCATGTGCTCTGCATATATTATAAACACAGTTTCACAAATATAGCTGCTAAAAAAATGTATTCCGCTATCTGATGCCATTTAATACATTGTTTGTTGCGTGTTATTAGTGGAATCTGTGAGTAATCTCTTAATAAACGATCTGAATTATTATTTAAATGGTTCCACTTGTCATTCTGATCTCAGACTTCATGTCTGATCGCTTCTGTCTGGTGTTAAAAGGCCTGAATATTTCCTGATCCCATCCCCCTATCTCTCTACAGCTTCACTTCCTGTCAGTTGTGATCTATCTTATCTAATAAAAAAACGCCAAAAAATAAATCTTAAAAAAAAAAAACTTTTAAAAAATGGGCTTTGGTCTGGCTCATTCATTGAAAAATATCTAACTTCCTTTTCAAAGCGTTTAGATAAGGATCTAGCGAGCTCACTGATTTTGTTCCAGGTATTTATTTCACTTCACGAATTGGCATGCATCACTATGCATAAAACTTCCAATTAATTGCTTTATTTACGTCTAAAACCTGCCGCACTGGCTGCTAGTTAAAAGAATTACAGATTATCCAGAAATTAATCTACCAATAATATATAGGTAAGTGTTGAAGTGCCTGACAAAGGGCTGTGTGATGATCAGATCTTGATGTGATATATGATATTAGAGGCCATTAGATGTACTAAAATATTCATGAGTGGAACATGATCCTGGTTATTATCTAGCACCTCCTAAACAGGTAATTGGGTGATGCCCTTTCACTGATTGAAATTGCATTTTATTCTTTTCAGATTGGATGGTAAGAGAAACTATTTACAGTTAGGCCTGCAAAACATCTGGACTTTAATCTAAACCAGAGTCTGCATATTGTCATAATGTCCTTGCTGTCTTATGATTCAGTTCAAAAGACCTTGAAAGCAGATGCGGTATGCTCTTAAAAATAATATGTCTTTAGTGGCTCTTTACAGCTCTTCAGAAACCTCTTCTCATCAAGAATCTTCACTCTGTAGGGTTCTTCGGTTGCTGTGTGGTTTTCTTGGAGAAGTTATTGATGTTATAGTACATTACACAGTACAGTAGGTGGGGTGCATCAGACTGTAAAACGGTTTTTGGTTCAAAAACTTTTATTTTAAGCATCTATCTATCTATCTATCTATTGTTAGATTAAAAGATACACTTGTATTGTACTTTCATGGAATTTTTAACATTGCTACCATAGTGTAATTAAATGTTATATAACAGTTATATACATGTTATATAATACAAAAATGAATTTGAGGTAATGGAGTTAATAAATAAAGTTATTTAAATCCATTTAACATTGAAAATAATTTATGCAGAATATTTGTCATTATTTTTGTTTCCCCGTGAGCAGCAAATTTGAAGTGACTGCATGGCCATTAAAGAAAATAATAATAAAATAAATAAAAAGAAAAGAAACAGGTAAGTCCAGTGTTGACAGCTTCATTGAATATAATTGGAGCCGTTTTGTTTTGACGTGTCAAGCTGCACTGCACCACTTGCATCCGGTGTAGACTGCGAGAATTGCCTTCCTATTTTTTTTTTTTTTTACCATGTGAAAAAAAAGATAGCAATATCTCATCAGTAATATTTCTTAGGATCTAAACTTCACCTTGCTAGTGACAGAAAGGTCACGTGTACCCAAGGCTATGCGGTATATGTTTATCTGTGACCTATTAGCGCAGAGAGCTGTGAATGGAAAGAAACATTTCAAATTTTGATTTCCACATCATTAATAAAAGTAATTTACTATGTTAATATCTTGTCTCAACTGCAATTAACTCTGAATTATCAATGACCTTGACCGTGCGACCTCACAAGCTCATGAAATTCAATGTAAAACTGTTGCAGCTTGCCTGTTGGCAATGTTATTTAGCGGCGTAACATGCAATGCTACAGCCTTTTCTTGATCTCCGTCCATGCAGACACTGCTGTCAGTTCTATTTTTCATCATCAGTACTGGAGCAGTTATTATGAATACGAAAAGCAGAAACATTTCCTGTCGAGTGTTTTTGTGAATGTGGAAATAAGTAGGACGTTTCATCATAATTAGCACTTTGGGAAATTTGGGGATACATGTAAAGTATACAGCACAAAATGTTCCAGCTTTGGGAAAGTTTGAAGAGACGGAAAAGTCTGAGCGTCTGCTGAGAACAGTCTCTAGGGGTGGTTGAAAGCCATCAATCTGTTGTTTAGAAAAGGTAGTGTTTCTTCTTGGACTGAGGCATTCGTTCAATCTATGAGAACTGCAGATTAGAGGAACAACATTATTTTAGCAAAAGGTCTGTTTCACTGATAGAGATCATCTCACCCATCTGATGGCATCTCTTTAAAACTTTTCAGAGTTTACTCAACTTCATGTTTGATGACGATGATTTTCCTTCTTTTGCTGAAGAACATTGCAAAAATCTTTTAAAGCCTACTGAGCTAAGTGTTAATAAGTATTATGAAATAGATTCATAGGGCTTGTGCACTATGACTATCAACATAACTTACCAGTTGGGAACAAATCTTTATTTTGAGTCATATCTTTTTAAAGAATCAGCTGATCTAGATCACAAAACAGGTGTGAAACATTCCTTTACAAATCAGACTCATTCAGTATTCATTCAGACTCACTTATCATAGTTTTCAGAAGTCTTTGAACATAGCACATGAGTATATGGACTGCTTTTAAGATAATTTTATGATACTTTTATGGTCCTTTTGAAGTTTGAAAGCCTCAGTTACCATTTTCTGTAATTGCATTGAATAAAACTGACCAGTATTAAAGTATCTGATTATTTCCTTTTGTGTTCCCCGAAAACAAGTCATGAGTGTTTAAAAACAACATGAGGGTGTGCAAATGATGACAAAATTTTCATTTTTGGGTGAACAGTGCCTTTAAGCTTTCCTCTGTTGTACTAGGGAATGTTTCATGCTCTTGTAAGATTTTCTCCACAGGTTTTCCCACAGGTCTTTGCCTCCAGGTTATTGAATCGATGTGAACAATATCTTGACTTTGCAACGACGACACAGAAAGCCTTTAGAGGAGAGATGAGAGCAATGATATATTGATGCATGTTCCTGCGTGTGTTGGTGTGCGGGGTGAGATGAGTTTTGAGAATGGCCAAGTTGGAAGAAAATTGATAAGTTGAGTCACATTTCTCGTTGAAGCTATAGGAACTGCAGCCCCTGTCATCAGAAAGACTTCTTATTTTTTAAAGGTTTTGTTCAATGAATCAAAGCAGACAAATTTCAAAGGCTGCAAAAAAAAAACTGCATTTTAGACACCATTGAACAACTAAAACCATTTTTATGAAAGACTCAAAAAGTTTTACTACTTTTAACTTGACAAGGTGTCTTAAAAGGCAGCATTCATCGTGAGGAGCTATTGAAAAAATATTGCAAAATGGATTGCCGTGGACCATAGGCCAAGCTGCAGTGAAAAACGGTGAAAACAGGGCACCTTAAACTGCATATGAAAGAATTTTCTGTACTGATTCTTTTTCTAAGTGCATTTTTGCCATCTGTATTTAGAATTTTGTACTACATTAAATTGTGTTTCAGGGTTAATGGAAATGTTTATTTAAAAAAAAAAAAAAAAGATATATATATATATATATATATATATATATATAAAAAC
>JAUYWG010000053.1:6629430-6650853 GCA_034779775.1 Enteromius afrohamiltoni
ATGCTGATCTGACATCATGAGTATTGCACAGGTGTACCTTATACTGCCCACAATAAAAGGCCACCCTGGAATGTGCAATTTAACTAAGAATTGTTTTGCATTTGATAGGATCTAGACATGATCTAACAATTTAAATCCATGCTTATTTTATGTATGTATATACAATATATATTCCGTGGTGGAAATGAGCTTACGTTGAAATCAGAACAATACAACAACAAAAGTCATAACTGTAAACACCTGAGAGCCGATAAGACTATAAATCTGCCATTTTGGGATGTCGTGCCTTTCCTGTAGACGGATTTGATAAAGTTTCTGGCCATGGGCTGGCGAAGGGTCACTTCTCCAGTGTAGTCTAATGTGTTGGTCACGCTCTCATGAGATCGCTGAAGGTCAAAGCAGTCAGCACCCAGTGGAGAAACTTACTTCGTGGTATGTAGCAACACATAATGTGCCTTCAGCATGCTGGTAGCTTTTTCCCTCGCTTCAGGTAACATTTAAGGCATAATGGAAGGCATTATGGAAAGCCAGGGCCATTTTCTCGTTGTGGCTTAGGCTTTGAATTTATATGTGTGCCATTAGCCATTAGCATCATTCATATATATTGGATATTTGTAATGGCAAATTTTCAGTTCAATTTAACCCTCTTAATAATGTCAGACTATGAATTATGATTACATAGAAATGTCATGAATCACCACTTAGAGGAAATGTATTGTTTGTGGGACATTATGAAGCAAATCATTAGGCAGCAACAGAAAAGAATTAAGTTAACAGACGCAGGAAATATTACTGTCGGGTTAATGATCTGTTTGCAATGCAGGAATCAGAAAGTTGCTAATGTGGTTTGTTTTATAAAAGTGCCATGGAAATGAAATATGCATTCATTATCGGAATACTTCAAGCTGTTCAGCTAAAATATTTCAATCCAAATTTGCACTAGAAATGGGAAGTATTAGCAGTGTAGAAGAACAAAACTCCTTTGTAACCCTTAAGGATAAAATCCATAACTGCTGCTTCCTCTGAATGTCAAAAATTAGGTAAATTGAAATTGTATTGACTCTGCCCACAGGTTTTATTTTTTAGACTAATGCATTTTTGTAACCCATAATGTTTTACGTCCCACTTTTGCTATTTGTTTAAGATTTGTGGGACTGAATCACTGCTAATTGATAAAAAAAAAAAATACATATGCAAATTGCTCTCTGCCCTTAGAGAAATGCTTACAGTTATGACAGTTGTTGTTTCTCATTGTATTTAATAATTAAACAGCAACAAGCATCCAGAGTGGTGCTTTTACTGCGGATGCTGTCAAATAATTAACTTTTTTTTTACTGGCGAGCTCGAAACAGCAACCTAAAAGTAAACGGTTTGTTAGGTCTCATGCTAACATTTGACTTAATTCAGGAGGGAGAAGAAATGAGGCAGCATCAGTCAACATCAATCTGTGATCTGTATTTAAGGGCCGACTATGAAACAACAGCAACATTAATCAAGCCGCCCATCCAGATGTTCTCAAGGTCAGACTGTTGCACACAAAAGGCTACATACCTGCCCAACACTACACTGTAACCGATTTATGTAATTTTAACAGTGTTTTACTGTAGTATGGACATACAGTATTTTATGTAAACAGAAAAAGATTGTGGGAAATATATGGTCACTACTGTATTTATTTACTACTGTATAGCACACTACTGTAAATTTACTTGCCCACGAAAAATGGCAATGGCAATTTTTTATTTTTTTTTTGGGCAGAAGATATGTATATCATTTCTTGTATAGTACATAAATGTTAGTATATTATTAAACAGCAAACTGTTTTTTTATGTCGGGAGTTGGAGGCTTTTTTCTGACTGATGGCCGGAATGCCGCCAAAATACTCACAACTTCAAATGGTGAGTAAGTTAAGGTCACCTATACTAGTCGAAAAAAACTCTAGGTAAACTGAGAAACACGTTTGTTGGTCTTCCTGTGCATTAATGCAAGTTAGCTTGTCTGGCCAGATGTCATTTAACTTCAACAGCGAATTAAGGTGAAATACTGAAGTAAAGTGTGTCAGGGCGTCATTGATTCAGTGAGATTTTACACCGTATTTTCAAGTTACTTCTTTTGTTTTTATGTTCAGGTTTCTAGTCTGGACATCGTCTGCAATGTCGGAGGTGTATTTTGTAGCCTTATTAATGTTATTGATGATAATATCAACTGGCAAGTTAACTAAATTAGAAACGTGGGTACCGATGAAGTACAGTATGTAACCTTAGAGACAGTCCCTAAATTTACTGACAGACGTACGTTAACATAAGCGCAAGCTAACGTGAACCTATTGAGGAAAACTGACTAAAACTGTTAAGAACATATTTTGTATTTTATTTTCAAGTTTGTGGTCATGTCGTCTGCATTGGAGGTGTATTGGAGTCTTCTCTTGAGGCTGCTGTCTTATCGGTGCTAAAAACAGGTGAGCTTCCATTTAAGGTAACATATTTTTCCAGAATTTTACCAGAATTTCTATCTTCTATCTTCTATCTAAAATATCTAGGTTCTGGCTTTATTTGCGTGTGCTGATCGATCGGCATATACCTGAATGAATCAGAAAAAACGTCTCTTCTGCTCACCAAACCTGCATTTATTTGATCCAAAGTACATCACAAAATACTATTTTAAAATACAATTCAAGCTAAAAATATGTTGTTGAATATTTTCACTATTTTTTTAAATATAGTGTAATTTATTCTTGTGATCAAAGTTAAAATGTTAGCATCATTACTCCAGTCTTCAGAGGCACATGATCCTTCAAAAATCATTCTGATATTCTGATTTTGCTGCTTTTTTCACTGATGAAAAGAATTTGAAAGAACAGTATTTACCCAAATTTATAATCTTTTGTAACTTTCCAAATGTCTTTATAATCACTTTTGATCTAGCTATTTAAAACATCCTTAACTGAAAAATACTCAACTGTTTTAACTATTTATGTTATAAAGAAACATTTATATTAGAATGATTTGTTAAGGATCATGCGACACTAAAGCCTGGAGTAACAATGCTGAAAATTCAGCTTTGAAGTCACAGGAATAAATTACATTTTAAAACATATTAAAATAGAAAGCGGTTATGTTGAAAAAATAAACATACATTACAATATTACAGCTTTTGCCATATTCTGGATCAAACAAATGCAGGCTTAGTTAGCAGAAGCATTAAAAAATCTTATGTTTAAAAACTTTTGGCTAGTATATACTTGCTGATACTTTAGCTTTTTTTGCATGTTTATGTTTTTTCATGAAACAAAGTCCCCAGGCGACTCTAGTGATGCCCTTTTTTCAGGTAGTGAATCCAAGAGGTCAAGATTTGTCATTTGTATTTTAAAAAAAGAACATGTTTAACAATAAAAAAAAAGAATATTAGCAGAACTACTGTAAAGCTCATGAATTATTTTGATTTTGGGGGGGCAGTGGAAGTAAAAATAATGGTTTATACATTTGGATAGGTTTTTTTTTTTACAGGTAATTTTTTTTTTAATTAAGTGAAAGTAAACTCTGTAGTACTGATACTGTAAAATAATAATACAGTTATAATACTGTAAATACAAATACAGTAAATATTTTTAACATCCAGCTCCCAGTAAGTTACTGTAAAATTTACAGCAACCTTTTTACTGTGTAGGGGAAATGCTGCATAATATTATCATTTTAGTATAATGGCAGTTTCCCACTGCACGCATCAGCAGGGCGTAAGCAGCGCATATCATCAGTGCCGTGATAGTTTCGGCGCTGAGTCTATTTTTGCTGCGCCGCTGACGCTGAATTAAAGTGACAGTGCCTTGTTCTTGATCTAAACTGACCCGATTAACTTAAAAAGTAACAGATTTTACCATAAAATCGTGTAAATGATGTTTTTTGTGTTTCACACTCACCATATGCAAAAATAAAATGCACAAAAAAACACAATTTACACAAGTTTTTGCCCAAACTTCACATGTCTGTTGAATGAATAAAACTAGAGGCATTTGTTAGCTTTAAGATTAGTATTTCAATTCAATTATTCAATCCAAATGCACTTTTTTGTTGGAAATCTTTCCTAAATTTGTCTTGGATTCTCAAAGTGTAACCTATTCAATCTAGCATCTGCACGCAAGCCTTCCTTTGCATGGCAAAATATAATATTTCTTAAACAACATGTGAGACATCATTTTTGCTGGCAGGCTCTGCTATTTTTTCATATACAAATGTTGAGAACTTTTCTCAAGATTGTGTAAACTATAATAAGGCAGTTGCATAACAAAGTATGTTGGCAATAAGATAAATTAAAGCACACAGTGTTCAGAGAAGATTGCTGGAAAATACGACAGGAATAAGATGCTTCTCTGTAGGCTACTGCAGTACAAGCCACGGTTCAGCTGTGTGTGGCAAACGCTGCCAGTGTGAAAGCACAAACGGCGTGCGCCGCTCCTGCTCTGCTTACGCCCTACTGATGTGTGCAGTGTGAAACCGGCGTAATGCTCATCTGGGAGGACGATCGATAGCTGTAATTGATTTGGAATTTGTGAGACAATAACTCTTTAAGAGAAGAATTACAGATATGCACTGAACCTTTAGAGACATTCCTTCAGTGAACAGATTTGCAGGCTTGAGCAGAGAGAAACTGTTTAGAGCAGAGTCAAGTGCAATCATCTCATGATTCGTCATTTACCGTTTGTATGCAAAAAATTACTTCACAGCAGCAACATTGTAATCACATATCATCTGCTACAGTTAACACACAGTTCCAATACACACTACACAAAATATTGTGTTTAGAAAGATACATAAATAAAAACCAAAGGCTGGGCAAAATAATAATATATACAGAATATATATTCTGCATCCTGTGTGATTCTTTTATTCCCTGAAGTAGCAAACAGGATGTACAATATTTAAGTGTTGGATTATAATTTAACACTTATATATTGTTGTAATCTCAAAGGACCCATGTTGCTTTCAAATGTCTTGTGCAGTTGCACATGTAGAAATAAATCATGAATAAAGGTGGCATACTCTTATAACCAGATATCACTTGAGGGGGCATACAATCGGTAAGTGTTTACAACATGCTGGAGACATCTGTCATGGTTTTTATTCCTACACCGTTCTTCTCGGGAGATTGAAACTGTATCTGTACAGGGCATTGAAACACATGATGAGATCTCTTCAGAGGATTATACAACCTTATCTCCCTAATCAGCTGAAAAGAGTTGAGGATGGTTTGATCTATGAAAAAATCTTCTAGGCGAGCAGCCTGTTTTCAAGTAGTTGTGATCACCTTATAATCCTTTTATATGAATTTAGAACAGCTTGGAGGATTTAACGACTGCTTTCATTGCTGCTGGCTGTCAATGCTTCATGTGAGATATACGGCAGAGTGGCAAATTCATGCAAATTGGTGTTATTGTTCAAAAATGATCCAAGAAAATAATACATTTGTAAACATTTTCTTTAAAAGAAAGTGTGAAATACATCCTCTGTGTCATGGTAGAATAAGCAGTCCTTAGTTTGATATGTGGCCTGTCATATTAGCTCAGGGAGCCAAGTATGGACACATTAATCAGGTCAAAAGCTCCTAGTAAATCACTTTCAACCCAAGGCTCTGGTTACTGCTAAAACACAGATTCGTCAGGAGGTTGTGTGATTGTTTTTCTTCTCGTTTTTTTTTTTCCTTTCTTTCTTTTTGATATAGCCTACTACTATTTTTTTCTTTTTTAAATATGATTCCTGGTAGAATATTTGCAGTGTATATAGTTGTAAAACCTTTACTTAAAATTTTATAAACAGAAATGAAAGAGGCTCAGTGTGCACTGTGGTCTTGAAGTTATCTTATTAACATAACCAGAGCCGTTGAGAAACAGAGTTGTAACACTCCCATATGCTTCTATAGGAACTGAGGAATGCAGAAGTGTGTCATGGAGCGACCAATAGTTCCAAACAACAAATAGTTCCAGCATTGAAGTCCATCCATTTCAGTGCTTCTCAAGCACACTTGCCAGAAAGTTGAGGAAATTACAGCAGTTTTTGGTTTACCTCTTTGATATCTGGCCAGTAGTGGTATTTTATGAAATGCCTTAGTTAACGTTTATTTTTTAGATAATAGGCAGTTATGCTGTATATGGAGTTAGAGCGAGAAACTCCTCAATAGAGATAACCAGATGCTAGTTATCATATTTTTTATGTTTTTAGTCTTTCTGCAATCTTTCTCTCCTTGTAGGTAAGCTGAATAAGTTTCAGTGGAGACTGCCTATTAAAGGAAAGAGTTTCCCTGAAATATTGGGTTAAATTCCATATTTGCTGACCTTTTTAACATTCACTTATACATGAATGTCATAAAATAATACTGGGATGTGGGCATAAGTGCGCTTTTTAAAAAAGCAAAACTTCACAACTTTTGATAATGTCCTAAAACAAAACAAGACATAAATTAAATAAATAACCTATATAATAGCAGTCATAATAGCTTATTTATTTATTAGTTAAACCATGGCATTACATATTAAGGGCCACCAAATGCCTCTAATTTGCCTCTGTGCTGGAATTAACAAAATAAAAATTAAATTAAATCAAATAAAATAAAATAAATAAATATATACATTTTAACACTAAATACCATGCTTATTGTAGTATAAATAAGCATATTTGAAAAAAAAAACACTCAGGGAAAATTACTACAGGGAAATAAAATATGATTGTAAAACGTAGTCAGCGTAGTTATCAATACACAATCAATGCACATGACGTGTTAATAATCACTAAAAATGGCTGCAAATAATACTGTCCATTGATAGCGTGGAGTTGTTTGGAACTATTGAGAGTTAAGAGGCTGTTCCAACCATGGTTCCAACTTCCAATGAGTGGATCACCCATGCTCGAGTGACAACACCTCTGATTGGTTATCGTGCTAAGTCTGTGATGTTATTTTAATGCATTATCTTAATTATGTACACACAAGTTTGTAGTGCAAACCGTTTATCCGCAAATTGTTATTCTCCCAATCATTTATTTATAGCTTCTAACAAACTCGTCAGCCTCTCTTCCGCGTTGAGGAAAAAGGTGACATTACCGGAATATTTGTGATTATAATATTTTATGAATCACTGTCACCCACATCCAAATTACATTAAATACATTGCTATGTAAATAGTGTTTAACAGTCTCTGTAAATGTGCCATGTGGCTAAAACTGCTACATTTACGAAGCTGATTTTAAAGCATTGTAAACATAATTAAATTTTTCAACATAAATGATTGAACTAAGTTATTGATTAATAAATTGAATTTAATCTGACATAACCAAAACAGCCAGTATATTAATCAATAGCAATTAGCTTTTATAAGTGGAGCAGAATAGCCTGAGCCATTTGAACACAATTAGATGATTTTCCTTCATGTGGTGTGATTTCTATTCAATTATTTACTCGTCTGACACCATAATGTCTTTGAGGGCTTTTGCCGCAAATATTGGTACGTGATTAAGTGTGAATAATTTAAAGTGATTGACAGCTTAGGCTAATATCTGTAAAACGTTTATTGCAAATTGATTTGATTGAATATATTGAGTGAATATATTAACTGATATATTAAACTGAAACATGTTATGCTAGCAGCGGTGGATAGATTAAACGTTGGCCAATATCAGGGTTTTTATTTGTGTTTTACTGCTCGCAAGTGAGTGCATATGACAAAAATAATCAAACAAGACAATAGTGGATCCAATCTGGATGTACTCGCCCCACATGACAATACTCAATTTGTTTAGTGTCCACATGCAGGTACGTTGATTTGATGCAGAGTTGAAAGCTCAGGAGTCAAGAGAACCTCCTTGTTTGTTTTGATGTAGTGCTTAAAGCAAAGTCATCCATCACCCCCTCTGACAGAGGACGAAATAGGGTCCATGTCGCCGAGATCCCCTGGGGTTTCTCCACTGCCCCTTTGGGCCGAGACAACAGGTACAGGAATGATAACATCCGTCTCATTGTCCGCCAGTTCCAATTAAAAGATCTAGATGATTTTTGACCATAGTGAAAAAGCTTTAGTAAGAGACAGCTTTGTGACTTTTTATAGTCATACACTCCTCGTCAGCTCTCTAGATGAATGTTATAATTGGCAGTTGAACTATACCACGCTTCATTATTCATATTGTGCCGTTGGTATCTGTGGAAGGCTGTTTGAAGGGGAAACATATTCCCTTTGGACTTCCCATGAACTGGGTGTGATGCCACAGCAGCAACTTGAAAATTCAATTTTTTGTTGACCCTCTACCAGAGGACGGACATCAAATGTGTGATAATGAAACCCCTAGAAAGGGAAAAGCTGCTCTCTGTTTAATAGGCCCATCCATCGGACTGCTCTTTTTTGTGTGTGCCCATTAGTGATGATAAACAGAACACACAAGCCGGTAAAACAACACTCGTCTTTTAGCAGTTTTGCTTTATTTCCTCATAGATGCTCTTAATGTTTTAAAATCAATGCTGTTTTCTGTCTGAACTCTGTGCCTTTCATCTATACTGAATCAAACATCTCTCCGCCTGTAATAGAGTTCATCCATTTTTTCTTGTTCCCTTATATATGGTTGGTTTAAGATGAGTTATATATTTTCCTGGTTTTCGGATATTCACAAAACAGCTTCTCTCCACACAAGGTCATCATTTCAACAGTCATTACCTGTCGTTTTTCATGTGCACACACTGTATCTACCAGGTTTCACAGACATTTGCTGTAGCCGCATATATTCTTTAAATTAGTTCCCCTTCTTGACTTACTCATGTAAGCTGTACTGACTTTGTGCCACTTTTACTTATTTATTTTTCCAGGAAGGTTGTAAGAGTATGGCCATTATCTATAAAACTTTAGTGTATCAGGGTAAATTCCACAGGACAGCTGTGGATGATGCTCGACTCCCGAGTCAGAGCCGTCATTATAAATAATCTCAAAATTGCCCCGCACCTGTCACAGCTCACTGAATGCAAAACTTCCTAGAGGGATAATGATACCCTTGGAAACAGATAAATGTGCCATGCGTAATCACAGGCTCACAAGCGCTGTGAGGCTCACAAGTTTATTCTTGGAGGCAAAAGGTGAGAAAAAAAAGAAAAATGGAGGAAGGCAGTGACAGAAGCCAGGTATGAAATCAAGAATCTTTCTTTGCCAGAAGAGCCGAAGGCTGGAGTCTGAAGTCAGCGGTCAGGCGGATGTGTGTCGTGCATTTAGAGTGCTAAAGATGCTGTAAAATGCATGAGAGGGGTAAAACACTGAGACCGAGTTCCTCTATTTGCACAACATCACAGCTCAGTAACGTCTCTGCTCTGTGGGCAAGAGGGCAAGGGTCCTTAATCCTTTCATCATCTCAATAAATGTGAGATCCCTGGGCTGTTTTAACAGCTTTATTCCTGGGCCTGGCCTGGGCAAGCATGAGAAGAATTATGGCAGTTGGCTGGCTTGATTCACATTAATATTTAATTCCTTACTTTTATCTCATTCCCACAATGTGAGCGATACTGTAGGGCTTTGGATCCTGACTTTAGAGTGAAGCTAGCGTACCTTGCTAAGCCTTGAGCTGAGAGCAGAGTTGAAAGACCGGTGTGAAAATGGAGGAAGCGATCAATAATATCTTCAGTTAGTTGGTGACCCCGCTGAGGATTTTTTTATACCTGTTTGATCCACAGGTAATGCAGTTCAGTTCAGGATTCGAGTTGATACTCTGCAAAGTTAGGTTTCTTTAGTGTTTTGTCTATACTGTGATCATGGTTTCACATTGAGCATCCCAACATGGCACTAAAACTGCTGCAAAAGCAAAAAAAAAAAACACATTCAAATATATTATTATTGGAATGTACTATGTTTTGATTTAATTTGATGTGATGTGTTTAGATCCCCAAAAGGCTTGTTTTTATAGTTCCTGTCTTCCATCTCTTTAATTTTGATGGTTTCATGCTTTCGGCGGACAATAATCCACCACACGAAACATACTGTGGTGGGCAAAAACTATGTTTAGCCTTGTTGCAAGTCAATCTACATTAAATGTATTTTGGGTAATATATTTTATTTTGAAAAAAAACTAAGTTTTTGAGGATGAGGGCACGTGATGCTTCCCAACCTGTCAAAATCTACAAAACACCAACAACAAAAGTATAAACTCCTCCATTTTAATGTTACTAGCACATGCACTCAAGGTACAGTATACTTGTTTTTTTTTTTTTAAATGTACACCTTTGTACCTAAAGGGCCCATATATACTGTACCTTAAATTAGTACCTAAAAGGTATAAAGGATGTTGTAAACGGTGGTTAGTTTTATTTTACTATTTACGTCTGCATTTTAGATCATGACTGATTAGAAAAGATCTGTGTGGGCTTACCAGAGGAAAAGTATAGATTTATTGTTTTGATATCACCATAACCTAACTGTAAATGACAGCTATACACCATATCTTTGCTATATAATTGGAGAAATATGTACAGTATGCTGTTATTGACATCAACCTGACTTTAAAATCAAATGGGTTTTATGAAGCTTAATAATCTTTTATGAATTAATCTGTAAATTGCACTTTTCTGATGGCTTTATTCTCCAAGGACAGCAGTGATGAAAGAGTAAGATTACAAGAGTTGATTTCCTCTGCAAGTTGTTTGTCTTTCACATGGAAAGATTTTTTTTTGACTGGAAATTCATTTGAGCCTTTCAACCTTGTGACCTGCCAAGATCACCTTGAATTATTAATTTGCTCTTTTTAGAGTGCCGAGATCTTCTGAATGCTGCTCATGATGTCTGGACCACCACGTGTACTGTGCTAGTCAAATCTTGATTTGGGCTCTGTCAGCTCAACCCATTACATTCTTTATATTTGTGCATGTAAGGGCTAAATTGGCAGCTATAAGCATTACTTTAATGTCCATGTTACTATGAAAACATGCAAGTTGTTCTTTACTTATCTTGCGTGTATTGCTTGCGTAATGCCGTTGCATAATGAACTCTTTCGGTATGTTACTGATTGTTCTACTGTATCTCATGCATGTGCGTGAAAATATGATGTCAAATAAAAATGAAAAATTAGTGGCATAGTTACGCAAAAATAGACTTTGGCGTGTAAATGCTACGAGAATTAGCATTAGGTTTGTGGGGTAGATGCATATCTTATGTACGTGAAACTGCTTATGCATGACACGTGTTTCATATATACGCCAAAGTCCATTTTTGTGTATTAGTGGTTTCCATTTTTATTTGGCTTACTATTTATATGTATTTTAATGAGATTGAGCTAGAATGTAAAGGTTTTAACTTTTGTGACTTTTTTAAAGATTTGTGGCTTTTTAATGTGTTTTAGTGAGTTATGGAGTCGTTAAAATAATTTTTGTTGTTCAATAACTATTTTGCACTAGCGAGGAAGCAGCAAAAGTCTGTTTTTGAGTGTTGTTAAACTCTTCACCTGTTTAAGATTCAGACACTTGAATCTTTACACACCCCATGACGCATCTTAAGAGAGGAGATTTAACATTGTGACCTAGATATTTTACGAAATCATCCACTTTTCAAGTCAGGTCACAGATGAGAGAGGAAAGTCCATCATGAGGGATTATGGCTGCATAATATATTCACAGATTACTATTCTGTCTCAAATACTGAAGCAAGGCAGTGCATGGAAATTCTACAAATGTTATGCCAGTGATGACTAGAACATTTTGGTCAGGTCATCTCGTTACAGATTCAGCTCAGAGAGATAAATGGAAATATTACTGAATGAAAGTAAAATCACACTCAGGGTTGATTAGGGAACAAAATTACTGCATATCTTAATGGAACATTTTATCATTTAACATATAAAATGTGATCAATTATACTAATGCCGACACAGACTGCTGGTTAATAGAACAGTTCTCTGACATTTATTTTCAGTATTGTCTAAATGGACACTTTTTGAAACTGAATTAGAGTCAAATCCAAAAGAAGAGAGCATTCAAGGGCGAACGGTTTCCTGTCTATTGAATACAGTCCTGTGTACAACTTTACACAGAACACCGAGTGGACAGCAAAGCCATCTGAGAAAGCTTATGCTTCAACACTTCGTCTGTAGTAGGGAGGCCAATGCATCAAAATGGAAAACCTGACAATAGGTTCATTTCTCAGCAGCAGGGTTCAACCTTCCCCTTTCTTTCAACACTCAAGCCCTTGCTTTCTGTGCAAACATGTTGTGCGGAAAAACAGTAAAAGACTGAGAGTATAACAGAACACACAACATTTCCAGCTTCAAGGATTTAGTTTAATTTCTCTATATCTGTTTTGAGGAGTATATCTTTATTACTTTATTATTAGTGAGACTTTATCAGAGACTAATAATAGAGGCAGAAGTACTGGTTATTGTTTTTTTATTTTGAATTGTGGGCACTTATATATATATATATATATTAGGGATGTGCATCTCCATAACTGAGGCCGATGCGATACGCATCTCGATGCATAGCCAATGATACGATACATGAAGTAGCTAGCGATGCAATGCGATACGATACACCCCTGTTACGATGCAGTGCGTTTCGATTTCGATTCGATGCAGTATGATGCAATGAAACAAATATGCAGGTATACAGGTATTGGGAGCCTTCATTATCTGTAACGCTGTAAGGCTGAATGTCTTTACAGATAAAAATAAAAGGCACAAAATCACATAATTTACACAAGTTTTTGCCCAAACTTCAAAGGCCTGTTAAATGAATAAAACTAGAGGCATTTGTTAAGATTAGTTTTTCAATTCAATTATTTAATCCAAATACACTTTTTTGTTGGAATTCTTTCCAAATTTTGTCTTGAATCTTAAAGTGTAACCTTTTCAATCTAGCATCTGCATGCCTGCCTTCTGTTCCCTGCTATTTTTTCATATACACATATTGAAAATTTTGCTCAAGTTTATTGTGTAAACTATAATATAGACAGTCTCATAACTAAGTATGCTGGCAATGACATAAATCAAAGCTTACAGTGTTCAGAGAAGGACGCTGGAAAATATGACAGACTTGCCCACAGACTTGACTACAGCTTACTGCAGTACAAGCCGCTGTTCAGCTGCGCGCGACAAATGCTGGCAGTATGAAAGCACAATCAGCACGCACTGCTTTTGATGTGCATACGCGCTTCAACAAGTGTGTTGTCAGATTTGTCGTGCTGCCTGTATATTTCATAGTAAAAAGTATAGTATGTCTACCAATAATTATAAAGAAATAAAGCGGGTTTTACCTATGCAGATAAATATATATATATATATATATATATATATATATATAAATAAATACGTTTATTTATATTTGTGTGTGTGTGTGTGTTTTGGTTTTTATATATGAACTGTTTCAAATTAGACTACTTTTTTAAAATTTTATTTTAGCCTTGTGTGAGATCTTCTGTCTTATATATATATGAGTGAATTAACATATTTAAATGTATTTATATCTTTCAGTTCTTGCATAATTTCCAACAATTTTGCTGCAGATTATACTTGATTTAAAAGTTATGCATTTATTTAAGACAACTGTCATTGAGTAGCATAATTAAAATGAAACATGAGACATAATCAAGTTAAGGCAGGCAGTTTTGTGTAATGATCAAAAAAATAACTTTCTATACATAATATTCTAGATATAAAATAAGCCTTGTAATACAAAGAAATGTAACTTACATTTTATTCCAGAAATGTTTAAAAGTCATGTCCATCATGACTTTCTGTAAACACAATCATAACTTAAGTAAAAATGATTACTTCAGAAAGAGGACAGAATTCACAGCAAATTTTAATTTTTTATTTTTTTTTCAATCAAGTTTACTTCGTAAAAGTACCGTAGTTGAAGAATACTCTTTTGTGCTTGCATTTCTGCCCTTTCTCTCAAAACACATGCTAAAGGCACATTACATTCTTTATACTATTACAGTGATTAAGTTCAGTCTTGGCTAAATGCTTCATTTCACACTGGGGATTTTCTGAGCTTGCCTCAATTATGTTGTACATATATTAAGACGCGTATTATATATGCCACAATTAAAGAGTTTTCATTAGATCGGACTGAATGATAATGGAAGTGCTAATGCGGTGACATGAAGGTTCTCAGGATGCAAAGGTTAGTTCCGGGACAATTTCTTAATCATCTTCAAATGTCAAGAGGCAAAGCCTGGGTGCAAATGCAGATCCTAACATTAGCATGCAGCTTTTCAAAACACCAGCACTTAACTGATCACAGTGAGTTCAAGTCAAGCCGTAGAAATCCAACTTTCATTGAAAACAATAAGCCGAAATGACAACAAAGAAAGAATCATTTAAAATGATATTTATTGTGATGCTAAATAAAGCACAAGAAAGTCAAACAAACACATATGACAAAGGATGAAAGGATTCCTGTAGTCAATAAACAGGACAGTCTCATGAGGGAGACAGCAATGCGACTTTTATCCTGCACAACCAAAATGTCATTGCAGTGACATTCTCGCCTTAATTTGAAGGTCTGTTTTTAGCCACAATATGTTTTAGTATTTGTATAACTGTTATTTTAGAGGAAGTCTCATATGCTTACCAAGTCTGGAGTTTTACTGGAGTAAAAAATATATATATATTATGAAATATTATTATAAATGACAAAAATTTCAAATATTTCTACTGATTTGGGAGCATTTGAAATGCATTCTTTTTTTAAGATTCTTGGTGAAACAGTAAATAGCAAATAGAACTCTTTTATAAAAGTCGTTTTTGAATGCATGCATCCCTGGCACAAGATGAAATCTGAATGTAGTTTGAGTGCGGTACAAAGGTGACATTTAAGTGGTGCAGAAGTTCTTTATGAGAGTGTGTTGGATATATTTAGAATGGTGTGTTAACAACAAGCAACACCTATTTCTCTGCAAATTTCCAAATAAACCATTGTGTTTGCTGGTGTTCCCATTACTCTGTGGAATAAAAGACTATGGATTATTGTTCATAGCTGAAACTGCCTGGCACATTTGTATGTGCCTTTAATTAAGAATTCCAAGCATGTTACATAATCCATCGGCCCAGAGGTGAGGTGAGGAATAAGTCACTGCCTCCAAGATTGTTTCTATTAATAATTAATTAACCATGAATCTGTGATCTTGTGTCCTCTTGTTGACGTTATGAAACATTGTCATTACTGTACCCTCATTCTGGTTTTGTTCTAACTATAATGATGAAATTATAATTTTTTTTCTAAAATAACCCTAACATCTTTCTAAAGTCTGAGACCACATCTGGGAGTAAGCAGACAATTAAACAATATTTTAAGTTATTAATTAAATAAGTAAATTTGGGAAATTGATCACAAATCAGAGAGTCAGAAGATCACTCAAATATTGCTGAAGAAAATAATCATCAGATTTCAGGGGCTGTTGTCATTAGAGAAAAAGGGGGACACACCAAAAACATATTTGAATTTATATTCACTTTCCATTTCAAATATATATTTAAATTGTTATATTTAAAATGTACGTCACCATTTAAAAACCTGGGTCCTGGAGGAAGAGAGGAGAGGCACAGAATCCACGTTGCTTAAGGTCCAGTGTAAAGTTTCCACCGTCAGTCATGGTTTGGGGTGCCATGTCATCTGCTGGTGTTGGTCCACTGTGTTTTCTGAGGTCCAAGGTCAACGCAGCTGTATACCAGGATGTTTTAGCACTTCATGCTTACTGCTGCTAACCAACTGTATGGAGATGCAGATTTCATTTTCCAACAGGACTTGGCACCTGCACACAGTGACAAAGCTACCAGTATCTGGTTTAAGGACCATGGTACCCCTCTTCTTAATTGGCCAGCAAACTCACCTGACCTTAACCCCATAGAAAATCTATGGGGTATGGTGAAGAGGAAGATGCGATATGCCAGACCCAACAATGTACAAGAGCTGAAGGCCACTATCAGAGCAACCTGGGCTCTCATAACACCAGAGCAGACTGATCGACTCCATGCCACGCCACATTGCTGCAGTAAATCAGGTAAAATGAGCCCCAACTAAGTATTGAGTGCTGTACATGCTCATACTTTTCATTTATTCTTTTAAATCTGTATTGATCTTAAGTAATATTCCAATTTTCTGAGATACTGAATCTGGGGTTTCATTAGTTGTAATCATCAAAATTAAAAGAAATGTTTTCTTTTTAAATATTTCTGAATGGTAGTGTAATTTTTTAATGAAAACAGAAAAAGAAAATGCATTTCCAGGTGGTCTTAGACTCTGCTGTCTGTGTGCAACTGTTTGTTTGGAAACACACTTTTGAAGTAAAACCTTATTTAATGACATCCTCTGCCAGCAATTGTAATGGATTAACATCATCCACTGGCCTTGTAAGTGGCCACTTCCCCTGCAACAAATTGAATAGAATGTTTATTAAGTACGTCTCTCTGTTGCAGTTTCACTGAGAGGCTGAGAAATATTAAGCACTGGTCTTATCTCAGCTTCTAGCCCTTGAGCTTGACTATGTAAGATATGCGAGCTCCTTCCAAATGCAATCCTTGATATGTCGTAATCAGCCCCCGGGAGCAGAGAGAGGCCGCACGGGATGCCTGATCTATAGTCACCGATAGTACAATTATTAGATGTTAACCTTCCAGACAGTCAAACTCATTTGCCTGAGAGTGTTACAGCTCACAAGATCAAACTCTCTGCCTATTAATGTGACATCAACTGACAATCTGAAGTGGTTTATAAAATAAACTCCTCATTTTGTGGCAGGGATTAAAACTGCAGTTGTTGATAGTCATGAACAGCTTGTTATTAGCTGTCATGAGTATGAAGAGAGTTGGAGATCAGCTGTATACTGAATTGTTATTTGGTTGTCCACTTTGCTTTGACACAGTCTCATTTAATATTGTGGCATATTTGACTGCAAATCAAAAATATGAAATATATAATATCTATATACTGCAGCTTATAAACAAATTGTATTGTAGTGGATGCTTTTATTCTTGACAGATTACACGTTGTGATTCCTCATGAAACAACACTGAATTGACTCAAGCTAAATGACAATATTATTGTCTTCTGTAGAGCTTCTTATTGTTGATTTTTACAGTTTAGAACCAAACTGAATGAAATAAATAATGACATTTGTAGAGCACACTAAGGAAGCTGTTTTGAAAATATAAAGCACCAAGTGACCTGACTTGCAGATCTAGCTCAAAACAGGTTCAAAATAGAAATATATGAATTATACAGTTTTAAGACTTTTATAGCCCACAAGGTTACAAAAGAAAACACAATTACATAATTATAGTCTTTTCACACAACATGACCTGCACTTACTTTCCAAGCCCTTGTAGTTGAAGTATTTCTGCAAAAGTTGAAAGAATGAGTCGAGACCTCTTTGAGTGGAAAAAAGAATATACATAAGGAAATGCCAGTGATACATGTAAGCCAAGACAAGCACGGCTCAGCAGGCCCACCGTAATAACTCACCTTTGACCGAGAGAAGGAGCGCGGCTTAACTATACAGCCTTTTATCCATTCCTCTCCTTTAATTCCATTATTCCCCCTGTGCCCTGATAACCTGACAAGTCTTGTAAATCAAAAGTCAAAAGTTCAAATACTGTGTCATAAATTTCCTGACCGAAGAAACTGTATACATCTATAAAGTATGACTTGATATCTCTCATTCTCTCTCTCAGCATGAACATATGCTCATCCTTAAATATTTTCGCTTCAGTTCATTGCATTTGAACAGGTGACTTCCAGGCCTATTCATTTACACTGTACCAACCAATACACTGCAATATTTTAGTATATTACAATAATTCTTTCATTATAACGGATGGATGGATGAATATATAGATAAATAGATCATTTTACAGTTACACCTATTAGTTGCTTATTAGCATGCATATTATTAGAATAAAAGCCATTTATTAGGACTAATTGAGCAAATATTAATGCTTTATTCTACATAACCTTATTCTACATCCCTAATCCTACTCAATACCTAAACTTAACAACTACCTTACTAACTATTAATAAGAGCCAAATCAAGAATTTATCAAGGGAAAAGTCGTAGTTAATAGTCAACAAGTGTTACCTGCTATAAAGTGTTACAGATAGATAGACAGACATATGAAAAAGGTTATATAATCCCATTGTATCTCTTTTTGACAACATCATTTTATTCCTCAGTCAAGTTGACGTGAATTATGTTGTATATAATGTACGATAAAAGTGAGTAGAGTGCAATAACCGATCACTTAAAAATAGCTTTAGTGTTCCTCCACTAACTGGGGGCTCTGGGTTTTTCAACAGTCCTTGTGTGGGTTTAAAAGCACTTTTAAGCAAATAGACTGTAATATTTGATCATTTTCAAATGCTGTGATTGGTGGATAGTAATGTTGACCCTAATGCTTCCTTTTAGATCATAACACTACAATGTTATTACAGCGTCTCACTTTACCGCAGAAGAGGATGTTCGTAGTGTTTCTACATTCGATTAAAAAAGCTTCTGCTTTAAAAACAGATTTCAGTCAGCGTCAGCAGTGTTTAGCTGGCGCTTTCTGATGCAATCGGTTTATTTTTTTTATTTTTCGGATATGCTTTCCTGCTCAACACATTCCTTTAAATGAAAGCACACGTCCAGGGCTAGTTTAAAAATGCTGTGAACATAATTGTGGAAGCTCTGAATACATAATTATGTTGATACAGCGTTTTCTGTTGAGGTACAGCAGATCCAGTACACACAGGAGTCTGGGGTTTCTTTACCCTGTAAGGTACAGATCTGACCTGCACGGCACACTTTGTACCGCCCAGGGGGCCTATCAGAGTTCTTACTCTAGTTTCTCAGCTTTTTAAGACTGCTTCCTCTGAAGCCCTTTCATTTTGCAGTGAAGGTCTGCATATGTAAGTGTTTTCTTTTTAATATTCTCTCTATGCAACTATGGGACCTTATTGAGCACACAGTCCTAATGAACCACGTCTACAGACTCGTTTGTTCTGACATGGCCAACATATTCACATGCATGTTCGAACTAATGACTTGCACTGAATAATTGTAGATGGTGAAAGAGATTAATTAAAAAGCTAGCCTACAATAAGTGAATAAACAAGGAAAATTTCACTTCTTGAGGAGCTTCTTATCAGAATACAAAAATTGCACTAATCATTTAAAAAAAAAGAATTTCTGTTTGATACTTAGATTGTCCTTTTATTGATTACTAAATGTTAATGAACAGTATGTAAATGAACATACTTTTCTTTACATGGGTCACTGCAACTCATTAATATAAAAGAAAGAGCTGCTATAAAAAGCTGCTTGAAGTGTAATAATACCAAGTAAATAAATGGGGTATTCACCAGTTATCAAGCAAAGAATTAAACACAGAGTTTTAATTAAAGCGACATTAGAAACGTTGGCAGAATTTATAGATTCTCTGAATCATTTGTGAAATTGGGAAGAGAATAATGTGCATATTTTTGCTAAATATTCCATAATCAGGTAATTTGTCAACTTTAAACTCAAAAAGTCATCTATAGTATCATCTCATAGTGATTCTCAACAAGGGGGCCTGAGAAAATGTTTAAAATAAGACAAACCAAGTAATTAAATGCATTTAATTACATTAGTATTCAGTTTTTTTTCTTTATCCTTAATCTTTAAATCCAGTAAATACAACTGAACTTTATGGGTGGCAAAAAGATTGAGAATCACAGACCTCATATGGTCTATTAATATGTGAGAACCAGAGTGGTGCCTTTAGACAAGGAATTAATTAGTTAAACATTAGCACTCTCTCTCTCACCAAAAACATGCTTTTTGAAGTTTTGAGTCAGCAGTTGTCTACCTAATGCATAATTCATCGCTTTTGCAGGCAAATATGGTCTTTTTTGATTACAAAACACTCTGCTTTGCCTCGTCAGTCTATCATCAATGAGCAGAGAGCACAAAGGCCATTAATATTACAAGCATGATTTACAAATAACCTCAAATAGAAATCCACCAGTTTTGGGGTTTTATGTATGCAAACACACATGCACGCAAGCTTAAATAAACATCGTACAGGCCTTCAAGGGTATCTGTCTTCACTAATCCATCTGATATAACAGATGCTGCAAAACTAGTGGGGAATCTACCAATTCAATACTTTAAAATGTCTGATCAGCCTCTAGGCGTAAATGATCACAGATGGGCTGCTCTAGCAACCTAGAAGGCTCTTTATCGTTTTTATATAATATTCATTGCAATATAGACCTCCAAGATCCAGGTCGTTGATTACAATTCTTCCCCCACGAGGGCTAAAAAGGCATTCAGTTATTCACTTAATGCAGGGCAGAGTCTGAAAACATTCATTTTGATTACTCTCTAGAGTTCTGTACAGATGCCAAAGCAAGCTCTGTAACGAATTCGTCTCCCCTCAGCAGGGTCCAATGAAACTAAGGTCGTGACCTCCGTCTCATCTCAACAACTAATGCATGCAAAGATGCTTTTTTGTTAGTGTTTGTCTTGATGCGCTGCAAATGCATTATTTACCCCATATCAGGTGTAACTGATTGAATAGATTTAAATGTTACCAAGGTTACACGACTCATTAGGGATTCATGCTGCACCTCTGCAGAATTCAAACTGTTAAATTGATTTTCCACTATATGATCAGGAACATTGATACAATGATAAACCTGCTTTAATAATTTATCTTAATGCATTGCGGTTATGTCATAGCTAGAAAATGTGATAAAGGTGTAGCGATGTGCAAATAACACAAAAAGAGCAGATGTGAGAAGACATGATACATTATTTGGACACTTAAAGGGATAGTTCACCCATTAAAAAAAAAAAAGGTCATAATTTCCTTGCCTTTATGTCGTTTCAAACCTGTATGATTTCTTTCTTCTGTACCTTTAAAGGAGTTCACCTATAAATTTTAATCTGTTGAAAGTGTACTCACTCTCAAGTGAGCATCAAATCACTTGCTCATCAAGTGATTCAAAATGAGCCTTCAAAATGAGTCCAAACGGCTAATAATAAAATCACAATAATCCTCACTCAAGTACATCCTTTACTATCTTGTGAAGTGAAGGAAAATATATCCATCTTTACGATGTTTGTAACTGTTGTCTCATAGCAAAAATATAGCTTTGTAGTTTTCCTTTATCCACAATTTTGAGTTCTGAAGTACAAATTATCTCATCTGAATCAGGATATGTTGAGATCAAGCACTGTTTACAAGAAAAAAACAGGTCTTAAAAAATAGGGTTCTAAACAAACAAATTGGTGGATTTTTTGGCAAGAGGACCACAGAGGACAGACTTCTTCACTAGAGGAAGCAATATTATTAATTATGGACTTGTATTTTGTCTTGGTGGTTGTAATGATTCGCGGGGTTCTTGCGGATCCATGAGCAACAATTTATTAGAGAAGTCAAAACAGGCAGAAGTCAGAGA
>JAUYWG010000053.1:6650953-6672891 GCA_034779775.1 Enteromius afrohamiltoni
GGGGAAACATTAGTATTCCGGGGAGGGTTCCCGCTGCTGGCGAGCGGAGAGGGCCACGGAGGTGCGGCTTGTGACAGTGGTCTTGTTCTTTTTTTTTTTTTTACAAGCACAGCTTTTCGATTCACAGGACATTAATTGATGGACTGCATTCATGTGGATTACTTGTAAAATATCGGGATGTTTTAATCATTTGTTAGAAATCTTATTCTGACGGCACCCATTCACTGCAGGGGATCCATTAGGGAACAGTGTTGGGAGTAACGCGTTACAAAAGTAATACAATACAGTAATATTTTGTAAGTTTCAGTAATATTTTGCTCTGTATATGTTAAGTAATGTTTGTGAAATTTTATTGTTCAAAAAACAGAAAGACACAAGATATTAGCGTATAAAAATGCAGCAAGTCAGCTCTATTTTCTGTTCGTGGTCAGTTATTATCCATGTGTGGTACATCTTCTAATATAAGTGTAGAGAGATTTATTTAATTGATCTCACTCTCGCTGGCGTAACCTTGTATATGTGACGTGGTCAAGTGAGGTTGTATTGAGGGCAGGTTTTACAGGAATGTCGCGAGGCTACTGGCCCAATAGTGGAAAGAGTGGCATGATTTCGTCCTCTGTGTTCCAGGTCTGAGGCTATTAGCTCTGCCTGGCTTGCACTGGCCAGTGGCCCCAGCACGTCTTTTTTTTCCTTCCACCAAAACAGCTTATACTGTTTCATATAATAAAATAGTTACGTTTTGTGTGTAATGGCAAAATAATTATATTTCGTTTAGATTTTTTAATTAAGTTAATTTAGAAAAATGCTTGGAGCAAGTTTTCATTTGACAATACATTTTCGTAATGACAAAGTGGCCAGCAGCAGCCAGTGCTGATAATAAACTATATTTGATCAATTTAACTTTTCAAATCATCACAACTTGCCTAAAATGCAATAAAAAACATTTCAAGCATATAACAATGTTTAAACGTTAAACCACCTCCAGTGGAAACTAAATGCCTGCGCCGCCATTCTATTCAGAGTATTACATAATTCAGAACATAAAGGGTCTACATTTATTTGGGTGCACTGACAATATCCTGAACAGGATTGCTTCACAAAAATTAACTGAAACTCAGCGAAAAAAGACATAAATACATAAAGCTTTAAAAGACCACTTAGCAAAAAAACAAAAAAACAATTTTATTATAATTTGAATCCATAAAGATGACTTTGAAGGGGCATCAGAGGAGATGGTGAGTCAGGAAATGTATCTTTGTGACACGGACTAAGAAAACACTAAATAATTAAAATATCTTCCTGCTATTTTCCTCGGACATATTCATGGTAATTATACTACTTTTGCGGATGCTGTGACAAGCTTTAGTCTACTGCGTGTATTTGAATGCAGAACTCTTCAGCTGTGCTGACGGCGCAGTCTCTGTAGTTATTTTGGTGAAAGTAACTCAAAAGTATTACAGGACTATGTAACGCAATTTTGAATCAGTAATATTGTAATGTAAGAAATTACTTTTAAATAGCAACAAGTAACAAGTAATATACAATATATTACAGTTTGGAAGTAACTTACACTGTTAGTGAACAAGTGATGCAAATTTCTCCAAATCCCGTTCAATGAAGAAACATCTCATCCACATTTTGACCTGAGCATGAGTGATTTTCCAACAATTTTTGGGTCAAATATTCCTTTAAGTCACACATTTTTTAATGACTTTTAATTGAATGATGTATTAAGTTTTTAGAGGACGTATGATGTCAAAATTTGTCTTAGACAGCCTAGTGCAACCTTGGTCCATCCTTTTAATACAACTCAACAGTCTGTGTGGCATTACATCACCAAAGTGTGGACCAAAAGGGCTTAGGGCAACTTTTGGGACAGGGCCAAGCTAGAATGTTCCTGCACAACCCTAGTGATATGATGAAAGACCCCATTCACCGCTATCAAATAGCTGCTGACGTGAATAATTCTTTCAGATAGAAATCATCTTTGGTTATCTTCTGAACGGCAGTGTTACTCGTGGAGTATCTGGTGAACTAGATTGGCTGTGATAGACTCACCTCTCTTTGATCCTCATCTTCAATCCACAGCATCCTCAGGGTGTTTAAAGACGAACAGATGTGTAATAAAATATCTCTTGCTCCTGGCAAGGGGTAAAACGCGAGTACATGTTAAGGAGGTAAACAAACCAGAAGAGGAGGGGAAAAAAAACATTACAAGCAATGAGTGAGTTTCTGTTGTGGATGTCCAAAAGGTTAGATAAATGTATCTCCTATTGCACCAACTCCTTTAGGCCACACAATTTTAAGCTATCTCAGTAGAGCAAGTAAGAGGGAGCTGAAATTCCCTTTATATGTCTTGTATTTCTATTCTTCATACAATTTTTGTATGAACATTATCAGAAAGTAGAAAACTTGAGATATTGCACATGCTATCATTTGGACTATTTTATGGGGCTTTTTGGCAACCTCTGGCCTTTATTGTCTTGTTTGTTTGTTTGTTGTTTGTTTGTAAGAATAAGAAATTATTCATTAAATTACTGTAAAATGCAGTGAAAATAAAATAAATAAATAATGATCTCATACATTTCCAAATAAAGACAGATTGATAGACAGACAGGTGATAGAACATGAGGTATATCTGATTCATTTAAATGAAAGCATTTCTACCTTATGATAGTTAGCAACTTCTGTATCTTATTGTTACCTGTGCATTATAAAGTGGCAAAACCACATCCTGCCTGTACCTTAAGTGATTCTAAAACAGTATACTGACATATATTTTTCATACTGTGATGTGCTTTTATGTGGGATGTGATTTTTGTATAAGGATACATGACTATTTTTAAATGGAAAAAAAAGAGCATTGCTTTTTAAGAGCAATGTGTCTGATATCTTCATTTTTTGTTCTGGACTGTGATTTGCAGGCTTGTTGCATTGTCCTTGCATTGTTCCTTATTGTTGACAGTTTCATATTCCTCTTGGGATGCAGCTGATGATTGACAGGACACATGTTTTGGTGGTCTTGAAATTATTATTTTGTATTTTATTTTTTTTAAACTAGTTCTTCCAGTCCTGTCTTAGTTGTCTCAGATATATTGTTTTGTCTCCAGCAGGTCAATAGAAACAATAAACTTCAAATATCTCTGCAGTCATATTTCAGTTTAATAAGCCAAAACATCTGTGTTTTTTTTTTTTTTTTTTTTACATTCCTTTCTTGGCAAATGATTGAATTTTTACAGGTTAGTCTCGGTTTTCAAAACATTGCATTTCAGGCAGATATTGAGTGCTCATTCAAAAATTTTTGAGACAGACAAAGATATGACATACAGATACATGTATAGATAGGCCTACTTTAAATATATACAGATAATTTGTAACGTAATGAGTATTCAAGCTCAGGAGTATTCAAGTTGAATATGAATAAATGTTCCAGAAAGCTCTGCTTGCCAGCACTTGGATCTTGCAATATGATGTGTTTATTTGTCGTAAGTCAGGAGGGTATTGCACTAATTCTCCATCCTGGTGCCATTGAGGCTCATCTGTGAAACATAGCGCAACTGATGAAAGGCTCCTCCCTCAGATGTTAATAACATCTCAGGATGTGTGTGTCTTACTGACTAGAACAACAGGGGGTTTCAGCACATGCCGATGCACATGTGGATGAAAGATTGGCCTGGGATGTCCTCACCTTGGCACAACAGCCTTAGTTAAGTACATGAGTAGAATAGATAGATCAATGGCTGCATCTCCTGCGTCTTAGGAGATAACGCCTGTTTGCTAATATGCTTGACCAGAAGTTGGGTTTGAAAATTTGATACATGCACCATCTAACAGCTATGTTGATCTTTTTTTATGTATCTGAACATATGCCAAAACATCTGCCTTGCAGCTTTATGAAAAGCTGGCAGTACCCTCGCAAGTCCCCTTGCAAAACACTCTCTAATCTGCATCCACAGTGAGGAGCCCTTAAAATTTTAAGGAGGGATATCGGCTACCAGTTTTGCACATGCATATTCCAGAACCTCCATCTGGGATGTCCGCAAGGCAATTTCTGGTATGCCTTTATTCTGATTGTGGGGTACAAGGATGAAAGACATGGTTTTTTTATACCCTTTATCTGTCTAAAAAATCAGTGTCATCCTTTTGCAATATTGCAGATAACAGTTATCCGCAGTGCCAGACTCACATTTGGTCTTGTAGTTTTAATAGATTTTCTCCAGCTTCCAAAGGACACGAGGAAATGTTTTTAAAATGAAATGTGCATAACTAAACATATTTATGTGACCCGTTTGGTCTTTATTTGACTTGAAGAGGTTTGTTTTATTTAAGAATCAGTTAGCATAGCATTTCATTCTTGAATATGAAAAAATAAGAATGAATATGAGATCATGTGGTGGATCATGTACACATTGGAAATTCTAATCTCTTACTGTGTGTACGTATGAGTGTGTATGTGTGTTATAAATGTTTAACAAGGATTGTTTTCACCTAATATTCTTTTTAAATTGGGTTAATTCTACTTACCCTTCAGCAATTTTTAAACTTCACTTTTAGATGTATGCTTAAAAAAAAAAAAACTTCATTAAGAAACCATTTCTTTGCAGTGTTTTGCTGGAAATGTACATAAATTTGGAATATAAAGAATTAATCATTTGCATTTTATTTAAATATGTTTTCTGTCAAATTTACAGTCCTTAAAACTTGGCTGAGCACATATAAGAGTTCAAATCCAAATCCAATCTACTTCTTGAAACACAAACTTTCCAGTGACAGTTTTAATGTTAAATCCTGCTCATCTTCATTTCCAGATCTAAAGACCTTCCAGATCTTACTTTGAAAGTTTGATTGAAAACTTTGTGGTTAAACTTTTTTAAACTCATGAAGCTATGTAACCGTGACCTAGATATTTTTTTTCTTCTTTTTATGTGATCTATCTTGTATAATCTTCTTCGTTTTAACATTTCTAGAATGACAGAGAGGAGATGACATTTTTGAGACAGAGCAGTAATGTCAGAGTAAGATCAAGATTGGAAAAGCAGTGCTTACTTCAATGAAGCAGGCATTGCTGTCTTCTACTTTTACAGCTTTCTGAACCAATGAGCAATGCAAATCAAAAAGTCACACTTACATGTCCTGTATCCTGCACCAGTGGTTCTTAGCTGGTTTAACTTAGACACAGATTTTACTAACTGCATATGCTCATATGCATTAGTTATTTTAACAGCAACCTTACTACATTTCTGGGCCCTAAACATGGCAGTTGTTGTTTATGGAGGGTCAGAAAGTTCTCGAATGTCATCAAAAATATCTTAATTTGCATATTTTAATACAGTTATTTGGGTATTTTGTATTAAAAATGTTATTTAATTATTCTTTCATTTATTCATAAGAAACTGTCTAAATTCCAAAAACACCTTGAACAGTGGGAGCCCAAGTCGAAATCATGATCTTTTTCAGATATTAACATTTTAAAAAAAGGTTTTGACACCATATTTAATCTTATGTCACTTTACAAGTTCAGGCTGAGTGTGAGAGTCATGTGTGCCAACTGGTTGTCTTTTTCTTTGACTTCTTGGATTTTTCTTGGATCTTGGCTTGATGATGTAATACACAAACACTGCAAATTGCATTAAACATATAACGCAGCAAAGTATGGGTATAATTAAAAGCATTAGTCCTTGAATATATTCTTAATAAGATTTGTTATGTGAACATCATCTTACATGGCTTTCATTAAATTTAATTTCTTAAAGACAATACTGAAGCATTTGTTTTGACAGTTCACATTCAGATATCGTCTGCCAATCAGATAAAGCCAATGCACTTTAAAAGACTGAGCTATAGGGAAATGAGCCAGATTCCTTAAATCCGACATAACATACATGCCCTCATACTTGCACATTAAATACACATGTATCCCACCGCGAGAGGGGTGAGAGATGACTGACCGTGGTCAGAGAGTGCACATGACTAATATTTTCCCAGTCGCATGCTGTTCTCTGAACTACACTGTAGATCAGGACTTGTTTGTTTGTGTAATGTTAATTTTTGCTTTCTTTACGGATGTAGCCTTCCTCTAATTTCCCTCCCCGTGGTGCATGGCTTTGCTCACAGTGTTGACTTTGCAGGGAGAACAGCCGTCTCTGAGCCATAATGCCACGTCTGTCAGCCTGATAAACGTGCCGAGCTGCTTAAAGTCCGGCATTGCAAGGAAATGAGACCCTCAGCGAGTCTCTGATCTATATTTCTTCTTTAGAGGCCTTTAATGCCCGCAAAGCTCTTTTATCACTCCGTAAGGTTGACCAACTACAAATGACCGGCATTGATTAGTCCCTGATTCACACTGGAAATTGTTAGATTGATGCTTTTAAGCTTGTAAGAATGGATCCCTTGAAGTGAGGTCAATAGAATGGACTGAGAATTCTAATGATGCACATTTCCTATGGTTAAAGCCAGGCCGTTTGAAGGGTCAGTGATCATTAATGCTAATGAAATTCTATATTTAGATCTCTCGTTTTCGTAGATGATTTAATTAAGATAGTACACCCTAATTAATAATTTTTTTAGCATCTTAAACATGTCTGTTGATTTATCATTAGCATTATAATGTGCAAATGGTGACAATATTGTTACGTGAACCACTGAACCCCCCCTTGAACCCACCGATTTCTGTGACTGACTGACTTCTGCTGTAATTAATGCTGGTTGGCAGTCCCTGAGTCAATAGGGCTAGTGCCCATTTTCTGTCAATTGCTGCTATGTCTGCTATGTGGCCCCAGAGAAGTAACATCTACTACAGCTAGACACATACTGCATTGTAATTTCCTAATTTATTCAATAAACAGTCAGACGGAAACCGCTGGAAACTTGACATCGCTGTGTCTTCACTGGAACACAGCGATTGAGTTGCAGCACTTACTAAATTACAGTTACACAACACTCCAGAGACGTTTACTAGGACAGGATATATGCTTGTAGCTCACTCAAAAAAATACATTTCTGTCATCGTTTAGTAGACTACCTTTCCAAACCGGTCTAACTCTCTTTCTTCTGTGTAACACCTCTTAAGTCAAATAAGCTTTGTGTGAGGAACAGTTCATCCTAGATTTGTGAACTGGATCAGCTGTATTTTTTATATCTGGAATTGTCAGTGGTGGAGGACTGTGAGGTAAAATAATAAGATATTTTTGGATAAATTACTTAACATGCAGAGTGTAATATCTTTTTTTTCTGATGAATTTCATAGACTATAGTCCTCGTTATTTAGCATGGAAGATGAAACAATCACAACATCAGACATGTTAATGTATGATTCATTACTTTTCAGTGAACAAAATGTATTGTTCAGAATTTGATTGAATTGTTTAATGCTATTTGTGAACCGGTCCAAGTGATTAACCTTAGAGAATCCACTTGAAAGAATTTGTAGCTTGGATTGATCCGTTTACAGTGCTACAAAGTCAGAACTCGGAGATTCAATGCATTTTTTTGGCTCAAATCTCTAGTTAACATTGATCATGTTTCATGAATCAAGCCAAAAATCACATGTAGCAATAGAGCTCGAACATGTGTAGGATTTGTCTAATGGCACAAAAGTAAACCTACTAACGTTTGTTTATTGACAATTAAATTATGTTTAGTTCATACATGACTTTAAAGGGCAAACTGTTTATTTAAATTAGTAAAATGATAAGCTATATATAATATAATTTTAATTTAATATAATTATAATATAATTGAAAAATATTTTGTGGTGTATTTTTGTTTCTACTTTGCAAACACTTAAATTATCAGTCATTTCAATTGATATTCTCTTGATTTCGTATGACTGGAATCAAACTTCTGCTTATTTGCAGCTGATGAAAATGTAATGTTTGCGTCCACCAATCTTCCTTAGTTCACTGTGCTAAAAATCCAAACTATGAAACTGTGTTTTGGGTGATTGTTTCTCAGATTTATTCTGAGTAACGGTGGCTGATCACATTATAGCCTACTCCATAAATGTGAGGGCTCTCGTTCCCTACCCTCAACCCTTATTCCTCTCCTGAAGATGTGATGTGTGAGAATCCATTGAACAGCTACACTTGATTTTAAAGCCTTTAAACTTAATTCTGCGGGGAGGTGAGCTAGAGATGCAGTCAACCCAGAATCCATCTATTTTTCAGATACGCTAAAATGGTTTCAGAACATTCACTGCAGACAGCAATATCTTGTATTAAAAATAAGCATGGCTTTGTTTGGTCAATATTGTAAAGGAAAGTTTCAAACAGAAGGCCTAATCACATCAGAACCTTTTCTCGGATTACCCTAAACCGAAGACTAGAATACCCAAGACTTGTCACTTCTAAAGTTTTGAATGGGAAAATATGTGCTCAGTATGGCCGCTCTATCAGATGAAGCTCCACCTTCTGAGCAAAAGAGCCAATCCCTAACCTGTAAAGCCAGTGCGTCACTGCGGCTGCTGTTAGAAGTCCTGGTTGTTATAGAAACAGTCAACTCTCTGAGACATGTGCATATGCACTGGCTGAGAAATAAGCTTTTTTAAACGCTATTTGAGCAAAATAACAACACTTATGATACAGCTGTGGTTAGATTTAATTGGTGATTTCAAATATAAATTTAATCGCAGGCTGTGTGAACTGTCTCTGCTTTTAAATCGTGTGCCATTTAATGTTTCTTATACTTTGTTTCTATACAGTAGAAATGGCAGCGCTTGTCAGTCAAATTGGTAGTGGCACCCATGTGACCTCTAATAAAACTTAGTCACACTGGCTGGAAAAAAGGTTGCAAATGCAACCATTTAGTCACAGTCATAGCCCATATAACTATTTCCCCCCCACCCATCTCAGCATATTTGGTTTTATCTTCACTGCAGCTTTACATACTTTATGTGTAGGGTGCAATTCAATCTCTTGGTTTTCTAGGGTGTGGGTGCAAAATGTCTGAAACAGTTCACAGCAGATCATGGTTTATCATGTTTCACCCGCCTCTGTTGTGTGTGGCAATGACGGGGCAAGGGAGTGGGCTGTGGCTGCTCTGATGGATGGATCTATCTCTGTCATGTCTCAGGCGGAAGTGTGCGTCCAACCGCATGACGCTAGAACAAGTGTGATCAGCAAGACATCTGCTGTCTGCAGGGCGTAGTCTCCTTGCCCTGTAGGCTGGGTGGTTTCTGCTCAGCTGCAGTGCTCAAATTTGCTCTCAGTCTTGAGGAGGTCAAATAATTGGTCTGAAGGAACACTGTGCTCTCGGAAGCAGGAGGCAGAGATTTTGTGCCACAGAGCCAGTGGGCTTTAAAGTTTCTCACAGCACAGAGTGACTTATGGGAACAGCAATGGTTCTGTGTGAGGGGAGAGAGGGGGGTTGTCAAAAAAGGAAATAATGGTAAAACTAATATTTAAAGATGTCTGTCATCTACTTAAATTAGAAACATTTATAAATGGGTATGGAAAAAATAACCTAAATACAATTATAATAGCAGAAAAAGTTTTAAGTAAATATGGAAAAATAAGGAAATCATACACTAATTTATGAATGGAATTAAATTGAATGTTTTGGGATCCTTCTTTTTTTACACAGTAGTTCAAACGATTGATTGTAATTTATCTCATCCAAAATAAATGTTTTTGTATATGTGTTTGTACTGTGTTTATTAATAATGTACTGTATGTATAAATACACACATTAATGTATATATTTAGGAAAAATATGTTACATTTATATATTAATGTGTGTGTGTAATAAATATACACGATACAAACACATATATTATGTAAACAAAAACTTTTATTTTGAGTGCAATTACTCACGATTAATGGTTTGATAGCACCATTACACACACACACACACACAGAATGAAATTAAATGAAATGTAAAACTAATTATATATTTTTAAAAACAAAAATGTTTATTAATTAGAAATCAACATAAACATTAAAATTTAATGTAATGTTTTAACTCATTTTAGAATTAATGTGGTCGTGTATACATATATATTTTTATGAAATTATAACCGGTGTTTTATTATCATTTTCATTTCAAAACTATGCACATACACATTTTATAACAAGAATTGGCCATTTCCCAGTGCAGGGCTCACAAAGCCTACAAAAGGAGCATCACAATGATGTTTATGTTTACATAATGTTTGTTTAATTGAGATTTAACATGCTACATGTTTTTACTATTTACATGGTGCAGAAGCATGTCTGCATCTGTTTGGCATTGCAGGGGTGGACAGCAATGAGTTCTGCTTCACCTCGAGTTCTCACACACGTGCTTAAGAACAGCGGGATCCATCCATAATAGAACTCTGACATGAAATTAACTGAAAATAATGCGCATGACATTTTTGCACAGCTGGAGGATTTGAATAATTGAGGCGGTAATAAGACTCCATCAGAGGGCAGGCAGGTGAGGTTCACTTTTTAAGCACTGCCACGGCCTTCAGCAGATGGAGGTTTATTCACTAGAGACAAGCTGGAGCTTTTCAAGAGTAACAGAAGAGCATGATGGGAAAAACTTCAAGGCACACGCACTCACAGTCCATAAACTCAATCTAAGAGGTCACTGCATTTGCCTGAGCCCTGTAAGATGCAAGGTATAACTTCTTATTATCTGAATGGATTCATGGTTAGCTTTTGGTTTCTCAAAGTGCAAGGTCTTCTAAAAAAAAATTCTCATTTATCGCATATGAATCGGACATAAAACTATCTCTGTGTGGGAATTTGTAAAGTTATTTATTCCTGTTGAATCCAATATTGCACTAAAGGTTTGTTGTAGATGTAAATGCTTTTGAATTAAGTCTCTTGTGCTTACAAAGGCTGCATTTATTTGAGCAGAAATACAGAAAAAAGCAATATTGTGAAATATTGTTACAATTCAAAAATAACTGAACTGTTGTATTATTATTTTAAAATGCTATTTACTCCTTCATTATTCAATATGCTGATTTGTTATGCAAATGTTGAAAAACGTTGTAATGCTTTATAGTTTTGCAGCAACTAAAGCAATTATGTATTCTTTTATAATGTTTAAAAGAACAGCATACACCTGAAATAGAAATCTTTTGTAGGTATCTGTTCTTTTTGTTAAGTTTTAATTCATCTTTGCTGAATGAAAATTTTAATTTCTTGAAAAAATCCACCTATATCTTTACATGATAGTGTACTGATACCTTTTTAACTAGCCTAATTTTATATATAATACTTATGAAGTCCAAACACTTTACTTTCCAGCTTTAAATTGATCCTTTTTTTTAAATGTGCCCCTTACACTCACTTACTGTATATAATACATGTATATTTCCTGGAAGTGAGCCAGTTTTATTCAGCCTGTTGTTCCAGGTTTCATGTGGAAACAATCTATTACTGAACGTTGTAACACATCTCTATGGGGGCCAAAAATGGCAAAGACATACGTTCAGACTGGTGATATTTTGCACCAGCAGATGGTTGATGGTGTTTGCTGTGCTTGCTTTCTGTGCACCAAACAGCAGGTCACATCTGGCATAGGCTGTATTCCCAAACTCAAGCAGATGCACATTCACATATACCTGTCAATCACAACAAAGCTGTTCAACATAAAAGCAACATTTAGCCACATGGTGGTTTAAAAGCACCTCTAGGCAAAAGAAGGACACAGCAATGTGATGCAAAGCATATTGCGGTAGATAAAACATTACTACAGCTAACAGTTCAACGCAGTAATTTGCAATGACGAAAAAAACGGAAGCAGTGCTCTTGGTGTCATCTCATTATTTTTTAGAAATTGTGGGAAATTGGTAGCTTGGGTCTGTGCATTGGGTTTTTATACTTTTTCAGTTTCAGTTTACATTGCCAGATAAAAAATTAGAACAGAAAGTGTAGTGTTTTTGAATGTAACTGTGTGACAGAGATAGTAATAGTAAAGTGTATTATACTGTATATTACAGTATTTACAACACTTATTTAATAAAAGCTAGTATACAGTAAACTTTAGTGTATTATAGTATAATACACGCTATAGTTGTAGAAAACTTTGTACAGTATTGGAAAAAGTAATTTGTTTATATTGCTATAATTGTTACATTACCACAGCAACTACAGAATGACCACAAAAAATGAATACAAGTGCTTCACTATAGTGTTTTTAGGCCATATTATAGTATTTACTGTAAATGTAATTACTATAGTATTATTTCATGTGGGTTGCAAAGGGGTAAAATAATTTTCCATAAGTTTTTTTAAAAAAACCTGGAAAATTCTCAAAAAAGTCTTGGAAGGTTTCCAAAATTTCAGGAATGTTTTTGTTTCAGAAATGTATTTTTGTTGTGATCGATGATCTTTTATGCAGTTTTTTTGTGATCTTGTTAGTGTGCTAAATGTTAAGGGCCATGTACGTCTGGATGGAACAAGTTGTGATACACTCACTTTACCCTGAAAGCATGCAGCGCACAACAGTGCAAATAAGTGGACCTGTATTTGTTAAATAACACTGTACTGATCTATTTTAATCGGGTTTTGCTGCCCACTTCAAGTAAATTGAATGAGAAATGTCTATGAGTCTGAAGTTATGGGATGTTCACATATTATAGATTATCTCAAAAGCCCTTGGGCATATCAAGACCACCTGTATTGTCTATATCGGAAGAGCTAATGTTCAATATAAACTTCACAGACAATTCTGGTTGCATTTTTAGGTATAATCTCTGTTTGATCCAACAATTTACAGCTTTTACCTTTCACTTGAAGAGTATATCGCAGTTGAGAAACACACAAAAGTGTATCCAGGTCATTTTTATTTTTAAATTGTCACTGAGTTGAGTATAGATGCTAAGGGGCTAATTCTGAAGTTGAAAAATTTTCTCACTTGTGTCATCCATGGTATTACAGCTGCTGCTAATCCTACTGAGAGGTGATGTAGAGTATGCTGTCTAGCATCTTGTCAGAATGAGAAGTGAGCCACCAGAAGCATTACAGCAGTGTGTGTATGTGTGTGTGTGGAAAGACATTTAGAGTGCCTCTCTCTGTCATACAAGTGATGAAGTGTGGAACTCGCAGTCGCACACACTATAGTCATTCTGAAGTATGTTGTTCAGTGGCTGTCATTGAGGTAAAGAGACCAGGACAATATTCATGTTTGGACTTCGTAACCAAATAGCATTTTACTTGAGGCGAAACTGCAATGACAAATCACAGTTTGGATAACCATTAGCTTCAAGGTTGTTGTAATCTCATTCCGCTTGTAATTAACTCATGGCAAAGCTTTTGGCTATTAGCTCTAGTTTCATTGATTGCGACATTCTGCTAAAAAGACAAAGAATGATCGTTCTTTCATGACTGACAATGAAATCAGGTCAAGTTGAGTCTTGATCAGTGATATTTCATATACTGCAATTTACAAAAGGCTTCTTCATCGCAATATAGCTTAACGAATACACAGCAGCAGAAAAGGTTGTCAGTCCTGTATTGTAATGCCAAAAACGTGTGTCTATCATGCGCTACGTGTGTTCATGTGTGTTTTCTGTAAGTTACAGTAAAGGAGAAATATGTTGAGTGTCATCTTATCCTGTCAGTTTTCCAATGAAAATTTCCCATCAGCATTGTGTTCTGTACGCGCTGCCCAATTCAAATGCTCCACTCTCCACCCAAATTTGGGTGGCGTTTAATAATGAAGGTTTGAAGAAAGAAATCATGGCTAAATTGGACTCCGGTCGAGTCTGAATGTGATAGAACTTTCAGTTTTATGGACGTCGCCATCTTTGATAATACTTCGGTCATTGTCGCTACGGTTACTGGTAAGGAATACAGGCTTGACTCCAGTTGCACATTCATGCAGGCATAATTCTACAACAGTATGCTGCTGTGTAAACGAGACATTTCGAGACTCACATATGTAAAGAACATATGGTTTTCAATCCCAAATACATGATTGACAATCTTATTATGCTGCTTTGTGAACGTGGCCTACTTTACAATGAAGCATAAACATGTGTATTGTTTATAGAAATAGTTGTGTTTTTCTAAATTCATGTGATTATAACATAATTTAATTCATTTTAATGTGTAATTTGCTGCCAAGCCATGCATTTGTCATGGTTATATATGCATACTGTTTGATGAATAGCTTTCTTTTGCTTGAGGCCTTGTTTGTTGCATTCATGTCTGGATTGTAATAATCCAGTAATTATCTCCAACTGTGAGGTAAAATTAATTCATAAATGTTTCCTTGCGTATTCTTGGACCGACTAATGCGTTGATATTTCCTCAACACATCTACTGATAAGATTTGGTATAATTTGTTAATAAAATGTGATTTATTTAAAATATAAAGAATCTGTAATCATTATGTGTTACTATAACTTTTGGTCAATCTAGAAATCAAAAGATAAGGTCTAGAGACTGTTTGATAATATAATTAGTTGTTTACAAGAGCAACTTTTACTGTAGGAAGTGTCTGTGAACCACATCCTTTATTAACACTCAGCGAGAGGAATAGGCATGCTGTTGCCAGTAGTAACCACATAAATGAAAATGACAATATAAAGTTATTAAGATGAATGTAAACAAATCTATTGAATTTGGCTCTTGTACTGTTGGTAGGTATAAAAAGATGCTCAAGGCCATACAGTATGTTATTAAAGTTTCTTTAATGAAAAGTAAGCCACTTCATTTAAGTAGAATTTTTTTTTCATCCCACCTCCATAGAGGTTCCCCTTTAGTCGAGTCACTCCGACGTTACATATGGGAAATCACATGAGAGACCAATCGTCTTTGAGTTTAAGAAAAAGGCGAATGCACTGATTGCATCCAGGTGCACCTCGTCACTATATGTGTATAAGTGTAACCAGTCAGCTGGAAGTGCCAACAAAGGCCACTGGATGGCACTCCAGCGTCATGTGTACTCTTTGTGTGTTTGTCTCCGTTTCTATGTCTGGACTTGAACTTGTATCTCCTCCCTCCTTGTCTGTTGCCATGGGCACCCATCCATTTCTCCACCCCTAGCCTTGTTTGTATGTGTATTTAAGTCCCGGCTGTCTCTGTGAATTCGGGTCAATGTTGGATGTACCGTGTTTGTAATCCCTTTGAACAGCCATCCATGTCCTTCCGTGTTTCCCTGTGTTTCCCTGTTTGGATTTATAGTTATGGACTCCGCCTGCCTTGGAAATTCGTCTCTGCCCTATAATAAACTTGTTGCATATGGATCTGCATGCCTGTACGTCTCCTTGTTACAATAAAAGAGCACAAATGCAATGTACCTACAGACTTTCGCTTTGGAGCCTCGCCATTCTGAGTTGGAATCAGTTGACACAAAGAGATCTAAGAAAAAAGAGTTCCTGCGAGTTAATGCTCTCTGCCCCTCTGACAGCAAATGACTAAGCAGCTGTCAGCTGGTCCTGCGGGCTGGTGGCTTTTTTAAAGGCCGTGAGCAAACCAGCTTTTGCACTCCAGCAGAGAGCGACTGAGTAAATGAGAGTGCTGCGAGAGGTCCTCCCTGGGCGATCCAGGAAAAAGAGCAATTTCTCACAGTTAGTAAGTTATTGCCCCGTCATGTAGTTCCAAAGTGTTGCCATAGCAAATTGCTTCCCCGCACAGCGGGCCCAGCATCTCCTCCAGTGCAACCCAGAGGGACGAGATTAATACAGCATCAGAGGGAGAGTTGGCTGGCACTGTGGTCACTGCCCTGTCCAAGCCGGACGCCAAACTGCTCCTCCAAGCCACCATGGTGGTCAAATTGGGGGTGTCCATGGGCCCTGTCCCATTCTTTGAAGCTGGATGATTAGTTTCTGGGGGGGTCAGGGACCGCAGTGCTACAGAGTTTCCCCCCTGTGCCTTTCTTCCCGGAGGTGCATGAGGAGCTGATCAGGTCATAGCGGGCCCCCTTTCCCTTGCCTACACCCCAGCTCCTCTCCACTCACCACCCTCAATGGCGGGGTAGCCAAGGCCTGTGCAGTGGTCCCCCAGGCTCTTGCGGTGCATGCCCGCGGAGCGCCGCCACCTTACTGGTTCAGCCGGGTGTGCGTGCAAGCTCTCATCCGCCTTTGCGGGCCAAGCTTGCCACGAGCAAGCAGGAAAGCAGGAAATGCTGGAAGCAGGAAACTCGCACCATGACCGACCTTTCACTCAACAAAAAGGGGTGACGGAAGTCGTGGCGCGATCCCCATGGCTCAGATGGCAGTTGGCGACAAAGCATTGTTCATTCTATGCGTTGGCTCACGGCGCCTCTCTAGCAGATATCTGGAGGGCTGCAGCCTGGGTGCATATGGAATATTGGAGGTGATTGAACCTTCATCTATGGCAGAAGTCTGCTGGTGAAACACGGGCTCTAGGACTTAACCGTGGAGTAAACACTCTTTGGGTACCCAACATGCTCAACAGGGTCTACTATCTGGACACTCTGGAGAAGTTAACAACCCGGCCCGAAACAAGGCCTCTTAGTGCCTCTTGAGGTGAGAACACAGGAGGATATGGGGCTATAGAAAGGCTATAGAATCTAGTGAACGTGTTAGGGGCTGCCCAGCCCGCAGCTATACAAATATCTGTCAGTGAGGCGCCACTTTGCCAACATCCAGGATGATGCCACACTTCTTGTTGAGTGGGCCCGTACACTGAGGGGGCAGGGCACACCCTGTGCTTGGTAGACCAGGGTGATGGTGTCCACTATCCGGGGTGCCATCCTCTGCTTGGAGATGGCATTCCCATTTCTGCCGGCCTCTTTGACAGACAAAGAGGTGGTCTGAGGTCCTGAAGCTTTGTGTCCGGTCGACATAGCATCTTAGTGCTTGGACGGGATAAAGCAAAGCTAGGGCTGGGTCTGCCTCCTCCGAGGGCAGCACTTGAAGGCTCACCACTCAGTGTTACCTTGGAATCTGCCGGCCCAAACTCAAGGCCCGATAATAAAAAAATGTTACTTTAATGTCTGTTTTTCATTTATACTAAATGGTCATTTAGACTACTTTGATAAAGCGTTTTAATAAAATCATAAAATTTGACATGAAGGTGAGCAAATATTGCATCCCTTTAAACAACAACATGAAATTAAGCCACATAATGACTCAAAAAGATATTACTGCGTTACTTTAAGACAAATTAATTTGTGCAACTGTTCTTGAGAATTCAGGTTTTGCTTTTCAGTTCAGTGATGTGGGACTGTGGTGGTGTACATCCAGTACTCAGGGCTAGTTGTGGCGCCAGTAGTTGAACTGAGACAAAGGCATTTGCTTTTGTTTGCACACCTTACGTAATGACCAATTTTCTCCACAAGCAACTCTTGTTCTTTTTAATGACTTCCAAGTTTTTCAGTGATTGCGGGGTTTGTTCACGCCTCATTTTGTTTTACCATCAAATCTCTAAATTCCACCTTGTTTGGAGGAGTGACGGAGGACAGAGAGATTATGGCAGAGGGTTTTTGTAGGTTGAGCCGCAACATTCTGGCGTGAAGTAGGTGCAGAGCTGCTTGTGCCACTCCAATCATACAGAAGCACCTGGTGGTTATTTGGCTGTAACTCTTTGTCTGTCTGCTTCTTCTTTGTTGGCATTCGTGTGACAAGAATGTAAAAACAAACAAAGTTGTCAAGTAGTGCAGCAAGTGATATTGAGGGCTGACGCTCACAGAAACTTTGAAAGTGAATAATGGCAAGCGCATACGTTACTAATACTCTGCAGCTTGACAGATCACAGCATGAAGAATGATGTTCAGTTGTAACTCACACACCCTCTTTGTTAATGATAATAATCTTATGTGACAATTTCCGAGTGTAAGTTTGGAAAGCACCTTAAATACTGACACAAATCACAGCTGACAGTCAGAATGTTTCCAGGCAGACAAATAGAGCGTGATGATCATAGATCTACATCAAGAGCATTTTTGTATTCTCATGAATATCCGTTTTTATGTCTGAATGATTTAGCAAGTCCCGTTAAGTGAAAAACAGCAAATTTGAATAATGTCATTCTGATAACATGGCAATGTGTTTCTGTGAAGGGAGTCGTCCATGTTTAATAATGAATGTGGGATTGCTGGTCATCGACAGACGTCTAAATATCTGCTGATTTTCGGCAGCTTGTACATCTAAATCGTACAAATTGTATGAGTGAGGTCGTACGAATTAGCACGAATTTGGCACCTCATACGAATTGGTCGTGAGACTGTGTTGGATTATTCACATAAAACCTCATAGGTTATGTACGTAAACAGTTGAGAATGAAAATTGGATATATTGGATCCGTGCAGCTCTTAAAGTGACAACAGACTAATATTCCAGCTTTCAAATGTCTATGCAATATTAATAACAATAATACTCAACAATTGATAACAAAAGAGAACATTTCTACTGATCTTTAATAAAGGATTTGCAGCGTTAATAAAAACAAAATAAGTTTAATTCTTACACTGAAGACTAGGCTGTTCTACTTTACATTTGATTATTGTATTTCTGTAGTAGACTGTAAGCTGATTTATTTAGACTTGTATAAAAAATGTTAAAGCACTGTTTGTATCTTTTTTTCTATTATATGTGTCCTTTATTTTTTATTGTATTACTGACTTTTTTCATATGGCCCACTCATATTCATGTTTACCGTGATTACAGTATTGACCAAAACAATCATTATTATTTTATTATTATATTATATAGATGTTGTTTTTTTTCCCCCCATAATCATGCAGCAGTAGTATGAATAAACTAAATGGATAATGTTTGAAAGAAAAGCATAGTAGGTTTTCTAAGACTAATCAATTTGAAAAATTATGAGGTAACTATAAAATAATTATTTCAGACATAATTCATGGTCGCACATACTGCATAAATAGTGTTTAAATGTTAACATTTTAGTATTAAATTATTGGATATACATTGCATAAAAGCTATAGTTTTTTAAAGGTATAAAATAAAATAGCATAGCAAGCACTGCTAATTATGGATTTATCTGTCAGAATGCTTGAGGAACTATGCTTCAAAATCCATTTCACAGTTGATTGCAATTTTTTTGATTATCGATCATAAACTTTTATTTTTAGTTTATATGCATGTAGCTAACATACAGAAAAATATTCTGCTGTGGACATTGTAAACACATATAAGTCCTGTTTGCTGAAGGGAAAAACTGGCTTGTTAATGGTCCATTTTATTGAACCATCCACACACTGGCAAGTTCTCCCATTCACCTTTTGTTCTCTTTCCACCCCGTGAATTTATGGACACCGGCCTGTATTTGGTAAATGATCCGATGTCATAGAGTAATTTTGCTCAGCCCCGAGCGTCATAGTTGGGACTTTAATTTATCTGAGTAGGCTACACTGAGAGCTAGTCTATGCAGTTCCAGTGGTTGATCATGCAACCAGCAGCAAAAAGCCATGACCATATGTCTTCCCCTGGCGTGTGGGAGTGAAAACCAGAGCAGGTGCTCGGCTGCCTTCCCCGGCTGTTGCAGGCCTGAGTGCAAGTCGACGGGAGAGAAAACATGATTACTCAAATAAAGATCCGCTGATAGGGAGGAAAACAAATCTACTCAAACATCTGCAGCCTGTGCTTAAACCCACAGATCGTCTCCATCCAAAACATGGAAAGGGGAAAAATGTAAGCCCTCTTTCTGGGCTGTTATGACGAAGATTTCATTATCAGGTTTCCAGACCAGTGCTGCGGTCAATTTTGAGGAGAAAAACTGATATCAGGAGATGAATTTTGCTCATTACAGGGAAAGAATAAATCAATGTGCATGATGAATTTTACATTAGGAATTGAATTTTAGTAACATTTGTGTAAAAGCTGAATTGCTGCAAAATGCGTAATAATTATTAAATATTAGCTGCCAACTTTATTGCAGTCATGCTAAAAGAAAAGCACAGTGCTGAAGAACTCAAAAATTAGTATTACATCATCATCTATTCATCTTCATGTCATTCCAGATCTGTATGACTCATTTGACTTTCAATACATTTTGTGTTTTTGAACTTACTTTCTGTTCCACAGATGGAAGTCATACAAGTTTGAAACAACATGAGGTTTGATAATTATGACAAAATGTACATTTTTGGTTGATAAAGCACTTTTGCAGTAACCTGCATCAGAGTGCACTGTATCCAAAAGCATAAAAGCAACTAAACTTGTGGTTTAGTGACACCTAAAATGTTCCACACCTGACTTGAGTTGCCAGCTCTTGCTGCATGTGTACTGTACTGATGTGATATTCTACTGCAAGCATTAAATCGGGCTAATAGTCTCTCCTTTCCATTTTATCTGATCTTTTAGAGATATGACTCAGAGATCTGACACACCGAGATTTCATTTCCTTGCAACACTTAATGCTAAACTACAAATGAAACCCATTTACAATGGATTCCAAAAGAATTGCTGTTATATGATGAAAATTCATAAACACATTTTAGAAGATTTTTACCCATTTCTGCTTAACACGTTTGGACAGACAAAGCACCATAATATCTCTTATGTGAGGGTGAATGGATTTCACTAAAGTTTTGTAAATTTTCTAAATGAAATTTCCTGTTGTCTCGTCTTGCTAAATGTGTGTTTTCATAGCTTTGTTTTGATGCTGTATTAATTTATATGTTATATAAAATGTGCCTATACAATAGACCTTTGAAACATAACATGTTATTTTTCATCAACATCAAGATTTTTAAATAGAAATTATTGGGTTGTTGAAGGGTTGCCTTAAACGTCCCTGGGCTTTTCTTTTTATTAGCGTCATGTTTTTTTTTAATATATATATTCATATTAATTCTAATTCAAACTAATACTGTATGTTTAAGAATGGTGATCTCTTTTATTTTTTCTCCCATTTTAAATGGCCAGCACAAAGGTGTGATTTATTAATTTTATTTATTAACCTAAATTAAATACAACATTCCATGTGTTCTCTCTGAATTTCTGTTAATTTCAATTTCATTTTGAGTTCAATTGCATGCATACATTTTTTTATTAAAATGGCCAATGCAGACATAATTCATGACCACTGGTATTTAACATAATAATATCTACAGTAGTATGGTGTATAATTGTCATTGGTTGATTAATAATCATTAATTAAAAAAAAATAATAATAATAATTCTCAAGTAGTTTCCATGTAATTTAATCCATATTTGTTTGATTTGTTCTGAAGTTATCTAAGCTGGTTTCTCTCATATGAAGATTTTTTTGAAATATTATTCTAACGTGTACTGTGCTGAGTGTACATTGCTGCTATAATTGAATATTATTTACTTTAGTTGGCAGCCGTCAAACATGTGCTGTTTACTTCAGCCTGTCACTCCATCTGTAGTCTAAAGAAGTTTGAATTGACGTTAAGAGGTGAGAACAGAGACAGACATTGGTTAAAGCTCAGTCAGACATAAGAGATCTGCATTTGTTTCCTCTGGTGAGAGCGAGAGAGGAACTTGAGCCCTCTGTGTTTTCTTGTAACACAGCTCTTTGTCTTTTTCCCTGCTGGAAGAGAGCTCATCTTCTTTTCTCAACTTTGCAAGTCGTAAAGTCCCCCTCCCTTCATCAGCCTCAGATGTGTGAAAGCTTTTCTCCGTTCTGAGCTCAGAAGGGCACCATTAGCTTCTCTTGAAGGTGATGTGATGAGAGTCCAGTAAAATGTCATCGTCTAATCAGACGAAGACAATAAGCAGCTTGCTGGTGGCTCATATTCCCAAATTACACCATTTTTGTGTTTGTGTTTATAGCTTTGTGGTATGTTATCAGCTTGAAATTGGCATGTGGGCACTAAAGAGTGTGTACATATTGTAGTATTTGAGAGTCTCCTTCACATTAAGAGCATTCCTTTAAAGATTTGTGTGGGACATTTTTGTATGATATTGTTATCCATTTGTTGGTTAACTTCATCTGTTTGTGTGTGTGTATAGACTATATAAATACAATCTCTCTCTCTCTTTCTGTCCCTCTCTCTCTCTCTCTCTCTCTCTCTCTCTCTATATATATATATATATATATATA